>CAUYRT010034338.1:0-317148 GCA_963574885.1 Lepilemur ruficaudatus | reverse complement strand
CAATTAATTTGTTTCTATTATTAGTAGAGACGGGGTCTTGCTCTTGCTCAGGTGGGTTTCGAACTCCTGACCTTGAGCAATCCGCCCGCCTCGGCCTCCCAGAGTGCTAGGATTACAGGCGTGAGCCACCGCGCCCGGCCTTCACTGAGTATTTATTACACGCCTACCGTGTGGCCCTATGATTTGTTATATACCTACTTGCCAGGCACTATTATGAGCAAATGCAGACCCCTCTCAGTTATCTTGAGAGTACAGTCTAGCAGAAAGATAGAATTAGGCAAATAATCACGCTTGGGTGTGTAACTGCAAACTGAGATATATGCTGTTTTGGGAAAAAAATATGAATTCTCAGAGGGCATAACTGGAACTTTAGCTTACTGAAAGGCAAAATAGTTATTAAAATTCCTACTTTATAAGATTGCATGAAATTAGAGCTAAAGGCACAAAGTCTGTCAAATAATAGATAACCCACAAATGTTCATTCTTATCCCTTCTTCTCTAAGTCCTGAAAATTTAAGAACAATCACTGCTAATTAGGTTATTAAGACAACCAAGCATAAGGCAAAAAGTTGTTGGTTTTAGGGGTGTATGGCAGTTCCTCAATCCTGCCCTTGAATTGGGTGGTGGACTTAAGTTAGAGGATGTATTCATTGATTTATGTAGCAAGCATTTAATGAGAGTCTACTATGTGCTTGGTTTTGTGGGGAATAAGATAAACAAGGTCCTTTTCTTCAGTTAGCTTATAACCTGTTTTAGGGAATACAAGCAATAAACAAATTATAATAGTATAATGTATAATGACTATTTTATGATAGAGGAGCATGTTAATTCTATAGGGAGAGTTTCTTATATGGAGGTGAGTGCTCAGGCCTTGGTGTCTTTCCATTTAGATGTTTGGATCTTACATGCTGAATCCCTTATAAATATCATCTCATTTAATCCTCACAACAGCCCTATAATATAGGTACTATATTCCTATTTTACAGATGTGGCAACTGAGGCCAGTGAATTAATTTGCTTGTGGTTCTACAGAGAGTATTTGGCATCCCCAGACTCAAAGCTATGCAGCCTGGTGCCCAGACATGCTATTTTAACCATAAGTGATGCTGTCCTCTAAGGTAAGAAGTTCTCTTCCAAGTCAGGAGGTACCTGACTGGTGTACAGCCCTCTAACCCTTCACTGGTGGGCCCCAAAGTTTGACGAGTAAATAAAACGAGAGTCTGCTACAATGGAAGCTACCTGATTTCTGTAAGATGGATCTTTGAACTCACTGGATCTTACAAATATTTGAAAAGTGGGTTACCCTTTGATTCAGGGGGAGAAAGGTATAACTTAATGTCCAGCCAGTACTAAAGAAAGATTGTGTGTTTCCTAGAATGTATGAGGACTTTGCCTCGTGACTTATAGGACAGCCAAGATAGGGCAATGAGCAATTGTACTCAAACAGAAGCCCTGTGGAGGGAGAAGCATTTGATACTCAATAAATATTTTTGGAGTGAAGAAAAAAAGTAAATAATAAAGGAAGAGTAAATTCAATACTTTATTCAATAGTGGAGAATTTATTAATTTGGTTTTACTTTAATCTGGTATTTTTATTATTATCTCAGCTTGCTCTATCTGGTGAAGGCAGCCACTTCTAGGATAATACAAGAAGTGATTAAAAAGTATCTAAGTGGTGGGCTCGGGAATATCCCGGGGTTGGGGGGGAGGGCCAGAGGGTCTATGATAAAGGAAATTTGTTGGGTTTTTTTTTAAAGACAAGATTTAAAAAGGAGAATATTTTAAAGATAAGATTACAAGAGGAGAATCAGAAAGTAGGATCAGAAAACAATCTTGGGTCAAATCCTTACATTTCAACAAATTCAGGGTATAATATAGCCTCTTAAAATTTCACTTTTGAATTGGTGATGACGAGCTGGCTTAAAGACCTATTCTAAATGCCAACAGCACTAAGATACATCCTGAAGGTTTGCAAAAACACTTTTAGGACTATTTTGTATATCATCTGATACAACTCAGGAGAGGGAAACCTAGTATTTAAGAGTGAGAGCTTTGGTCAAATCAAATCTATGATGGTAGAAGTCAGAATAGAGGTTACCTCTGGGAAAGTGAGGCATAGACTAGGAAGGTGCTTGAAGGAACTTTCTGGAGAGATGGAAATGTTCTATATCTTGATCCCATGGTGGTTACATGGAATATATACCTAGGTAAACATTTATAGAGTTGTGTCTTTAAGATTGTGCATTTTGCTATATGTAAGGTATGCATCAATAAAAATTTTAAAAATTTAAACATTAGAAAAAAAGAATGAAATAAAAGTGACTTGGGTTCAAATCTTGGCTCTGCTCTTCAATAGTGATGTGAGTTTTGGTCTTTCATGTATTTAATATTAATATTGAGTACCTAGTAAAGTTTACTGTGCCAGTTTCAAATGACATGGTGGTAAACAAGAAAGATGGTGGTAAACAAGAAAGCTTTCCCAGAGAGCTTCAATCAAGACACAGGTATCTGTCTTGGCAACAGAGATATAATAATAACACCTTCCTTACGGGATCATTGTAAGGATTGCATGAGATCATGCATGTAGAGTTCCTGGAATAAAGTAGATGCTCAAAAACAATAAAGTAATGAAATAAAGTAATAAATATAAATAAATAAAGTAATAAAATAAATAAAGTAATAAAAATAAAGTAACCCAAACATTTTATAGATTGCGAGGAATCTGATGGGCTCCTTAATCTAAGGGTTAGGTGACTTGTCCAAGCTGTGCATTTACTGAGAAGTGTAGTCAGAACCAGAGCTGAGAATGCAAGTCAATTCAAAGTCCCATCATTGTTCAATTTGTATGAAATGAAAGCACTTTACATCCTGTGCACTATGGCTAATATTTATAAAGACACTTAAATAATACTAGAGTGCTCAGAGCTAATAAATAGTAAAATAAAATAAAAATTTCAGATAAGCATCGAGTATTTTTTAGTATAAGTATGCCCGATGCAATATTTTGGAGATATTTATACTAAAAAATTATTCATTGTTTTTCTAAAACTCATATTTAACTGCATGTCCTGTGTTTCATCTGGCAACTCAACACGGAAGTAATCATTGAAGTTTAAGTAGTTGTTTCTTCATTATAAGCAAGATTATTTTCTAGAAGATTCATGTAAAGAAAAAGACTTTGAAAAACATTTACAGATTGAGGTAATTTTTAAAAATCAATTTTTCAATGTTAGACTATTGACTGACTCCTTGTTCTGAAAGTTATGGAAATGAGAATTTTTATTAGACTTCCTCCTACCTTCTGATTTTTTTGTTAGTTAATTATTATTTTGCTTTCAAGGCTTACAATATTTATTTTATTTTCTGAAGCAGTAATTCCCACAGCTGCTAAATTCTCTGTTTAATATGTATTTGATGTTCACCCACCCTTTTACATGAGTGTCTTAGTGCCCGAATTATTTATCTTAAAAGCTAATTTTCACTGTTAAGTTTTTCTTAAGGAAGGCTCACGTGAGTTATATTCCATGAGATCTTCAGTGCTTGTTAATGTCTGCCTGTTGTATTTGTAATTGAATGCCTACCCGGCTTGGTAAAATTTTGGAGTGCACCTTTCTCTCCGAATCTTTGGACATTTCTTCATTGTTCCATCCACTGTAAAATGGCCAGAGAGAAGAGAGCTGTCCTGGGGCTATGTACAACCTTTGGTGGGAACCTGGGCATGGCTCTTGCTGCTGAGATCTTGATAAATAGCCTTTTCCAGATTCCCTCCACTTAGCCAGGGGCGTGTCTAATGCCTTTGAACAGATATACTTGGCCTTCGGATCTTTACCATAATTCATCACGGTGCCCCAGAAAATGGAAACTGGGTGGTTTTTCCCACCTCGGCTGAGAGCTGCTGGAGGCAGATAGGGACTCCTACTCCCAGGGAATTTTCTTTTACTTTTCCCCAGGCTTCTCACTCTCTCTAGGGTACAGGTGAGAAATATCAGGACTTTGTGGGTTCACTTGCTTTCCCAGTCTTCTTTTATGGGGTAAATTAAAAAACACTCTTGACTCAGTCCAGAATCTTCTATTTCTTTCCTTGGTGCTATGGACTGAATGCTTGTGTTCCCGCTTCCCCCATTCCAAATTCTTATGTTGAAACCCTTATCCCCAGTGCTATGGTATTTGGAGATGGGGCCTTTGGGTGGTAATTAGGTGTAGATGAGGTCATGAGGGTATAGCCGCCATGACAGGGTTAGAGCCTTTGTAAGAAGAGATCACAGCACTCCTGTGTGCGTGCTCTCTCTCTCTCTCTCTCTCTCTCTCTCTCTCTCTCTCTCTCTCAGTCTATCCTCTCCCTCCTCTCTGCCTCTCCCTTTCTCTGTCCCCCTGCCTTTTTCTCTTGCCATGTGAGGACACTGCAAAAAGGCAGCCAACTGCAAACCAGGAAGAGGGCCCTTACCAGACACCAAATCTGCTGGCACCTTGATCTTGGACTTCCCAGCCTCTAGAGTTGTGAGACATAAAGGTTTGTCTTTTAAGCCACCCAGTCTGTGTATTCTGTTACAGCAGCCCGAGCTGACTAAGACACTTGGCTATCGCTTTTTGATGCTAATGCCACAAAGTTGTACCCCTTTCATTGTTTGATTGAATTCATTGATTCTCTTAAAGTTTTGAGTCCCCCCGTTTTTTTTTAAAATTAATTGGGCTCTTGCTCTGTTGCCCCAGGCTGGAGTGCAGTGGTGTCATCGTAGCTCATTGCAACCTCTAAAGCCTGGGCTCAAATGATCCTCCTGCCTCAGCCTCCTTAGTAGCTGGGACTACAAGCCCATGCCACCACGCCCAGCTAATTTTTAAATTTTTTGTAGAGATGGGAATCTCACTGTTGCCCAGGCTGCTGTCAAACTCCTGGCCTCAAGTGATCCTCCCACCTCAGCCTTCCAAAGTGCTAGGATTATAGGTATGAGCCATGGCACCTGGCCTTGAGTATCTTTTAATTTGGTTTAATTATTATTTTTTGATTACATATACACAGAGATATTCTGTGACCTGACTTTATCTTACCATCTTAACCTAGAAGTTTCACATTATCTCATTTATTCCTCACAACAACCCTATGTAATAATACTATATATTAATAATTTAAACTTTAAAAACCTTTAACATTTCAAACATGCATTAAAGCATGTAAAATAATATACATACCTTTCTACTCACCATTGTGATTTTTTTAATGCAAATTATTTATTATAAAATCATTGGCACTTCGCTTGAAAGCTGGAGCTTGCGATACCTTAAACCATTACAGAATTAAGAACACTTGCCCCTGGTGCCCTCTCCCCATCCCCACCTCTTGTGGCACAAGCAGAAGTGGGGCCTCCTAATCTTCAGGCCAGCCGTCCTCCTGTGAGCCACACCATCCTGGTCCTGATTCCTGCCGGGTGCCGCCTTAAACGGAGCTCCTGGAGGCCCACGCAGAACCGTGCAGTCTCCTGGCTCATGCTATGGCTCAATTTATGCGGATCTCGAGATGGAAAGACATTGTCACGATCAGGAGCATTGCAAGGGTCTGGAAAAATGGCCATCCATAAACAAAAATTAGGACTCCGCATCTTGAGACCGTTCCAATCGTGAGTAAGACTCGTAACAACCTTTGGAACAACTGTCAGCATTTTGCCACTCTTGCCAAACACTGGTGATAACATCCGCTACTGGATGTAAATGACCTTTGGGCCCTGGTCGTCCCCCAGTAACTGACTTGGACTTTGGACACAACCAAACTCCAGGATCTGGCAGAGAGGACGGAGTCGTTTAATCACCACTGTGATTAAATGATTACACCACTCGTGTGTAAATGCTTTTGCCAATTTGCTTCAGAAATGAAATGACATAAAAAGAGCTAAGACCCTCCTCCAATCTTCTTCCTCTTCCTCCCCAGAGGTAATCACTCTCCTGCAATACATTCCTGTGTATACTTTGTACTTTTATTATGAAATATGTATCCAATAACTGTATAGTATTGTTTAATGTGTTTAGATATATTTTATGTATCCTTTTACGACTTGCTTTTTTTTTTTTTTTTAGCTTTACCAGGTTTTCAAGATTTCACTTGTTGAAACATGTAACTAGTTAACTGGTTCTCTAAGTGTGGTCCCTGGACCCCAGCAGCATCAGTAACATCTGAGACTTGTATAAAACACAAAAGCTGGTGTCCCACCCAAACTCCATTGGGGTTCCACTCAAGATCCATTGAATGAATCAGCAACTCTAGAGGTAGGACCCAGCTATCTGCCTGTGGTCCCCAACTCCTGGGCCGCAGCCTGTTACTGGCCCATGGCCTGTTAGGAAATGGGCTGTACATCATCATCTGAGCTCTGCACACACCCCCACCCACAACCCCCCAACGCCCCAACCCCAGTCCTTGGAAAAATTGTCTTCCATGAAACCCACCCTTGGTGCCAAAAAGGTAGGGAACCATTGAATCACCTCCTGGTGATTTTGATATACCCTAAAGCTTGAGAACTACTGCTCTAATTTATTTTAGAGCCATCTAAAATACTGCCGTCCAGTATTTTATTGTATGAATCAGCCACAATTTATACATCTGAGCTAAGGAACAGGTTTTTTTTTGTTTTACAGATAGTGCTGCATTGCACATACTGGTACACATCTCCTTGGGTACACGTCAGAGCTTTCGAAGGTACACATTTAGGAGTGAAATTGCTGACTTTGTAGTAGATCACATCTTGAACTTTAGCAAGATTACTCTTCGAAGAAGTATCAAAGAAATACATTCCTGCCACCAATGTGTAAGAAGTACCATTTCTAAATACCCTTGTCCACTTTTGGTATTTTCAGACTTTATTTTTGCCTATGATTATGGCTGTGAAATATCTTGTTGTTTTAGTTTTAATATTCCTGAATTTAGTGATGTTGAACATCTTCTCTTACAGGATATCCAGGTTTCTTCCTTTGTGAGTTGCCTATTCGATATCTGGCCCATTTTTCTGTAGAGTTTATCGATATTTTTCTTATCCATAGGAATTCTTTACACAGTCTGCATATGATCTTGTGTCAGCATTAGGTCTTTTCTCTGCGGTTTGTCGTTTTACCTTATTTATGGTGTACTGTCATTTGAAAGTTTAAAATTTTAATGCAGTCATATGTTTCAACTTTTCCCTTAATGGTTTGTAGCATTCTGTGTCTTGTTTAAGAATTCCTTTCCTGATATCATGGAGATCGTTTCCTTGGTAAATACCACTATAATGCCAATTTTATAGATGAGTCAATTGAGGCCCAGAGAGTTTATATGACATGCTCAAGGTCACAGAGCACTGGAGATAAGTGTCTTGGATTCTTGACCCCTGGGTTGCACTGAACCCCACAGTTTAGAGAACTTTTTGCCATTCCGCTCTGCTAGCTTTCTCATGAGAACTCTTCCCAGCCCTTTTTTGTAGATACAGCAGGTGTGCAGAGCTCAGAGAGGCTGCAGATTAAGTATAGTTCTCATTTACTACGTAGTGAAGCACCTGGCTCTAGACTTCAGGATTTTTGAAAAGATTTAAATTTTTTTCAAATAATTTCAGATTTATAGAAAAGTTGCAAAAATACTACAAAGAATTCCTGAATGTTCTTCACTCAGATTCCCCAAATGGACACTTTACTGTGTTTGCTCTCTGTCTCCCCTCCCCATCTCTTTCTGTGTCTCTCTCTGCCTCTGTATTGTCTAATCTACTTTATTTGAATTTCACAAATTGTCCCACTGATGTTCTTTAAAGCAAAAGAAACAGTTTTTTCCTGGTCCAGGATCCAATCTAGGGTTACATGTTGCCTTTAGTTTCCAAGTCTCTCGGATCTCCTTTCATCTGTAAGTCTGCAACAGTTCTTCAGTTTTTCTTTTTCGTCTTTTATGACCTTGACATTTTTATTTTTTATTTTTGTGTTTTTAGAGACAGAGTTGCACTTTGTTGCCCATGTTGGAGGGCAGTGGCACAATCATAGCTCGCTGGAGCCTTGAACCCCTGGGCTCAGGCTATCCTTCTGCCTCAACCTCCCCAGTAGCTGGGACTATAGGCACGCACCACCACACCTGGCTGACCTTGACATTTTTGAAGTGTACAGGCCATTTATTCTATAGGGCATCCTTCTTTGGGGCTTGTCTGAGGCATATTCATTGTTAGATTCAGGGTATACATTTTTGGCAGGAATAAATACATAGAAGGAATGTTGTGTCCTTTTCAGTCTGTATTTGTTCCAAAAAACCTTTTGACTAGAACCCCCTGCAGCATTATGTGAATAAATGCATTTTTTGCAGACAAAGGGATTAATTTCTCTTATTTCCAATTCTCAGAGGGCTCACATGACCTAATAAAAGCCAAGACATTCCACATTCCTCCTTTCTGGCCTTGGTGGGAGTCCTTGGCCAATGGGGCTGCCTGAGAGAGGCGAGGAGAGAGACAGTGAGAGGGGGAGAAAGGGCTGCAGCAGCGTGGCTTTACAGGCTTCTTAGCTCTCTAGGGCCTGCTGTGCTGCCCCAGGGGGTTTACCTGGTGTGTCATGCAAACACATCCCCCACGCCCAACTTTCTTGGCTCACATTTATTGGGGGAATTTATCATTTATGAAATCTTGGTGGATCTGAATACAAGCTGTGGAATGAGAATGGTGTACGTTCACTTCTCTGTTCCACCGCTTCCTAGCTGGGCAAACTTGGGCTTGTTGTTTAACCTTCCTGCACCTCATTTTCTTCATCTGTAAAAGGGGGTAAGAGCAGTCAGAGGGCAGTATGAAGTAAGTTAAATTAAATGAGGTAGCACACATCATGCATAAACCTCTTAGAATTATGCCTGGCTCCCTGTGTGGGCTCATGAGCTTGTAGATCTCATCTTCCCTAGGTTCGTTTTATGACAACACAGTTTGTCATAGATTTGCTTGTGCTATTTGTTAGATAATTCCTAGAAAGCAGGGGCCCTCGGGTTTTCATGGGCTATTCTGTTCATAGGTGGAATAAATGTCACTGAAAGATGACCATTGAGTCCTGGTCCCTCAGGCCATTGGAGTGGAGGTTGCAATGGTGTCTGGTGAGCCTCAACAGAGCTAATGTCTGAAGCAAGATTCTGTAAAATACAGTGGATCAGATTGGAACTGCACCTGTTTGGCAAGTTCCGTTGTATGTTGAAAGAAGGGGCTCAGGGAACTGCAGAACGGCAACCCTAAGGTCCCTCCCAGTCAGGGAGCCCTTTGGCAAGGTCACCTGGTTTGGAGCCCAGCCTCTATGACATACCCACACATGTCAGTACAGCTCCATAGGACTGTGGTAGTCAGAATAATGTCCCCCACCAGAGGTCCATGTCCTAATCTCCGGGACCTTTGAATACATCACCTTACCCAGGTGCACCCAATGTAATTATAAGTGTCTTTATGAAAGAGAGAGAGGAGACTTAGAGTCAGAGAAGGAGATGTGGTGACAGAAGCATAGAAGAGAAAGGGGGAAAGAGGAGAGAGAGACAGAGAGATTGGAGGGTGCTACACTGCTGGCTTTGAAGATGGAAGATGGGGCCACAAGCCAAGGGAAGCAGACAGCCTTTAGAAGCTGGAAAAGGCAAGAAAACAGATTCTCTCCAATTGCTCCCGGAAGGAACATAGTCCTGCTGACACATTTTTGACTCTGGACTTTTGTTCTCTGCAGAAAACTTAATAAATACATTTTTTTCTTTTCTAATTTTAACATGGCTTAGCTTCTTCCTTTTTAATAATGAAATCTTTAATCCACTTAAAATTGATTTTGATGAATAATGTCACAGGTAGGTATAATTAGATTTTCTCTCTCACTAAGCTGTGTCAACACCAAATAACACCCCCGCTAATCATTTTTGTGTCTCTTGTTTAACATACAACATTCTTTTCTATAGGAAGGTCAAATTCAGGGCTATCCATGGCTTCTGTAATGTCTGTCTCTTTTTGAGGTGATCCATACTGTTTCAATTATTGTCACTGCAGATGGAACATATTTAGTCATTCTGTTTCCAGAGCTACATGAAGTACACTTGTGAAAACATTTAAAGAGAATTATCTTTAATGTAGGTAAGTGAATTTTATTTGTCCTACTCAGATGACTGGGTCAATCTGATTAATGCCCCTCTTCACTTGAAATTCTCAAAGGATCTGACCCCCGATTTGCCTGTGTGTGTTGTGGTATATAAATAGAATACAACTATAATAATCATATGGAAAGTTCAAGGATAATGGCACCGAGTTGGACAGGGCAGCTGAGTGAGTGGCTCTGGTGGCTCCTGGAGAATTTTGCTCAGTGAGTCCAGGGTAGAACTTGAGAATCTTTATTTATTTTTAAAAAAAAGCTCTCCCAGGTTTGCAAACCACTGAGCTGGGTAAGTAAAATAGCAGAGATAACATACCTAAAAGCCATTTGCCACGTGTCACCGACTTTCAGGGTTCTTCACAAATAATCCAAATGGAGAATGTTAAATCTCCCTTGTGAGGGTTAGAACTGGATAACTGGCCAAGTGAGTAGAGACAGAATCTGAAGGATGAATGTTCCAGATTCAAGACTTAGTGGTATAAAGCAACTGTTTTATGCTTATTCATAGTTTCTGGGCATCAGGTTTTCTGGAGGGGCTGGGCTAGGCAGTTCTAACTCAGAGTCAGTCAGACAATAGCTGCAGCTGGAACATCAGGAGGCTGGAGCAGCTGGACACTGGATAGAAACCAATCCATGCATAGTCTCAGGGTCTCTCCATGTGGCTCTCTGTACTGGCTTGCTTGGTCTTCCTCACGTCATGGCAGCCTCAGGGCAGTAGTGCTGCTTACGTAAAGCTCAGGCTCTGAGAGAGTAACTAAGAGAACCAGGCAGGAGCTGTATTGCCTCCTATGGTATACTTTCAGGAGTCACATAAGCCTCATAATTCCTCAATGGGCGAAATATCAAGATCCCACTCTAAGAAGGGCGTGTGGGATGGGAGATACAGTTGTAGCCATCTTTGGGAAATACAGTCTGAATTTTCTCCTGCTCCACACTCAGGGCACCAGATCCTATCCCCCAAATCTTTCTCAAATCTGTCCACTCCTTTACATACCCCTGGTTACCACCTAGTCCAAGCATCGTCATCTCTAGCTTGGACCCTTCATTTGCCTCCAAACCAGGCCCTCTGCTTCTACTTTTCCTTCCCCCTAGTTCTTTCTCTGGGGTGGTATTTTTATAAAACAAATCTGATTGTCACTCCCACTGCCCTTGCAATAACGGTAAAGCTCACTTCTGGACCCTTTCTGCATTCTAGCCTTATCTTGTGCCCCCTTGCTTTCCAGTTGCAACCTCATTGGCATTTTTTGCAGACCCTACACCCACCATGTTCTTTCCATGTACCTCCTATTTCCTCTGCTTAAAATACTTTCCCAGCCCCTTTACTGCCTTTCCCTCCTGCCTTCTCTTTCTTACTGCTCTCTTTCTTTCCCTCCCTCCCTTCCTTCCTTACTGCCTTCTCTTTCACCTCTTTAAGGAACTCCTACTCATCCTGAAGGTTGTAGTTTAAGTCATACTGCCCCACACCCAAAGCAGAGAGGCAGTATGGCATGGTAGCCAGGAGCACAGACTATGGATTCAGACCTCCTGGGTCCAAATCCTGGCCCTACCATTCACTAGCTGTGTGACCTTGGGCATGTACCTAACCTCTCTGTGCCTCAGTTTCCTCCTTTGTAAGACAGGGAATGTAATAGTACCTGATGCGAAGGATTGTTGTGAGTGTTGATGAGCTAACATAGGTAAAGCACTTAGAACAATGCCTGCCACATAGCGCTGCGTGAGCTTAGCCGGTAGTAGTTTGTCAGCTATTGCTCATTCTTATAGAACCGTGCACTTCTCTTTTCTAACCACTTGTCCAATCAGAGGCCAGATAATGGGATGTGAGGAGGTTTTTCCCATTGCCTCCTAGTCTGTGACTTTGGATCCACAGCTGAGGATAAAGGGGTGCTAAATTTATTACGAACCAGGGGCCCGCAACCTGGAGTTCGTGAACTTGGATGGGAAAGGCTTACTTACTTATTTTCATTTATCTCTAACTGAAAATAAGCATTTCTTTTAATTATGGATATAGGCAATAAACTACAGTAGTATTAGCAGGGCTTGCTACATTGTCACCCATAGAAATCACAGATATTTCTATTTTATTAAAGTTGTTGCAGATGTCTTGAATTATTGTTTGGGTGCATCATTACTTTGAAATTATGAGGTTTTAGACTTGCCACTAGATCTTGTTATTTAATCCACTAACGAGGAAGCACGTATAGTGCTATGTCACATATTCGTCTTAGTATTTTGATGACTGTATTTCAATATAACTGATTTTCTTTGTAACTCTATTTATCGTATTTTATGCATCGACAAATATTTTCCTGAGAAGGGTCCATAGGATTCTCCAGACAGCCAGAGGAGTCCACGACACAAAGAAAACTTAGGCACCCCCACTTTAAAGAAAGTGTTACAGTAACAACAGGGGTAAGAAGCTCTCCTCAAGGCAGTGCTTTCCTTGAGTCAGGCACTTGGCTGAGGACGTTATATACCCTCATTCAATACTCCTAACATCCTAAAAGTAGGTATCATTATTATGATCCCCATTTTATGGATGAGTAAATTGAGGCCCAGAGGAGTAGGTAAATTACCCAAGGTCACAGAGCAGTATTAGTGGTGGAGTTCATGCTCTTAATGACTTCAGTATCCTGCTTCCAATATAAATCCTTTGAGTCCTTGCCATTACCCTGCAAAGTGAGTACCTCTTACCTTCACTTCACCTCACCTTCCTTAGATGAGGAAACTGAGTCTCAAAAAGGTTAAGTCATTTTATTTCTCACCGTTAAGTGACATAGGATTCAAACCCATGTCTGTGAGCCTCCCAAACCCACGTGTTCCACTGTACCCTGCAGAGTTAATTAAAGGTTCCATGGGCATGCAGGCTGGGAGAACTGATGGGTTATGAGATACCTTTCCTTGCCATCGATCAGGATTGTATGGCTGGAAAGAAATGACTACCTTTACTGTTTTTACTGTGAGGTTACAGAGCTGTGTGGGGAGCCTCTTCATAGATACGAAATACACCCTGGCATTTGGAAAACTCCATTAGCTGCTATTGTCTAGACTAGAGAGTTAGAAGTAGGAAACGGGAGATAAAAGAATACACAAGTAGGAAGTTCTGTGTTGGGCTTACGCTGAAACAGAAAGAATCATTATTTTGAAACCATTAATGACGAACTTGGTAAGGATCAGAGTAGTCTTGTGACCTATAAATCTAATGAAATGAAAATGAGGTAATGGTATGTTTTATAACTATGGAGGTTGTGAGAAGCTGGAAATTATCTCAGCATGAATACTGTAAGAGGAGAGGGAACAATGGAAGCCATCTAGAAAAGGATCTTTATTCAGCTTTATTTATAGCACGTATTCGTCTTGTCTTTCAGTACAGGGATCACAAAGGAGTTTGTTTCAGCTTGCTAGGTGTAGGAAAATACAATGGTTGTCACAGTCCCTGCTGCTTCCTTCCATGGAACCCAGCATGTACAAAGGAGGGAAAGGCAGAGAGCTATGACAAGGGGGATGAATAACTCGGGCTGGGAGAGGAGACAGGGGGTAAGAGAGAATAGGGGAGAAGAAAATAACTAAGAGAGCTTCTTTCCACCGTTGCCCAACCCCCTTTCTCTAGACCTGAGCTGCCTAATGTGGTAGCCAATAGCTATGCATGGCTCTTTACATTTGTTAAAATATAATAAAAAAAATATACTTCCTCAGTTGCACTAGCCACATCCTGCGTGTCCCAACAGGCACATGTAGCTAGTGGCTACCATACTGAACGGTATAAGATGGAGAATGTTTCCATCATTACAGAAAGTTCTATTGGACGGCACTGATAAACACCCCAATACGCCTATGTGTCTGGGAGTATTTAAAGCCCAGGACAAGGAGACCCCCATGACTGTAATATCCCTGGCCCACAGGAAGACAGAAACATAAGAGTCCTAGGTTCCCATGTGACCTTTGGTGAGCTATTTGTACTATTATTGATTAATTCTCTTTATTACACATTATGATGAGATTACATAATTAATTTAGTCCCTATAATAGTCATGTGAGCTCTTAGGCCCATTTTACAGAGGAGAAACCAGAGGTTAACAACATGCTCAAGGCCACACAATCAGTAGCAGACCCAGGTTTTGGACCCAGGTCGAAACTTCTGTGACTTCAAAGGTCACGCTTCTACCCCCCAAACTGTACTACCTCCTGCTGCCAGTTCCTCATCTGTAAATCAAGGTGTCTTGGCTTTATTCTCCCAGAAACAAAAACCGAGACGAGAATTTGAGTGCAAGTAGTTTATTTGGGAAGTGACTCCAGGAAGCGCTGTTGGGGAGTGGGGAAGTGAAACAGAAGGGGAAGGAAGCCCTTACACGCTGGGCTCATGCAGGTTACACGGGGGGGCCACTACAGCGTATCTTGACTGGGGAGTCAGCACAGAACACACACCTCCTAGTTATCCCAGCTGAGTGGGGCGAGGGAGCTGGGGCATTTGTCCACCAACTCCTGTGAGTCATCGGTAGAAGGTTGCCCCCAGGGGCATTAACTGGCCCTTCTGGCCTGTCCCTCTCTAGGGCTAAACATGATCTTGTGGCCATAAAAGGCCCTTGGGCAGAAGGTCACAAGTGCTTGAAGTAGAAAATGGAAACAGTGAATATGGAGGGCCTGCCTGAGGGGGGCTACCAACAAGGGGCTACATAGGGGACTGGACTAAGTGCTCTTTCTGCTCTAACAAATTAATGGCTAGTGGTGGTTGATATTAGGTATTTTTACATCGTAAAACCTGAAACCATAATGATTGCAGTCTGCCAGAACTTATCTGTGGGGGAAGCCTGGAGGTACAGTCAGATGTCTAAGCTGACTTTCAACATGGATGACAGAGAAAAGGGTTAATATCCATATTATACAAAGGGCTAGGATTTTGCCTAGTTCAGTACTATAGCCCCACACGTGACACACAGCAAGTGCTCAGTGAATATTAGTGAATGAATACATGATTGAATGAACTTGCCATGAAAAAGACAATCCAATAGAAAAATGGGCAAAGGATATTTATAATTAATTCATAGAAGAGGAAATCCAGATGATTGATAAACATTTGATAGGATCCTCAGTTTCACTGATAATTGGGGAAATATAAATAAAAGCAGCAATGAGATCTCTCTCTTCACCCACCCAATTGTCAATTTTTTTTTTTTTTTGAGACAGAGTCTCACTGTGTTGCCCGGGCTAGAGTGCCGTGGTGTCAGCCTAGCTCACGCAACCTCAAACTCCTGGGCTCAAGCGATCCTCCTGCCTCAGCCTTCCAAGTAGCTGGGACTACAGGCACGTGCCACCATGTCTGGCTAATTTTTTTTCTATATATTTTAGTTGGCCAATTAATTTCTTTCTATTTTTTTTAGTAGAGACGGGGTCTCGCTCTTGCTCAGGCTGGTCTCAAACTCCTGACCTAGAGCGATCCACCCGCCTCGGCGTCCCAGAGTGCTAGGATTACAGGCATGAGCCACCACGCCCGGCTGCGATTGTCAAATATTAAAATGAATGACAATATTTAGTAATGGAGAAAATATAAAGTACATGTCCCTTCACACGTGCATTTCCCAAGATTTTTGGAAAGTATTTTTAAACTATCTGTGAACATTTGCAATATACATACCCACAAATTCCTTCTAGAAATCCATTCTATAGAAATAAAAGCACGTGTGCCTGAGCCTATGTATACAAGGATGTGTGTGGTTGCAGCATGCTTTGCAGGAATGAAAACCTGAATGTGCATCAACAGGAGAATGGTTGAATCAGCTGTGACAGGTCCACACCATGGAATCTTACATAGTTATTTATATAAAAAAAGAATGTGTCAGATCTGTATATACTAACCTGGAATTCTTTCTATGATATATTGTTAAGTGAGAAAAATGATTGCACAGAAATGATAAAGACTCCTTTTCTTACGAAATAAACAAATACATTCTTAAATATGTAGAAGGATACCTACACCAGGCTGTTATGGGGAGGGGAGTATCAAGATAGATAAAGAAAAAATAGATGTTTACAAAAGTAGCAATAATATACATGGTAGAGTAGGAGAATGTAACATAGGAAATCTGTCTATTAATATGATATCCCTGGGAAAGAAAAATCTGCAGGTACATATAGGCAAGGAATGAAAGGTGACATATATAAAGATACAAAGAAAAGAAAAACATTAATTTTGGGATGGGACCGTGGATTATTTTTAGGTCTGTAATAAAGTGTCTGTTTCATGTATATATGTATCTTGGGTGGGAAAGGCTTGATGATTCACTGGGCTTCAGCTCGATGAAAAGATGTAGAATTGAGTCCCTTGATCCTGATTCTCAAAGGTTTCCCTCCCAACCCATTAATTGACTAAGTTGCCTTCTCATGGGTCTTTCTTCAGGCTCTGGCATTTTTAAGGCCATCAGACTTTTGAGGATATTTCCCCTACATTATTGGGCCAGGAAAGGATCTGCCTCCTTTAGTTTTGGGGCCTGGTATATGCCCAAACTTCGAAGAGGAAGGGACGGGAGAAAAGCGTCATCCTGCACAGGGAATGGCAAGTCGTGCTAAGTGTTCAGAACACCGCAGGGCAAGCACGTTGTTTGGGCTGCTCGGTGCCTGTATGTCCTTATTTGAGGGCAAAGGGGGCAGAGACCCTACCCAGGAAGCCAAGGAGGCACAGACAGTTCTTCCTACCACCTGTAAGCCAAAGGTGGCCAATCTGATGTCCCTTCCCAAGACACTGAACCCTGAGGGAGAGATGCTCACGTTTAGGGCAGTTAGAGGTTGTATTAGTTATGTCTTGCTGTGTAAGAGGTTACCCTAAAACTCAGTGGCTTGAAACAACAAACATCTATTATCTCACGGTTTCTGTGGGTTAGGAATCTAGAAGCAGCCTGGCTGGGTGGTTCTGGTTAGGGGTCTCACACAGGCTGTCAGCAAGGTGTCAGCTGGGGCTGCAGTCATGTGAGTCTGTGAGTCTGTGAGTGATTGGTGCTGGAGGATCCACTTCTACTTCCACTTCTTATGTGGCTGACGGCTGGAAGCTTCAGATCCTTGCTACGTGGGCTTCTCCTTGGGCTGCCTGAGTGTCCTCATGACATGGCAGACAGCTACTTCCCCAGAGGGCCTGATGGCAGGGGGCGGGGGAGAGGGAGAGAGAGAGAAACATGTAAGATTGAAGCCTCAGTGCCATTATAACCTGACCCCAATGTGATGTACAATCACTTCGCCTGGTTTCTGTTGGTCACACAGACCAACCCTGGTAAGAGAAAGGGACTGCACAAGGGTGTGAGGCTCAGGAGGCAGGGATCATTGAGGGCTGTCTTGGAGGCTGGCTGGCACAGAGACGATTTGTAAGAATGCTTCTGCGGCAGAGTCTGGCCTGTGCCCAGTTTCCTGTGGTTCTTGCCTGAGTTTGGCCTTCCCCTTCCTGTCGAATCTATGAGTTACCTGACATCCTTCCAATAGCGTTCTCTTCCATTTAAGTTCACCAGTTGTTTTCTCTTGTTTGCAAGGACAACCCTGATTCGGACAGGTGCTAGGGGAATGGACAGTGGTGGTAGGGGGTGGGTGGTAGGGAGAACTCGCTTTATCCCCTGCCTCACAACCAAAGCCAACTCTTCCTCCAGACACGAGAGTCGGCAAAGGACGGGAACCAGACCTGAGGCCTCCTTGTCTAGGAGTCAGAATCCACCAAGTCAGTAAGTGACTTTAACTAGATCATGATAAAGGAATTCTACCCTTTGTCAACCCACTCATCTGTTTTGCTGGCTCTCGGGTTTTCCAAATTTCTGGTTGGGTTCTTTTCTGAGTTTCTTAGTTCCCTTTGCTAAAAATCCCAAGCCAACTGTGCTGAGTTAAAGGGAAAGAGTTTTTTCCACAGTTAGGCCTGGGAATCCCAGCTAGGGAGCCTGGGTGTCTCGTGGACATGGGCTGCTGCCCAGGGAAGCATGGGAATGAGCAGGTGGATCCCAACGGTCTCTTTGGTCTCATGGCTTTACCATCCTGCATTTACCCTATAAACACTTGTTCAGCACCAGCATGTGCTTGGGCTCTGTGTGGACACTGGGTTATGAAGATCAAGGAGACACTGTTCCTCCCCTCCAGGAATCAAGTTATATGTGAGGGATGGCCCGGTCCAAAGGTTATTGAATGGGAGTTCCCTGTCACTTAGGAGTCTTAGGACATCTCATTTAGGCAATATGGCAGGCCCACCGCCAAAGGCAACAGGCCCTATCTTCTCTGTGTTCTAGGGAGCCAGATACTGTCCCTCCAGGGTTTAGTAAAGGAGGAAGAACTGGCCCTATATCCACTAGCCAAAACCCCAATTTCCTTTTCCTTGCCCATATAACAATCTTGGGGAGTGGGGAGGTCTTTGGTTTTATTGAGGAGTATGGTTTTTATAGTGGGATTATAGTTTTCTTCCCTCCTAACTAAAGGGTGGGGCAGGCCCAGAGAGAGTCCCCCATGGAGATTGAGAGGTGACTGCAGGAGTGGGATGCTGTTCCCGGATGGGGGGTGGATGGTGGGTAGTGGACTGTGCCTGTCTGAGCAGGGAGGGGGCGGGGAAAGAGGGTGCGCTGTGTAGCAGCTCTGGGTCATGGGGACACTATAGTGATTAACCTGGCTGGAGCGATTTCTGGTGTCCTGCCCAAGCAGGTTGACTTCTGGGCAAGAGGGTCTCATCAGTGACAGGACCCAAGGGGTGGGGCGAGGTAGGAGAGGTCAAGCCTGAGCTGGGCGCCCCCTGCCAGAGAACTGTGTTGGGGAGAAGCTCCCAAACAACTTACTCATGTACCCCATGAGAAACCATATGTGAACATTTGCCACTTCAAGTAGTCAGGGAAGGAGAGTCAACCAACAGAGAGGGTGCAGCAGGGGCCGGAAACAGGGATATTTGCCCTTTCCCACTCTTCCCCCCCATTTCAACAAGGGGGAGGGTGCTATGGGGTGTCTCCCAACTAGGACATCTCTCCCTCTGCCCCCAAGTCCTTTTACTTCTAGCAGGCAGGGTCCTGGTACAAGTTAACCCTTGGATAAGTAAGCAAGAAGATAAAATGAGATTTAAATTGAGTTGAGAATAAAGCTTTAAAGGATAGAGGTTTAACAACAGAAAGTGATCCAAAAGTAATGCAATCTACCCGATATGTCATTAAGGGATGGAAAAGGAGATTCAACACAGCATGGCTGAAGGCAGAGATTAGGGGGAAAAACTTCATTATTATGCCCTATGGAGTTGAGTCACCTCAACACACTGGCTCGACAAGTAAACAGAATAATTGAAATACAACGGGGCTGGTGGGGAGTCTGGCTTAGGTAAGCAGCCCCGGGGTTCTGAGAGCACATGGAGAGGGAGGTTGGCACATCCCAGGCTGTCTGCCTGGAGCAGGCTTTCCAGAGGAGGGGCTGAGCCTTGAAGGAGGAGGAGGAGGAAAGGAGAAGGGGAGGAGGGCTTTCCAGGCAGAGCTGACAGCACAGGACATCTGGGGAGTGGTGCTGGAACATCACATAGAAGGCAGGAAGGATGGTTTGCAGAGATGCAGGCCAGGAAGCCCATGGCCTTGCAGCCCTGCCAGCTGAAGGACTGAGAGCCCTTGGGAATCACTTCAAACCTGGGAGCAACACAATCGGGTTTCCATATTACATAGAACCCTCTGTTGTCAGCTTGGCAGCACTGGGGACACTGGACCTCAAGGCATGCTCCTCACCCATGCCTTGACCCTACCCCCGTACAAAGGCCATTTCCTCTGTGATTCCAAAATCCTGGGTCCTCACTCTTTTGAGTGTCCTTTGCCTTTATCCTGTCACTGAACCCTTGACAGTTTCCCTCTCTGATGGGACTCTGAAAGTCACCACCCTCCCCTTAAATCATCTTCTCACTTGCCTCCTCCAGCCTACTCTTCCCAGCCGAACAAGATGCTGTGCCTTCCCCGGGCCTGTGCCGCCAGCACACATCTCCTCGGGATACGTATGTACTAAAATATCTTCCCTTTATCTTATCTGGTCTTCGCCCCATGGGGCAAGCCAAAGGCTCCTATTTATTCTTTCACACATTAATTTAAGCTGCTTTAATTGCTGCTATGATATGTTTTATATAATGTAATTAATGTTTTAATTCTGTGTACTTGCTTCCCCAGGCAGTTTTGCGAAAGGCCCAATTTTGGAATCAAGCAAATAAAGACTAAGTAATGGCTGAAGTTATTATAGTAACGCCCCCCCTCCCAAAGGAATGAAAACTGTGCTTGTTTTTTTTGCCAAGTGGGTTAAAAAGGGAAAAGATATTTTCATCTTCTGAGCATATTTAAAAGGTATTTCAACATCCTGGGCATGTTTTGGTGGCTTTAATGATGTCCCCTGGATCCTGATTTCAAGTGTTTTTGGTCTTTTGATATCCAACCACTGTCCCTTTTGTCCAAGGGGCCAATGCAGCTTGAGGTCTGTGTTGAGACTACCAGCTTTGTATTCCTGACCCCCACTCCTTTTTATGATGGAGGCCGTGCTTAGAATGGGAAGTTACAGAACCCACTCACTCATTTATTCATTCAACACATGTGTACTGGTGTCCTACTATGTGTCCAGGACTGGGAGAGATTCAGTCCTGTCCTCAAGGAGCTCACAAGCAAATGGGGCCAGGCAGATGGGGTTACGGTCCCCATGCTAAATGCTATGGGAACAGTGGGAAGGGGGCAGGATGGGGTGGCATTTAAAGTGGTTTCAGGAAGGAGAACAGAAGGAAGGAAACAGCAAGACACGGTGAGATAAACCATAAGAAAAAAAAGATGGTGTGTTTGGGGAATGGGGAGAGGGTGAGCATGGCCGAAGCCAGTGTGTAGGGGAGGGCATGGCAGGAGGTGAGTGTGGGCAGAGAGGTTGGGGCTGAGTAGGGAAGGGCGTGCTCAGCCAGGATAGGAAGCTTGGACCATCCTGAGGGCGTAGGGGAGCTCGAAGAGGTTATTAAGCAGGAAAGTGCCCAAATCAGATCAGATATGGAGTTTACCAAGAGAACTGCAATGGTGTGGAGAGAGAGTTGTGTGGTATATAGTAGGTGCTCAAGAAATACGTATTGAATGAGTGAGGCTGTTGGAACAGTCCAGGTGAAAGATGACAAGCCTCTGAATTAGGACAGTGGCAGAGGTTACAGAAAAGAGGTTGGATTCCAGAGGTAGAACTCACAAGAGCTGCAAATGCGCACTTGGAAGCAGAAGCCATGGGAAGGGGTCAGCAGCCTCTTCTTTTCCTTTTGTTTCTGCTTGGCACAGTCTGGCCGCTTGGTCTGTTCCAGACATTCAGAGCTTTGGCGGGGGTCATCACTGCAATCACTGTCTAGTTCAAGCTCCTCAGGTTTCCTTGAGGGAAAATTGAGGCTCAAGGAAATCCCCAGTCCATCAGAGGCAGAACCTGGACCAGAACTCAGACATTCCCTGCCGCAGAGCAGAGTGTTAATGCTGATTTCAAGAATGGCTGGAAGGATGCCTGATGCTAGCCAGGTGCAGCTGCCTGTGTGATGGCTCCTGGGAGGGTCACCACAAAACCTCAACCCCCTCGACTTCCATGGCAGGATCATCCCGGTTTCCTGGGTCTGAAAAGCCAGGCGGGTGAACCTTCCTGCTGAGCCACACCACAAGCCCCTGATGTGGCACTTGGTGCTGGAGGCGCTGAGGGACGGAGGAGCAGCGCCTGGGCATGTCACTGGCAGCCATCGGGTTCTACATTCTTCACAAGTACCCGACATGAACGTCATCCGCTTCAAGTGCTTGCTGAAGCAGGCCCTGGCCACCTGCAAGCATGTGTCACGGCCTCCTCACCAGGCCTCTCAACTCCAGGGCCAAGGGGCAGGGCACTGGTAGGTTCAAATTAGTTCCCGAGCACAAGAGGAAAATCCAGCCCTGAAGGACAGCTGCCTCGGTGGCCCCTAGGAGAGCTGGGGAGGCCAAGGAGAAGGACCCCAAGAAACCAAGTGAGGCAAAAAAGGGCCCTTCTAGCTTGGGCGAGGTGGAAAAGCCAGCCAAGAAGCCTGGGAAGGCGCCTCCCCAACCATGTACAGCCATGCAGAAGGCCCCCAAGAAAGGCGGTGAGGCCAAGGACATACAGGCAAAACTGGATGAGGCCAGCAAGATCTCACGTGCCCATTCCAGTACCAGCGGGCTCAGCAGAAAGTCAAAGGTCAAAGGCAGTAGGAATGGCCAAGCATTCTCTTGGTCTTCTTTGACGTGATGGGCTGTTAAGCAGACAGAATTAAAAAATGCTGTGGAGCTGTGCAACTATTCACAAATTCCACTTCAAACACAAACAGTGCACCATTGTCAAAAGCCTGTAACAGACTGGCGTACTGGACCCCCACAAACTGTCGCCAACCAGCGGGGTGCGGTAGTGGTGCCAGTCAGGCGGGGGAAGTTAAAACTAAATCATGAGTGTAGCAGCTGTCAATTTAGCCCTTAGGGCTTACTAATGTTCTAATCGTGCTGGTCAATTTGGGAAGATTATTTCATTGAAACTTATTTTATTCTCTGGTAATTTTAATACGTTCATTAAAAAAAAAAAAAAGTCCTATCTCCAGGCACTGGGTGGGAGCTGGGACGCGGTGGGGACGCATGAGTGCATGGATGGCTGGGTGAGGAAACCGGGACGCCACGCCCACACGAGGGAATTTCCTTTGAAAGAGAGTGAAACTCTTGAGTTGGAAACCCCTTTTCCTAGAAATGCCTCCCCGCACCCAACGTGACCTTCCCGTTTTCTGGGGTGGTGGTGGGGAGGGGACTTCCTGAGACCACTCTATCCACGGTGGAAACGCTTTCGGTTCTGCCAGGATTCCCGGAGGCAGCGGGGGTAGGGCGGTGCGGGAGAGAACCGTGGGGGGTCTCTATGGCGGCCCCCCAGCACCCATGGGGACCTCTTCTCCTCCCTCCGCTCTCCTGGAAGCAGGCTGGCTCCTGGCCCGCCTCAGCTTGGCCTTTGTGGGTCCTGAGGGCAAGGAGGAAGGGCTCCTTTTGGGACCCCGCCTCTTCCCCTACGGAGCGACGCGCGTCCCTAAACTCCCGGGGGAATTAGAGTCCTGGGAATGTCCTGGGGAAATCCCTGCGCTGTGACTTCCAAGGGGCTCCGCCCCCCCCGCAGGCGGACCGCGATTGGACCTCCACGACCCCGCCCCTTTCTTGGGCGGGGCCTGGGCCGGGGCAGGGGAGTTAGTAGCGAGTCCCCCGCCACCTGGGTCTCACCTCGCCATGGTTCGTCTGCATCTGCAGTGTGTCCTCTGGGGCTGCTTGCTGACCGCCGTGAGTTGTTCTTGCCCCGACCCGACAGGATTTGACTGGGGAATGAGAAGGAAAGAGAAGCAAGACTTCGGGGAGGAGACCTTTCTAGCTGGTTTTGAGGGGACAGAAGGGTGGATGGAGGCTGGGCAAAGTACCCTGGTTCCTGGCTAAATGAGGTGGGCTACCTCTCCCTTCTCCCCGGTTGGGGTCCCAGGTAGCCCACAGGGGCTGCTTAGGGAAGGCATGGCCGGCACACACGTGCCTAGGCGGTGTGGATGGGCTTAGGGTTTAGGGAGCCTCAGAGGCTGCCCACACAGAGACTGGTAGGGGTTTGTAGGGGAGCAGGGAGTGAGGCGGGCCAAGGGAAGGGGTGGGTCTGGCCCGTTTCCTGTCCCTTTCCCGTTGTGGACAAATGCCAGCCTCTGTGAGTGATTATCATCTTCTTGCCAGCTGGGGCTGCCTTCTTCCAGGGCATCTTGTAGGAACAAGGGGTGGCTGCAGAGGCCCAGGTACTTTTTTGAGAAGGCAGGGAGCTTTTAACAACCCCTCCCCATTGGAGGAATCCCCAAGGCTGTGTCTTTGTGTCCTGAATTTAAGATGCCATAGGGGCCCCTGGGAGAGGAGAAGAGTTCAAGAAAGGGATAGGAAATCAGCAGGGGTTTCTCTAGGCCCCAAGGGCTGAGGCTCAACCAAGCATATCTCCGGGATTTTCAGAAGCCCACACTTGACTCAATTTTTGTTGAAATGTATTTTTGTAGTTCCTCATTCTGGAGGCTGGGAATCCCCCAGGTACCTGGCCCTCTCGATCCAGCCCCTCTGGCCTCCCCCTCCTTTCAGGGGCTGTAGATTCTGGCATGAGGTCTGGGCAGGAATGACCCGTGGCGTGGGGGGTTGGCAGCTAGGGAAGAGAGGGAGCGGAGAAGCTGCCTTGGTCCCAGAGCTTTCATTTTCACCCTAAGCAGTGGCTCTTAGGGAGAAAGGAGGCAGAGAGAAGGTGGAGCTGGAGAGAGGCAAAGACAGCCCTTGGGGGAGGATGGAGGAAGAGCCAGAGGAGGTAGAATGAAGTGTGGTCTTCTCAAGAATAGGGTCTGCCCTCATAACACCCAATTTTGGCTCCCAGTAGAGGCTGGGCTGTGACAGCAACAGTAGCAGGGGCTATTTATTGAGGGCTTCCCATGTGTCAGACTCTGAGCAAAACACTACATGCATTCTTGGTCTGATTTTTCCCCACTCCCCCATTATACAGATGTGCAAGCTGAGGCTCAAAAAGGGGAATTGTCTTCCCAAGGGTCTCATAGCTAGGTAATGGTGGGACCTGGATATGACTCTACATCTGCCAAATTCCTGAGCCTCCCTCTCAGAGGATGAGAGTCTCCGAATCCTAGTCCTGAACTCTTGGTGGCAGAATGACCAGAGCTTTGGGCAGTGAGACTGCCAGACTTTAAGAGGAGGAGCTGTACTTATCACGTGTTTGAAGATGGTATCAAGGACTTTCAATGATCTGGGAACATAGTGGGAATGTCCATGTTCACAGGATGGTGCCTTGTGATGTGCTGGTGGAGACAGTAGCCTTTTCTACTTCCTTCCTCGTTTGGGTTAAGACAGGTCTGTAAATAATTTGTTCGGATACTCAGGTTGAGTGACAGCTCCCAGTTGGGTAGGATCCTGGACAGTGAGCCAGGGTGCTGGGCATCCGAGCAGGTACATATGTATGATGAGTGAAACTGCCATTTAATGAGCATCTCCTATGTTCCAGACACTGTGCCAGGCCATATACATATATTTATATTCTTTTCCATTTTCACAACCTAACCTGCAGGACAGATATTAGTACTTGCATTTTAGAGTTGAGGAAACTGAAGCCAAGAGAAGCGACATAACTAGTGTTACAAAGTCAAGACTAGAGCTTAAAGCCGACTGACTCTCAAAACTGTGCTCTTTTCCCTGGCTGTTCTCAAATGTGGGATGATTTTAGGGAGCACGTGCATGGAGAACTAAACGCAGACTCACTTTACAGTTCTTTTAAAAATCCTTCCCATTTTTATCAAAGAGGAAGTCTCTGGAGGTAGACTCTAGATAATGCCTCTCAAAGTCTTGCTAATCCTCCTTTTAAAACAAAAATCAAGAGCAGGCCTGGGGTGGAGGGCCCTCAGCAAGCAAAACAACCAGCTGGGGTTTCATAATATTGCTTTGTTTGCTTTGAATTTATTTTCAAGGTTACCTTTTATTTATGAGAGGTTATACTGGTTCTTCCTTCATGGCAATGAAATAAGGTTTACGTTGAAAATAAATGTATTTAAAGTAACAAGCAGTAATTGATGGCATGCGTGGTACCCAGATGTAGTAAAAGTGGTATAGGTGAAATAGAAGTTGATGGAGAGAAGGACCTGAGTTCTCATTTGGAATCTGTCACCGTGAGACCCTGGGCAAGCGACCCCTCCTCTCTGGTGGTCAGTCTCACCATCTGGAAAAGGAACGAGTGGGAGCTTACCCTTCTAGCTTCACAGTCCTAGCATTGCATGAGGGAGGGGCTGGGTGAGCAGATGATGAGGAGCTGGAGGGAGAAAATGGGGCTTGGAGGGGGGAAGGAAGAGGAGCAGAAGAATGGGAAGAAGAGGCCCGGTGCTAAATATAGCCCCGTCTAGGACTGGGACCAGCTGAAGCCAGCCAGCCTCAGGATGCCAGGGGAGGCACCGGAGTCCTCACATCCTGCTGGGAATTTGGGAAGAGGAAGAATCGGGAGTCCAACCAAAAGGCAGATCTGTTCAGTTGAGAGAATGGTGTTGAGTTCCAGTGCCATTGCGTTGTAAAATGCCAGAATGATTCTCTGGGTGTGTTTGTAATCAGCTCAGTTGGCAGTTTAGTTAAAAACAAATACCAAGTCCTATGCAGGCTCCATTTTCTGCTTTGGACTTCCCCTTCAGTTGCTGCCTCTGTCCTTGCCGACTTCACTTTTCTGCCAAGGAGGCCACAGTGGAGATTTCAAGCTCTCTTCAAATTGCACAATTCTGTTTTTAGGTCCACCCAGAACTACACACTACATGCGGAGGACAAAAGTACCTACTAAACAGTCAGTGCTGTTCTTTGTGCCGGCCAGGTGAGATGCCAACCCTCTCGCCCTGCAGTGGGACCCCTCTTGGATTGCTGGCGGATGCAGACCCCATGTATTACCTGTAAACTTGAGTCTGAAATGACCCATTTCCCATCCCTGCCTTGCTGTCAGAATGTTCTGGGTTCCCTCTCTACCAGGTAAACCTCTGTCTACCCGAGATTAGGGTTCCTATCTCTTCCATCTTTCCCACCATACTATGAAGGGTCTGAGACTTTCATCTTGAACCCCCCACTCTAAAGCCTGGCCTGATCATTCTGGGATAAGTGTCTGACTCATTGAATTAGCCACAGCTGCCTCATTTCCTGATGTTTTCCAGGAGAGAAACTGGTGGATGAGTGCACAGATGTCATTGACACAAAATGCCGTCCTTGCGGTAATGGCGAATTCCTAGACACCTGGAACAGCGAGAGATACTGCTATCAGCACAAACACTGCGACCACAGTGCGTGGGCTGTTGGGAAAGGGACATTCGGGAGCCAGGCTCATATTCCAGCTGATGCTGCTGACAGTGCAGCCATTCTGATTTTATGTAGCCAGAGTCTGTTCTGATTGGTTGGAGTCTGGGTTGTACTGGCCATTAGATGTTACTAATTTGATTGCCATCTCTACTTGGAAGAGGGTCTAAGGGAAAAAGCAGGTAGGGTGGGGAGCAGGGCTCTGAGTGTGGCCCAGCATGGAGCTTCCATCCTTCTGGCCTGTCTCTGTTCAGATCTAGGGCTCCGGGTGCAGAGGCAGGGCACCTTAGTAACAGACACCACCTGCACCTGTGAAGAAGGTCTACACTGCACCAGCGAGGCCTGTGAGAGTTGCGCCCCGCACAGCTCGTGCTCCCCTGGCTTTGGCGTCAAGCACATCGGTAAGTGTCCCATCGGGAATCAGCTCTGGAGACAGGACAGATGAGCCTAGGGTCAAAGGTGAGGGGCTGGGCAGGGGGCACTTAGCCCCAGGGGCAGAGGAAGCGAAACTCCAGTCTACATCGGCATCCCTGCTAGATTGAGCAGGAAATGGGACCTTTTCCATGCCCCTGCCTGCCGTGGGTATCTGCCTTTGGGGGCATTGGGAGAAATCTCCTGGGGGCTGTAGCTGTCTGGGAAGGAGTGCTCAGGGCAGGAGCTCTTCCTGTCCTGCTTGTCCACTGGCTCCCTTGAGAGCCAGACAAGCGTCCACTGTGATGGTTACCAGTCCCCTCCCCACCCGCTCCAGGTACAGGCATTTCTGACACCGTCTGCGAACCCTGCGCAGTTGGCTTCTTCTCCAATGTGTCATCTGCTTTTGAAGAGTGTCACCGTTGGACAAGGTATGAGGACTAATCCCTTGTGCTTCCTGCCCCAACAGTGGCATGGGCCTGCCTCCACTCTGTCGGGGCCACTCCACGGGGCAGTCTCTGCTCCCCCAAGTCCACACACGCCTGTACTCTTGTGAAACATACACAGAGTGGCCTCGTGATCGGTCAGACAGGCACATTTCAGCATCTTTCTTCCCTGCTGTCTCTCAGTGGTCATAGATACTGCTGAACTCTCAATCTTCATGACACTGTCCCATCTTGGGGGTGTCGGGACACTCCTCTTCATTCTCCTTCTGCTCCTCCTTGGTCTTCCTCCTCTTTCCTGTTCCTTACCTGGTTTTCTGGGGCTTTGTTCTGGGCTCTCCTGTCTAATGCCTCTGCCAGCCTCCCCTGGGCCATCTCACGCACACCCATGGCTTCCACTCCCAACTCTCTCACATGGCTCCCAGTTAGCGTCTCCTGTCCAGATCTGCCTCCTGGGTCCCAGACTGCCACATCCAGCTGCTGAGTGTTCCCTTCTACCTGGTGACTCACAGGCACCTCAAGCTCTGTGCATCCCAGGGGGGCTCACCCCCCTACTCCTCTCAGCTTGTGTGAAAGGCACCCCTGCAGCTTTGGGCACTCTCCCCTGGGCCTCCCTTTCTCCTCTCTAATCCAAACCAGTCACCAGGTTCTGTCCATCTGGCCCTCTAAGTGTTCAGGGATCCGTCTCCTCACTGTCTACACTTTCAACACTTTCATCTGGGCCTCATCACTGTGGTCTGGGTGACACTTTCGCCTCCTCACCGGCCTCCCTACCTCTAGCCTCTCCCCTTCAGCTAGTTCTCCATCCCCTTGCCAAAGTGAGTGTTCTATATTTCCTTTCGGATCATGACACCCCCCCTGTTTGAAATGCTTCATGGCTCTCTGTTGATTTCGGGATGAAAAAACCCTGACTCCTTAGCAAGGCATTCGACCTTCCAGCTGCATTTCCTGATCTCCTCCCTGCATGGCATCCTGCTACCTGCAGTCCCCTGAACACACTGTTCATTCTCTTGCATCAAACTTTTCTGCCTAGAGTACCTTAAACACACACCCCATTAACTTTTTGCATTTAATTTTTAAAACTGGGAAACATAGGCACATAGGACAGAAAACACGAAAGGGCCCACAGTGATGTCTGTCTTTCAGCCCTGCCCCTCAGCTCCCAGTTCTCGACCCTGGAGGGAGCCACTGTTGCTTGCATATCCTTCCAGAGAGTCTATAATACACACATGCAAACAAAAACATAAACACATGCCCACAAACACACATATTCTCCTTCCTTTTACTTTTTACATAAATGCTAGCATACCATATACACTTTATTTGTTAACTGTCTGTCTTTCCCTGGTAGATTGCAACCTCCTTAAATGTAGAGACTTGGCCTTTTTTTCCCCTTCTATTGATACATCCCCTTTGCCTTAAATAGTGCCTGATACATCACAGGTGCTCAATCATTTTTTTTTTTTTTGAGACAGAGTCTCGCTCTGTCGCCCCAGGTAGAGTGCAGTGGTGTCACTGTAGCTTACTGCAACCACAAACTTCTGGGCTCAAGTGATCCTCCTGCCTCAGCTTCCTGAGTAGCTGGGACTACAGGTGCATGCCACGAAGTGTGGCTAATTTTTCTAATTTTAGTAGAGACAGTGGTCTCATTCTTGTTCAGACCAGTCTCGAACTCCTGAGCTCAAGCAATCCTCCCATTCCCATCTTAGCGCCCCAGAGTGCTAGGATTACAGGCGTGAGCCACCATGCCTGGCCAATTTTTTCTTTTTTTCAAGAGACAGGGTCTTGCTCTGTCACCCAGGCTGGAGTGCAGTGGCCTGATCATAGCTCATTGCAACCTTGAACTCCTGGGCTAAGCAATCCTCCCAAGTAGCTAGGACTATAGGCACAAACCACCATACCTGGCTAATTTAAAAACATTTTCGTAGAGCTAGAGTCTTGCTATGTTGCCCAGGCTGGTCTGGAACTCTTGGCCTCAAGCAATTCTCTTGCCTTGGCCCAAAGTGCTGGGATTACAGGTGTGAGTCACCGTGCTTGCCTGCTCAATACATTTTTCCTGATAGATGTTGACTGACAAATGGAGGCACCGGTGGTAGAGTAGAATCAGCTGGCTTATAATCTGAGTGCAGCTCAGTAAGTGTGACCCTCATCTGTCTGAGCCTTGGTGTCCTCATCTGGAAAATGGGAGTGACCTTCATCTCACAAGGCTTGGGATAGACACATCAAAGTGTGTTGCAAACTCTTGAATGCTCCTCTTAATGTAAAACTAAAGTGTGCTTTCTCCGAAGCTTCTCTCTCTTTCCCCCACCTTAGATGGTTTTTCCTGGGCAACATCCTTCTCTGCTCATTCCTCCCCACTCCTCCTGGGGTCACCCTGGACCAGTTCTTGAGCATCTCATGTCTGGCCTCCTGCTCTGCCTCCTGGCTGGCCCGCCTGTCGTTTCTCCTCTGGGCTCTCTGGCGGGCTGAATGCTCTAACTGGTTAAGTCATCTGGTTGGTTGCGGATGAGACCTGCCAGCTGGATCCAGTCAAGGCCTTCATGCCTGGTTATCAGCATGTGGTTCTAGAAACTCAATCTTCCTTAGTTCCCCAACACCATCCTACATGCCACCTGCCCGATGACCCTCTCATCGTGTTGTCCTGCTTAGCTAGAATGCACTGTTGCTCCAAATTCGCCATCCCTCAGGGCTCCCTCAGATCTTACTTCCACAGGGCAGTCTTTCTGGAAGATTCTTAAACCAGAGGTTCTTAATCTGGGGCAGTTTTTCTCCCTGTGGAACATTTGGCAACGTCTGATGCATTTTGGTCGTTGCAGCTGGGGAAGGGGATGCTACTGACATCTGGTAGGTAGAGGCCAGGGGTGCTGCTAAACATCCTCAGCAAAGAATGATCCAGCCTGGGTGTCTCTGCTGCCAAGGTTGAGAAACCCTGTCTTAAGCCGAACTCATCATCTCACCATTGCAGCCATTACGGGGCCTGTCTCCAGTGAACAGTTTCCGTTTCACTTTAGCCTATATCACAAAGCTTGGAACTCATTATAGACTCTCCTATTTATCATTAATACTTCTTCAAGATGTGCAGTAATCTTTTCTCTGCACTTACGAGTTCCATAAGAACAGAATCTGTGTCATTCCTATAATGCCCAGCATAGGACGTTGTACATAATGCATGCCAGTGAATCTGGACTTGCTGATTGTAGACTGTCTCCCTCTGGGGCTGGAAATCTTATGATTGGGGAAACTTAATATCTCTTTCTGTGTGTGTGTGCACATGTGTCTGTGCATAGGTGTGAGACCCAAAACCTGATTGAGCTACAGGCAGGAACTGACAAGGCTGATACTGTTTGTGGTGAGTCCTGGACAATGGGCCCTGGCAGCAGTCTAGGGAGGTGGGAACTCAAGGGGGAGACTGAGGCACATAGAAACACTGGGGGGGGGAAGGGGTGGGGAGGTGAAATGAGAAGGGGAGGCATCCTAGCTCTGCCATTTATCTTGGGAGCCTGGGCAAGGTACTTTCCCTCTCTGAGCCTCAGTTTCTTTATCTGTAAAATGGGATAACAGCACCTCCCTTGGTAGGTTTGTGTAAGTGCCTGGCATGGGTTCTTACACTTTGGAGGCACTCCATAAATACTATTCTGCCACTCTGCACTTCAGGTACTAGCACGGTGTGATGGTGTCCCCTCTCAGCTTCATTTCTGATTTTAGAATGAGAAGCTTGGCCTACAGCGCAGGTCACAAACTCAGATAATTACAGGGACTAGGCAGGTCATGACAATGAGTGAAAAAGGTCAGGGGTAAAAGAAATACATTCTCTTTGCTTTTTCTTAAAATTTACTTTCCTCTTGGCAGGGCTGGGACTAGAGTGAGGTGAGCTAGACATTTCCCCCAGGCACAATATTTATGCGGGTGCCATAAAAATGTAGTGATCAAGATAAATAACATTTGGATGCAATATTTTTAAAAATCAAAATGATTGCAAAAAAATCTGTGATGAACAAAAAAGTAAAATTTTGAATAAAGAACAGAATCCAACCCAGCATTTGCACAACCCCGTCTCACTTGCCTCACCCTAGTCCTGGCCCTGGTTCCAATAAAACTTTATTTAAAAAGCAGGCAGCTGGCCTATAGGCTGTAGTTTGCTAAGTTGGTGTTTTCCTGCTGATTTTCAAAATATAGTATTAAAACAGCACTTATCTTGATTACGGAGTTTTTTGGTGTCCCCTTAAATTTTGTCTCGAAGCAATTGCATCCCTTGCCTTACCCTAATCCATGCCTGCCTCTTGGTCTTTTTTTCATTTACTCACTTAGAATAGAGACTTAGGTACAAGACACTTTGCTTTCCCCCTCCGCTGCTCTTCTGTAAGACAAGCAACAGTGCAGAGATGAGTACGGGCTGCTGGGGAGTGTGGTGTGCAGGCAGAGACAGCTACTGCCGCTCAGCGCAGTGACCAGATGGAGAGGCTGCCACTGGGGCTCAAGCTTCCCAATTTGTAAGAGAAACCAGATATCTAGATTTTAAAACATGGAATCTCCCAATTTTAAAATGTTGGCAAATATTTCAAAACATAAAAAAAAATGCAGAGACATCTGCATTTCTGACATCTGCCAGCCACATTTCCCCAAGGGCCACCCCGATGTCGATGAGCTTGCACATTGGATTTTACAGTCTGGTGAGGCATGGCAGCGCTGGGCACAGGGGAGGGCTGGGGCATGTCACGCTGAAGTCTCGATTTCTCCAGGTCACTGGGAACGGCCGAGAGCCTGGGTGTTGATCCCCGTCACGCTGGGGATCCTGTGTGCCGTCGTCCTCTTGGTGTCTGTCTACATCAGTGAGTCCCCCGATGGGAAGGTGCTGGGGATGGGGGGAACTTGTTTCCTGGTCTGACTTCCTCAACTTTCCATCCTTTTTTTCTCTAGGAAAGGTGGTCAAGAAGCCAAAGGTTAAGGTAGGTCACCCCAGGAACTGGGACAGAGTTTTGGCAAAATGGGAAGAAAGATTGACACATTGCTGCCTATGGGCAGGAAAACAGATTCTGGGTCTGTCCCTGTGGCCACTGGGGTGGCAGCAGGACTGGCTACTCTCACTCCCATGCCCCCATGCTCCAGCCTTGGCTCTTTCTGTCCACTCCCTCAGTGCCAGGCTTTGTCACCTCCCCACCGAGCTGCCCTGGCACCACGGGCAAAGTCTAACCCTGGTTGTTCTTCACACCTCCTGGCACTGAGCACGTGGGGAGCCACGTCTTTGGGTACTGGTGCTGGGTCAGCTGGGTGATAGCAAGAGGAACAGCTCCCTGAACCCACTCGCTCCCCCTCTGGAAACTCCTTGTCACCCTTGGTGTGGCCAGCAGGGGGCAGGAGGCGCCCAAGGAATCGATGCTGATCCAGCGTGTGGGGAAGGGGAAAGGGCTTGGGCAGGGATCGGCTTCCCAGCCAGGGGCTCCTCAGAGGCGCAGCTGCCCCTGCTGTGGCGGTAACCTCACACCTTGGCTCCCCAGGCCCTTCACCCCGAGGCTGTGTTGCAGGATCCCCAGGAGACAGTTGATGTGGAGGATCTGGCTGGCCCCAACCCTGCCGCTCCAGTGCAAGAAACCCTGCACGGGTGCCAGCCGGTCACCCAGGAGGATGGCAAAGAAAGCCGAATCTCAGTGCAGGAGAGACAGTGAGCCATGCGTGGCGGCGTGGGCACCCTGCCAGGGAGCCTGGGGCTGCCGTGGTGCGAGAGCTAGGGGCCAGCACGGGCCGGGCCCAGCCCTCCTCTGCCTGCACTCCTGCAGTCGAGACAGAAGCCCTAGCACCGGACACAGAAACAGTTCACCTTGGAGAACCTCTCATCCCAGCCCTGGAGCCCAGCCAGTCTCCAACTTGTTTTGAAAGATGGAGGCAAAACTTTGGTGGTGGTGGTAGAGGGATATAGTAATAGCCACTACACCCTCCAACCCAGCAGATCGGTGTCCAGAGATGTGTCTTGGTGGCTTCCCTGTGCCCTGGGAGACATATACGTGGATTGTCCATTGCAGCGTTCGTGATAGTGTACGACTGGAAGCCACTTAACTGACCACCAGCAGGGGACTGGCTAAATCCAACTGTAATATATTTATACAACAGGAACTCAAAACCACTGTTGAGTGAAAAAATAAGAGCATGTTGCGGAATGATGGGTATGGGACATTTTGGTAAAGTACCACACTTTGATGTATGATATGTTATCTATGGACATATGTATAAATATAATATACATCCTATATATAAATATAACAAAGGTTCTAGAAGGATACGCAGAAAATCCACAACTCGAGTGGTGACGTCTGGGGTGGGGAAGAAGGGTCTAGGAGAGGGTTGGTTAAAGGGAGATTTGGGCTTCCCATAATGCTTCATTTTTTTTTCCCAAAAGGAGAGTGAATTCACGTAATGCTTATGTAATTAAAAAATCATCAAACAAGTAAAAAGGAAAACGAGGGTGGACATGCTGGGTGACACGAGCTGTTTGACTTGCTGTCAGGCTCACAGAATTAGGGCACTTTCTGAGAACAAATAGGAGTGTCCCCAGGCTGATGCTCCTCCAGGGTGGTTTCCACGTGTGCTAACATTTGGCATTAAGTTTGCAAAGTATTCTCCCCACTTGATTCCTGTTCCCCAAAACAGCCTTCTGGAGCAGGCAGGGCCCGCATCCCTCCCTTTTTCACAAAAGGGGAAGCTGAGGCCCAGAGAGGGGAAGTGACCTGCCTGTGGTCACACAGTGGTGCCCAGTGGTGCCATGCTCAGAGCTCCCCACTGTTGGTCCTGAGCCTTTCCCAAATCTGCCTGCTGTCTGGAACCGACGTCTGCAGCTCCTTCCCAGGGAGATCCTGGGTCTCCCACCGCCTTCTGACCTCTCCACTGCTATAGGAGCTGCTGCTTCTCGGTCAGATGGTACCCCCTTCCCCCCAGCAGTATCTCAGGATAAAAATAAACCATCCTGTTCTCTTTTCCTGCTGTGCCAACTGAGGGGGAGCCTAGCCAGGAGGAGCAGCAGATGGAGTGGGAGCAGAGGGGAGGGGAGGGGAGGGAGGTTGGAGGACACAGAGGGGAGGGAAGAGCAATGCAAGGTGCCAGGCAAAGCCCCGGCACAAAGGCCCATGCTGAGATTTAGCCAGGGGTCTCAACCTTTCCCAGGGGAGAAGCTGCTTTGGATTCCCCCAAGGCGTCCTGCTGGCTAGAGGGTGGGGGTGGAGAGGCCTTGTCCCGAGGGAGGCTGGGAGCCAAGAGAGGGGCACCTGGCTTGGCAGACTTCCCGGAGGAGCTTCAAGGACCATTTGGATGCACCAGGTGGAGGCCTTTGGTTTAGAAAGCCGAACAAAGTGGTGGTGGGGGAGAGGCAAGCTTTGGGACCTAATTCTCACCCCCTATGTAGAGCCCAAATGCTAGTGCTGCTTACTTCTGTGCCGTGGTCTGGTGGAACGAGACAAAAGACCCACGTCTGCCACCTATTATCTGCGTGACCTTGCTGGAGTCACTTTCACCCCTTTGCTTCTGTTTCCTTATCTGGCAAATGGTGACGATACCTGTAGCAGATTCCATTGATGCCTCCTGGTTCTCTCCTGGGTCAGAGGTTCTCAAACTTGAGTGTGTAGCAGAACCACCTTGTGAGGCTTGTCAGAGGTTGCTAGGCCCCAGCCCCCGCATTGCTGATTCAGTAGGTCTGGGATGGAGCTCAAGAATTTGTGTTACTATGCAATATATCAGTGCAACAAAATTGCACTTGTACCCCATGAAGATATACAAATAAAAAAGAATTTGCATTTCTAACGAGTTTCTTAGGTGGTGCTGCCACTGCTGATCTGGGGATCACACTTTGAGAACCACTGCCCTTGGCAGTTCATATTTCTATGCAAGCAGCCGGTTTCCTATTGCAGGCACGTGGGGTGGCTGGCCTCAGGGCTCTCCCAGGTCTTGAAAACATGCTTGGTGTGGATGTAGGCCAGGTGAGCTGCAGCCGGGGAGTTCACGGCCCGGAGTACTCTCAACTAACTAGGATTCAAAGTGGGAGGACAAATAGCCCAGCTTCCTTGCCTTGGGAGGGACAGATCTGAGGTGTGATCCACACTGCCTCCTCAGCTTCCAGCGGGCCTGAGCCCCAGATGCCCGTGCTGGGCACTCTGCCTCAGCTTCTGTCCCTTCCCTGTCGCTCTTTCTACTTCATCACTGCTGCTTCCTGGGTTCAACTCCCAGATAAACTACCTTCATCTGTTCCTCACTTCCTGGTCTGCTTCTGGGAGAAGTTCTCCCCGAGAACCAGCAGAGCCCGTGCACTAGAATGTGCAGTTTTGTGTTTCTCAGCGTCCCTGACGAACGGAAGAGGTGGTTATTCCTGGCATCTCTCGCTAGTTCTGGTCCTGATTGGAGCTTCGCCAGGAGCTTTCTGTGTGGCCTCAGGAAAGCGCCTCTCTGGCTCTGGGCTTTTGTCCCCGGATGTGTGATGAAGGGCTGGGTTCCTATGCAAGTTCTGAAAATAGTGAACAGGACCAGCCTCTCCAAGGTGTAGGGTCCTCCCTGGCGCGTGGGTGGAGGGGTGGCTGTGAGGCCCGCATCAGCCGGAAGGTGGCGCCAAGGTAACGCCCGGAGACCGGCGGCTGGGACTTCCCGAGTGAAGTTGGCTTTGCCATACTTTGAAGATGAGGCTTCTCCTCACTTGGCCCCTGAGCCCGAGCCTCCTGCAGCCTCTTCTCTGTAGCTTCATCCATTCCCCAGTTCTCATCCTCTCCATTCATCACTTCGGGTAACAAACATCGACTGTGTTCCTACTGTGCGCCTCACCCCGAGCGAGGGTTGTGCACAGAGACCACAGTGAGAGCTCAGGCTGAGCGCTCGCTGTGTGCTCGGCGCTGCGCTAAGAACTTTACATGCGCTGTCTCTGTCCACGCAGCTCCACATACGGCGTGGTCTTATAATCCCATTTCACAGATGAGGCTCAGAAGTCAAATGACTCGCTAAGGTCTCCAGAGTTAGAGCTGGTATTTGGACCTAACTAGGTTGACTCAAAAGCCTGTGATTTTTACCCATTTAATAAACGGTAAAATGGGCATTGGTGCAGGACGAGGGAATGTGAACTCATGCCCATAGGGAGCCGGAGGCCAGACAGGTTAGGGTGGCAGACACTATGGCAGAGAAGAGAGGCTCTGCCTGTCTTTGGGGGAGCAGTGTCCATCAGTGACTCCCAGTGGCTGCCCAGCACGGATAAGGATTGTATATCACTGGGAATCTCAGTTTTTATGTGAAATCTCTCAATGTTTCAGTACTACCAATTCCAAAAATTAATAACTCAGTGAGAGTCCAAGGAAAGCACGTCACAGAAGATTGGGCTTAAAAGACTGAAAACTTCATTGTGTCTGAAGCTTTTGTTTTATATATGGGAAAACTGTGGCCCTGGGAGGGTACAGAGCTGGCTCAGGCAACACGTCCTAGGCAGGCTGTCTCCCTCCACACGCGGCCAGAAGGCTGGAGAGCACCCCTGGGGGCTTAGGCTCTACCCCACGCAACCCAGGTGACCAGGGCCCAAGGCACTGAAGCTCTAGGACTGAGGGATTTGCCTTGGGATGGACTGAACTGGGGCAACTCTCCTCCTAACTCTGTGAACAGCCCCCACACCCCAGTCCTGCAGCCAGGCCACAGGTATGGACACCCCACCCTGCTGAGCCTTCAGACCCTGCAGTTGATTCCTTGGGCAGCAGAAGTTATTAAAGACTCTGACCCCAAGGATTTCTCACCCCAAGAGTGATTCTGGCACAGAAAATTACAAACTCACCTGCAGGATTGGGGAGATGCAGTTTTAATTTGTATTAATAGAAAAAAGAAAAAAACCACCCTTGCTGTGGTCCTGGAGTCTGGGGGATGGCGGAAGCTCTTGAGGGGCTCCCCTGGGATGAGCAGGCTGTCAAGGGGTCCGGCAAGGTTAGCGAGAAGCCTTGGCCCAGACAGGGGGGCCACTGGGCGGGGGTGGGGGAGCACCTCTATTCCTATGCCCCTCCCTGTCCCTAGGGCTCCCTGCCGCCTGGCTCATCCTGCTGGGCTTTGGTACCCAGCTAGCCCCCTGCCTCCTCCTCACTCCAGGGCTCCCTCCCACCCTCTGCAGTGTCTGCCTGCACCCCAACCACCTCCTTTCCCATCTCCAGTCCTTCTGTCTCACCTTGTTCTCTTTCGAACAAGTCTCACTGTTCTGGCTCATTACAAAAGTCCTACTGATGTGTTGCCCTGCCCCCTCCATCCAAGCAATAAACAGGAACAGGAAAATAAGACCACCTGTAAGGCTCCCACACCCTGCCAACCACAAGGTATGGGGCCTTCCAGGCTTGTTTTCTGTGCCAAAGATATTTTTTAAACTTAGGCTATTACTATATGCACTGTTTTGCAAGCAGCCTTGTTTGCTTAGCAGTGCACGGCAGACGTCTCTCCACGCCGATAAATAGAGATCGACAACATGCTTTTTAATTGTTGCATAGAATTCCGCTGCAGGGTGGGACCCTGCTTCATGTGAGGATGCCCATAGTGGGGGACCTTTAGGCATGTTCTCTTTTTCCTTTTCCTGGTGAGTCTCCCTCTGCTGCCTCCTCTGCCCCCCCTCCCATCTCTCTTCTCCCACCTCCCGTTTCCTCTGTACCTCTTTCACCCTCCCCTCCTCCCTGGCCCTCATCCCCAGGGTCCCCCTACTTGGTGTCTCCTGTCTTCTCCCCTCCCCTCCACACCCCACTCTTCCAGGCCCTCTCTGCCCCCCTCAGTCCCTCCCACTCTCTGCCCCCTGCAGAAGGCGGGGGTCGGCGGTGTTTAACACCCGCTCTGCATCAGACATGTGCCGTCTCATTAGTGTGCCTGTCCCCCCAAGTGAGGCAGGCAGGAGACACAGTAGCAGCGAGAGGCCTAATTGAATGTAACTAATTATTCACTCCCTTAAATGGGCCTGGGAGGGACAGAATTACTCACTCTGAACTGGGGAGACAGGGAACTGGCCGGCTGGCAAACAAATCCTGGGGCCTGCGGAGAGGGCTCTCCTTGGAATACTAATGAGGGCTGGAGTGATGTGATAGAATCAGGGACAGAGGCGCCTCTCCCTGCCCCACTCCCCACCCGGGATCTAGGGGTCGAGAGGAGAAACGGTTCCTTGTGTGAATCTAATTGGAGCGAAGGGTTAATGTGGACTGGGGCTAGGGGGAATGAAAGCTGAGCCTGGGGCTTGAGCAAGGCAGGGGGCTAATGTTTAATATGGAGAGAGGCAGGAGCGCTCAGCGCTGGAGGGAATGGCCGGGTGGGGCGCACTGGCAAGCAACCCCAGGCGGGCCTGCAGCCGAGGGGACCCAGCTGGCTCTTGGGAGGAAGCCCCTCTGCTCCCAAGCACACCAACGGCCAGGCCCTGTGCTAAAGACCAGATGCCCAGAATCGTCACACTACCCTCCGTGGGTGGGCACACTGGCCACCTCAGATGAGGAAAACTGAGGCTCAGAGAGGGGAAGTGGCTCATTCCTCTAAGATCAGACAGCTGGAGTGGGGCAGAGCTGGAGCTCAGCCTGGGCATCAGTATTTTTGGTTTTTTTTTAAGAGTTTCCCTGGTGATTCTCATATTCAGCCAGGACTGAGAACCTCTGGTTCAGACTTTGAGTCTCTGTTCCTGCTTCTCGTTGTGACACCCATTCTTCTGAGCCAACCTGTCCAGAATGATCTCCAAGCACTAGCTTGGTTTCCTGACATCTGAGAGCACAGAAGTTGGGGCAGGAGGGACTCTGAGGAAAAGGATGGGGAGGGCTCTGAAGGCCCGGGAGGTGGGGGTGGAGTGAGGGGAGAAAACCTGAATGTGGCCCCAGGGGGCTCTGGGCTGCACCGTTCTGGACAGCTCCTGGAGGTCCAAAGTGAGAGGTCAGGTAGGGATTGTGCAGACATGGAAAGAGTGGTGAATCAGGCTATGGAGAGATGCAGAGTGTGGAGATTGCGTATGTGTGTGTGTGTGTGCACACGTGCACAGGTAGTCAGGGGAGTGGGAGGTGTGGAGGGGTAGTAATCATGATTCTAGATGCCGTTTATGTGCCAGGTACTTTTTTTCACATTATCCCGACAGCAATCCTTTGAGGGAGTTATCCTGGCAGCTGAGTAAGGTATGGCTCAGAGAGGTTGAGTAAGAGGCCCAAAGCCACAAAGCAGAGCGAGTATTCAATTTCTGACTCTCCTCAATTCCAAATCCCTTGCTCCTTTCTCCTGCATTGCTTTGGTTCTGCTATTGCGCTTGTGGTGGTTTCTCTAGCAGGTGTCGGTGTGGGCGTGCTACTATTCCATGTGTGTGCGTGTTTGCTAGCTATGTGTGCTTGTGTGTGTGTGTGTGTGTGTGTGTGCGCGCGCGCGCGCGCGCACGTGTGTTCTCCCTCCTGGAAGGAGCAAGCTGTGGACAAGCACACTGCCTCCTGCTGCCCAGCAAGAGGAGGGAGGAGGGGCGCCCACCCCTGCTTCTTGCCCCTGTCCCCTAGCCAGCTCCAGGGCCACTCAGCTGGTGACTTCCTCTCCTGTGGCTGGGGCTGAGGCGGGGCGGGGCGAGGCGGGCCATCCTGCCAGCCCAGTGACTGATAGCCTTGTTGTGACAAAAGTGGAGAGAGAACCCTCTCTATTTCTAGGACAGGAAAATTTCCCCTTTTCCAGGCTTTCAGGCTACCCCCCGCTGCCACCCCCAGTGAAGGTGGCAGGGAGAGATGGACGGTCACCTGTCACACTCTCCGGCTCAGCTCCCCCAGCTCAAGAGCAGGGGGCTTCATGGGAGCTTCATAGAGGGGCAGCAAATTTATGAGCCCAACACCGATTCCCCGATCACCTCGCTGGCACATCCATCTTTCTGGAGCCAGGGATGAAATGAAATTATTGTGAAATAAATCTGTACAGATGATGGAGGGACTGGCAGTGTGGGGGCAGCAAGGAGTGTGAGCCGGAAGCCGGAGCTCAGGTGGGAGGGCCATTGCCACTCCCCTTGCCTGAGACCCACAGAGGGGACTCCGCTGACTTCCTCCCTTTGAGGTCTTCGGTGGGGCTTGGGGCAGTGTTCTGACTATGCCCCCAACTCTCCTTGGAGCTCCCTGCCCATCAGGACTCTTATCTAAAGGGCTGGATGCAGGACCCTCCAGCTTGCGATGGGGTCCTGTTTCACCCCTGCTTCCAGATGCCCAGGGCCAGAGAATGAGGCAGGGTGGCTGGACCGGGTTGGGGGTGGAGGTGTAGACAGAGTCAGAGTCAGGTGGAGGTCCTGGGTGATGCTTCCCATATTTAGTCACCCACCTTGGAGGCCCCCTGCTGTGCCAGATGCTAACTCCTTAATTTTGGGGAATGTGGGGAGAGGCAAGGAAGGGACCAGTATTGAGGCTACTCAGAGAGCTTAGGGACAACACTTATTTCCCAGTGGGCTTGGGAGTAGTTCAGTATTTTACCAACTTCTAGAGTGGGACTGCATGTTCTAGCTGATCGCCAATCTGGAAGCAGGGCAAGGGTCGGGGCATTTTGCCTTTAAAAAGCCCCAAAAGCACCCCCCAACTTGCCCAGCAGTGTCTGAGTCCCCTCTCCAAAGACCCTGCATGATGGCCAGGCCTTAGGCTGTGGAACCAGGGGATGGGCCCAGAGCCCAAGGGCTAAGCCCAGAGTGCCAAAGCCTTCTTGCCTCCCCTCCCACCTCGGCCAGCTTGCAGGGGACCCGCCACCCTGAGCACTGAGCTGGAAGGGGATGCAGCCAGCCAGCTGGGATGTGATCATTCTGCCTCCTGAGCAAGGCCGGCCCTAGCCACAGGGAGACGATGAGGTCCCTTGAGTAGTCAAGGGTCTGCTGGGGCAACTGCTCTCCCCAGCCCACACTGGTCTTGCCCCGAGACCCCTGCCCCCCTTTTCCCAGGACGGGGCACAGTGGCTTTGGGGGGTGAGGAAGGCCAGACAGCCAGACCAGCAGCACCCATCCCTGTTGCAGGCTGGGCGGGGGGGGGGGCGGTATGTGTGTGTGTCTGAGTGCAGCCCCAGGCTCACATTAGGCGGGCTGGGGGTGGGGGCCAGACACAGACTGCTCTGGAAATGAGATTTGCCTTGTTATCTGTGCTTGCTCAGGCCCAGGGCCTTGGGCATTAACCAACCCATCCGAGGAGTTAAGAAGTGGGGGGGTGATGAGAGGCGGGGGTGGGGAGCTGAAGCCCAGGCTAGGGTGGATAGAGTACCTCCTGGAATGCGTGTGTATGTGTGTCCCTGGGTGGTCTGGATTTGCAGGTTTTGTCTCCAAAAGTGTGCATGTGTTTTCTTGGTTAGCATGGATGTCCTTTGAAAGAATGTGTAAGCGCTTTGCCTCCTGCTCTTGGTGTTGATGTTTCTCTCGAATGTGCTGCTGGAATTCATATGAGTATGTGTGTGCACAACCACACAGTCCTGATGGTTTTGTTTGCACATGCCCCGTGCACGCCCCAGTCCACTCAGAAGGCTGCAGGCCCGGGCACAGCCTGCTGGACAGAGCAGGTTGGGCAGGGCAGGCAGACTGGCCTTCCTCTGGGGGCAGTAGGGAGCCTGGGCATCTTCCAGAGGGGCCGGCCTGGCAGGAGACAAAGGGGCAATCAGTTGAGAGGCCACTAGAGCACAGCTGATTGAGGAAGAGGAATTAGCAAGGCACCTCATGGGGCGCTGCAGGGGGCTGAGGGGCCCGGCGCCCTGATTAGGAGGGGAGCAGGTGCAGCTGGGAGTCGGAGGGGGCAGAGCGGGACTCCCAAGGATGGGACAGGCACAAAGTGGAGCAGGACCTGAGGCTGAGGATGCAGACCAATGGCCTAGAGGGAGAGGAGCAGCAAGGGGGCCTGGGGAAGGAGGTGACAGTGTGCAGAGCAGATATTATCGTCACTCTAAATGGGATCCATTGTCACCCATCATCCCCAGTGGGAGCTCCTGTGGGCCTGGCCATGGGCTGGGCACCTGCCCCATCATCCTCACTACACAGAGGCCAGTTCTGTCACTGGCCAGGGCACACAGGAGGATGCCCAGAGAGCTAGGGTGACTTGCTCAAGGTCATATAGCTATGGATCCAGGTCCTCATTTTAACCTCTGTGCCACCTTGCCACTCCCTCGGCCCCTGTGCACTGCCAGTGGGAGAGGTTACAGGAAGGCAGACTGTGGTACAGAAAAAGGGGAATTTACAAACCTGTCTGACCAGCAAAGCAGACTGACCTGGAGGGTGGCGAAATGCCCGACACTGGAGGTATGCTGGGGGTGGCTCACTGACGAAGGGGTTCTTTGCTGGATAGGAGGTTGGATTCTATCCTCTTCATCACCATCACGTGGACCTGAGTCAGAGCCCCAGCTCCACCATTCACTCACTGTGGGACGTTGGGCAACTTGCTAGACCTCTCTGTTCTTCTGTTTTCTCATCTGTAAAATGGGGGGCGGGTAAGGACTGAATGGGTGACATGAGCCAAGTGCTAAGAACAGCAGCCGCCACGCAGCAAGCATCCGTGAGTTCTAGCATGCTATGTCAGCCGCGCAGATGGGGGTGTGAGGGGTGGAGAGAGCTGGGGGAAGGGGTGGGACTTGGGATGAGCAGAGAGGAAGGTGGCAGAGCAGGTGTGTGGCTCTGAGGCTTGAGGGGTGAGTGGGGTTTAGGTGGCTCCTGAAGATGTTCAGGCTCAGCCTCCTCTGCGTCAGCCCAGACCTCACATCTCTCACTGGGGCCATTGCTCCGTCCTTCTTCTCCTGCCCCGTCTCCTCCTCCAGTCCATCCATTGTGCCCTTTAATTTGACCACACCACTCCCCGCCTCCACAGCCCTTGAAGACTCCCCTGTGCCTGTGGAAGTGGTTCTCCAAGTGCCCAGGAGAATCCCCTGGAGGTTGGGGGATAACCTCAGGTGGCACATGATCTGGGTACCCCGGGGATGTTGCAGTTCTCTTTTGATGCCGGGGGACACCGCGATTGGGTCTAGTTTGTCTTTCCCACTCTTGCCAAAGGGAGGTCAGGTGAGACTCAGAGCCACCGGCAAACAACTGTGTCGAGTTTGAACGCGATAATACTGATTTGCTTTAACATTTGACTTCTCCAGCTGTTTTCTTCTTCTCAAAACACTTTGTCCTCTGGGCCCCTCAATGCCACACTTAACTTGTTTGCCATCCCGCTTCACTCGTTGCTGTCCCCAAGACTCCTGTTTTGGTTTTTCCTTTGCAGCTGGTCCTCCCGACACAAGCGCACTGCCAGGTTCTGCCTCCAGCCCCTTCTTGTCAGGAACTCTATCTAGTTATGGCCTTAAACGCCACCAGTGATTCCCAAACGCTTCTCTCCAGACGCCGATAAATTTCCAGCTGCCTTCTTGACATTTCTATTTGGATACCCAACAGATATCTCTAATCTACAAGTCCTAAATGGAGCCTTGTACGACTCCACACCCCTGCCTCGTTTCAGGAGAGGCTCAAACATCTAGGAATTATCCTTGGTTCCTCTCCCTCACCTTTCCCAATCGGTCCATCAGCCACGCCTGTCAACTTTACCTGCAAAACATTCTGAAACAGCCATTTCTCTCCATTTCTTCATGCCCTGGGCCAAGCCGGCGCCATCCCTTACCTGCAGGTTGCAGCAGCCTCCGCGTGGGTCTTGCGGCTTCCACCTCGCACCCCCACAATCCACCACACCGCAGCCAGAGGGTCTTCCAAAAGCATCGATCAGATGATGTCACTCCACTGCTTAACACTCTTCCAGCATGTTCCCCGTGCTTACAACAAATCCAAGACCTTTGCTCTGGTTTATAAGGCCCTGTGTGGCCGGGGGCTTTTTCTGCCCGTTTCTCCGGCTCCACCCCATATGTTGCTACCCTGGGGCCATGCTGCTCCCGTCACATTGCCCCCTTTTTGTCCTTGAACATACTGAGCTCAGTTCCACGTTATTCCCTGTGTCGAGAATTTCTCCCCGTGATCTTTGCACACTCAGCATCTCCCCCTCCTTTAGCTGTCTGCTTGAGGGTCACCTCCTTGGAGAGTCCTTCCCTGGCCATCCAACAATAAAGTTGCCCCTGACACTACTGCATCCTTCTCTTCTTGTTCCTTGCAGAACACGGCATTTTTATTTGTTTTCTTTCTTTGGTTTTTGCTTTCCTCCGCATCATTATAAACTCCATGTAAGTAGAAATGTTACTTCTCTTGTTCACTGCTGTGTTTTCAGTGCCAAGAACTGTGCTGGGTCATAGAAGATGATTATTGAGTATTTGTTGATTAAATGAGTGAATTGGATTTAGTCTTACAATTACCTTTCATGTATGACAGGTGTCGCTGATTTTTCCATTTTACATAATGACAGAAAGTTGCCTTTTAGGAATAAAGCAAAAAAGATCTGTTAAGAGACTTGTATCCAGAAGATATAAGGAACTCTTACAACACAACAATAAAAAGACAAATGCAAGCGAAAAAAAGAGTGAATGATTTGAATGGACATTTCTCTGAAGAAGACATACAAATCACCAATAAGCACACACACAAAAATGATGCTTAACGTCCTTAGTTATCAGGAAATGCAAATCAAAACCACAGAGATACCACTTCAGACTACAGTGTGATATCACTTTACTAGAATGGCTAAAATAACAAGGGTCGCCAAGCACGTGGAGAAACTGGAACGCTCAGACCTTCGTTGCTGGTGGGTTTGCGAAAGGGTGCAGCCTCTTTAGAACTAGTTCGGCGGTTCCTCGAAAAGTTAAATATGGGGCTACCACACAATCCAGCAATTCCTCTCCTAGGTACGTGCCCAAGAGAAGTGAAAACATATGTTCACACAGAAACTTGTACACAAAAATTAATAGCAGCGTAATTTAAAATAGTCAAAAAGCAGAAACAACTCAAATGTCTGTCAACCGATGAACGTAGACGGAATGGTTTAGCATTTCACGTGGTGCAAGATCCACGAACCCTGGCGCGTACCTTGGACGGTTCTTCCTGTAGTTTCTCCAGAATTTGTCCCTTACTGCATTTCTCATGTCCGCAATTTGTTTTTTCCAAAATTTGCAGGCATCATGACCGGAAGGGGTGTACAGCAGGACTGAGCATTCTTTCGGAATTGCAGAATCGACCTCCGGCAGTGGATGCTGTGGTGGGACAGATTGTTCCTTCAATTCTTTCCCTCTCCCTTGGCCCGAAGCAGGTCTGCGCTACTAAGCAACTGCTAACCCGGGCAGATCGCTCAAACGCAGAGAAACATGTGGTGAAATTGGGGACGCTCGCGCACTGCCGTGGTGATGGAATATTATTTGGCAATCAAAAGGAAGTCCTGATATATGCTGCAGTGTGGCTGGAGCTTGAAAACAGTGTGCTGAGAAGCCAGCCACAAAAGGTCATGTATTGTGTGATCCCATTTATATGCCATGTCCACAAAAGGCTAATCCATAGAAATAAAAAAATAGGTCAGTGGTTGCCAGGGGCTGAGGGGAGAAGGAGAAGCAATGAGTAATGGGCATAGGATTTCATTTCGGGGTGATGAGAAATATCCTGAAATTGGACAATGGTGATGGTTGTACAACTCTGTGAATATACTAAAACCCGCTGAATTGTACATTTTAAAAGGGTGAGTTTTATGCTATGTGAATTATATTTCAGTAAAGCTGTTATTAAAAAATAAGTGAAATAATGATAATTTAGAGAAAAAGCCAAGAGCAGTACAGGGACACACGGATCTCTGGTAAAGTCACGGAAGAGGAATGTGAATGGTTGGAGTTGGCTTATAGGTGTACGAGCATAAATTCTAGACACCCTAGTCTAACACTCAAGGCCCACGCTTAACTCCAGCTTCATGCCCTGATCTCATTAACGCGGCCGCGTTGGCCTGCTCCCCAGCTCTGAAACACTTAGCGAGCTTGCACGCTGCTCTCTTTGCAAATCTTGGCCCCTGCCTGGGATGCGCTTTCGCCCTTTCTCCACCTGGTCTAATTCAACCCAGTCAATAGGGGTGGGCTCGATAGGGGACGGGGCATGTGCTAGGCACCGTGCTTGGTGGTGGCGAGATAGTGCAGAGAAGCAAGGCAGACATGGTCTGGGCCCTTGGCCGGTTCCCAGACAGGATGATGAGACAGATGAAGACACTGCTGCACCCAGGGCGGGAGGAGGGTCCCGGGCTGCGGGAGTGGGAGGGCAGCGGGAGAACCTAACATAGCCTGAGAGATCGGGGGAGGCCTCCCCAGAAAGCTGTTCCAGCTGAGGAGTTAGCCAGGCAAAGAATGGCGAAGCGTGTTCCAGACAGAAGGAACAGTCTGGGTGAAGGCCTCAGGGCAGGGCACGGCAGGTTGGAGGAATCATCAGAAGGTGTGTGTGGCTGTAATGTCGCCTAGAAGGTGGGGAGTGGTAAGGAAGATCCTAGAGAGAAAGTTGGAGCCTCACAACGAGGCCCTTGCAGGCCATGCCAAGAAATATGGATGTTTGCAGAGCTCAATTAGATTCTAGCATTACGGTTATTTTTTTCTTCATATCACTGATCATCCCTGCTGTTACACATCCATCTGTTTATTGTCTCTCCCCCTACTAGAGAGGACAAGGACTTTGCGTTGTCCACTGCTGTGTCCCCAACAGCCAGAAGAGTGCCCGGCTCATGCAGACACTCAATAGATACTTACTGAATGCATGGCTTTACCTGCCTGTTTCCTCTGCTTAACTGAGTTATTGAAAGTCAGGGACCTGTTGGATTCATCACTGTGTCCCCAGGGCCTAGCAGAGAGCTTGGCACACACATGCTGCTTAATAAATATTTAAAGAATGAATGAATGAATAAATGTCTTCCCCAATGTGGTACGAATTCCTGAAGGGCAGGGACGACTCAATTTATGTCCCTGGTGCCCAACACATTGCCTGGCAGAAAGCAGACACTCAATAAATGTTTTTTGAACTAAACAAGAGTCTCTTCTGGATCGGGGCTCTTGGCAGGCCTGTAGTGGGAGCTAAGACAAATGCATCCAGGCTCCATGCTGCTGGTTCTTAGGTGGGCAGGGGGAGAAGATGCCCCATTGGAAAAGGGTCTTAGGACCCTGGAGGCATAGGCTGTGCAGACAGGATCAGTCTAGATGTGGGGGGTGGCCAGGGAAACCAGGAGCACCGAGGAGGGCTTCCCTGGGGGTCAGGGACCCTGCCTCTGGGTATCAGTCCACCAGCCCCACCCTTCTCTGGCAACTGGCAGGCAGCTCCACCAATGAGGTGTGGGTACAGCTGGGGTGGAGTGGGATGGGACAGATGGTGGGAGACAAGGAAACCCCCATGTTCTCCTCCATCTGTTACATTTAATTGACTTCCCGCAGAAAGAAAAAAAAAATAAACCAGTTGTAAGGATGAAATTGCTAATTAAAAAGCCCTCTGATTAGATAGACAAATATTTACCAATTATGCCTGACCCTGTCTGTCCCTCTCATGTCTGCAAACTCCCCCATCAGCACCATGGCCACAGCATACCCAGCTGGTGGCTCTTCCACCAATGGCTCTCCTGGGGCTCATACTGGCTGCGGGCGAAACAGGATAGGAGAGAGGCAAATACTGGCAAATAGTCGTTCAACAAACACTCGTGACGCCTATTGCATGTTCAGGCTCAGTTCTGGGCCCCATAAAGCCAGAACAGAATTTCTGTGGACAGTTCTTCAGGTTGTGTGCTGCACAGAGGTGCACTCCCAGGAGAGTGGGGGCTCCGCTTGCCAACCTGGGACCCCTGGCACCAGATAAGGAGGCTTTTTCTGTTCTTTGCACCATGGGCCATTAGCTTGCCAAGCTGAATCCACAGGGTTGTGCCTGCCTAGAGGGGGCCCTTTTTCTAATTCACATGGAATGGGCTAGTGGCAGCTCTATAGATACGAATATAGTTCAGTTCCTGATCCTCAAGTGCTCTTGGATAACGGGGGAGAAAACCCGTGATGAGTAAACATTCATTTACCAAACATTTATTGTTTCTTGGCGACTAATGTTTGCCAAGCACTGTGTTAGGGGTTGGGGCAGAGAGAGATGAGTGATACACATTTCCTGTCCTCCAAGAGCCTGATCCACCTGGAAGAGATGGATATAAATACCTGGGTGTACCCACTCTTTTTTCCCTTTCCTTCCTTCATTCCAAATGATCCTCAGGAATACCTGGGAGGTAAGAGCAACAGCTTTGGACTCACACCACTTGCATTCAAGTCCTGGCTCTACCACGTTCTGGCTGTGTGACCCTGGGCAAGTTACCTCACTTCTCTGTGCCTCAGGTTTCCTCTCTGTAAATTGGAGATAATAATGGTAACAGCATGCCAGGGTTATTACAGTGATTAAGTGAGTTAATGTATGCAATCATGCTTGCCACATAGTAAGTGCCCTATAAAGTTTAGCTATTGTGTGGTTTTTTTGTTTTGTTTTGTTTTCTTTTTTTGAGTATCTCTTGTGTGTGGGGCCCTGTACCTTGGGGTCACAGAGCTGTACAAGTTCAGTTTCCTCTCCCTTCAGAGCACAAAGTGTGGAACACACAGAGACATCCATCCACACGCTCACACACACTCAAGCTGTACTGAAAGAAAGTTGTGGCAGCAGGGTGTGGTTGTATGATGAATGAAGCTTGGCTTAGAAGTCAGAAGATTTCAGGTTGTCTTAAGATTTGGGTAAATGAAATGATTGCCTGGTAAGGTAGTGAGCTCTACATCACTGGAGGTGTGCAAGCCAAAGTTTGAGCTTGCCACAGAGAAGATCCTAGCTGTGGGACAAGGCAGGTCAATTCCATTAGGTAGATCCTGGTTTCTGTATGTTGGCCCTTCTGGGACAGTGAGATAAGTTTCCCAGGACCAGCTGGGCAGGCCTGTGGGAGCCTGGCCCTGGGTGATGTCCTGGGAGTCCATTCCTGGAGCAAAAGGTCATCCAGGCTTCCTACTATGTACGTCCAATTCCTGGGGCAAGGCATTGAATGGCGGGACTATCAACAGAAGCGGGAAGGAGGCGACCTGTGGCCTCTTTCAGAAGGCCCAGGTTGGAGTAGAAGACAGCTGGGACTGCTCAACCCTGAAGGGGTGACTTGAGAGCCCTGTCTGCTGGGGTACCCACTGTCCATTTATTCTCTCTCTGAGCCTCAGTTTCTCCACCTGTAAGATGGGAAGAGAATGAACCAGATAGTATCAGCATCCAGCCCTTGTTTCCTTTCTCCCATTCCCAAATGACAGCGACATGCACTGAGTGCTCGCTACACGCCAAGTGCTGGGCTAAGCCTGCTGCACGTAGCGTCTCATTTAAATCTCACAACAACCCAAGAGGCAGGCACCGTTACTGTCATGCCCACTGTACAGATGAGGAAACCAAGGCCCTCAGAATTAAATTGTCCAAGTTCACCTAGCAAGGAAGTGACAGAGACAGGTACCAAACCCAGGCCGGGTGGACATTGAAACCCGGGATGCCAGTAACCCTGCCCTGCTGCTGGCCAGTCCTGCCAGGCTCTCTGGGACGGTCCTCATGCTGCGCCACATCCCCAGGAACACTCTGCCACCCCCTGTGCCCCTCCTGGGCCCATACCATGAAAGCCCCATGCACAACCTTCTACTCCAGAGGGATATATATTATCTAAATTTGATAAGACAACTTAATTTCACTTCGTGTCTGTTACCGGCGATAAAACCAGGAGACTTTTATGACCCAGCGTCCTCGGCAAGATTGTCAGGAACTTATTATACAAGGTCTAACTGGATTTCTCTCTGCAGATGGCTGGGAGCCATGGGCTGGAACGCAATTCGGCAACACATTTGGGGAAATAAATGCAAAATGTGTGTTCCAGAGAGTTAGATAAGGCAGCAGGCCTCCAAGCTCCCCAAGAATCGGATCTGCCTTTCCCAGGCCCTGAAGGGCGGTTTGGGGAGGATTTGCCCTCTTGGGGGAGGAGGGTCTGATGGGCTCTCTCCCCAATCCCTTGACCCTCCTCGCCCCAGGGAAGGGATGTGGAGGTGCCTGAGACTTGGGGTTCAGCAACAGCAATTTCCTGGAGTATTAGCCATTCAGGGCAGATGTGGGAGTGAGGGAGGGGACAGAATGGGGATATGGGGTGGGACCAAGGATATGAGGCTTGTGTGCATTGAAAGAGGGGTGAAGGATGAACCAAGGGATGGGAACCGGGCGGGTCCTCACTTGCTGCTCAGTGTCAAGGTGCTCACACAAGACACCATCTTCACTGCGCTGAGATGCCTGGCCCCTTCCCAAACACACCTCCAGGGCTGGTGTGGCCCCTTGTAGGCAGGACCCCCACACAGACCTCATCCCTTCAATGTGGAGTTCACATCCGGGTTCAGATGACCCTCATACTTGGGCTGAAAATACCCCTAAGATTTTGGGGTTCACTGTCAGTGTACCCCAAATTCAGAGCTCACCTCAAATTCTGACATCTCCCAGGCTTGTGCTCACAGACGGACTTGGGATTCATCTCAGTTTTGACAGCATCAAATGCAGATCTAGCGAATCTCAAAGTTGGAGCTTCACACCCACAGTTCACTGTCTAGTTACAGATGTCCCCTAAACCTGTGCTTACACACAGATCTGGCACAACCCCAGATTCAGACATCCCCGCAGACTAGACTCCAACCCCTAGCCTGGCCCCCTAGCCTTGGGCTACCACCAGAACCTGAGGGGTTGTCTGCAGACTCAGGCATCCCCTAAGCAAGCTCATACTGAGCCTTGAGGGTCTGGCTCCTCCAGTCCCAGGCTCCTGCCCACTAAGGCAAGTTTGTTCATCTTTTCAGCCCTCTTTTGCCTCTTTTTCCACGTAACACCCCATCCCACCTGGGCCCTGCACCTCCGGTTGTTAGAGGGAGGTGGGTAACATTTACCAAGCATCCTCCACATGCCAGGTCCGGGCATGTCTGCGATCTCACTGAACCCTCACCACCATCTTTCAGGCTAGATTTTTATTATACCCATTTTGCAGAGGAGGAAACAAAGGCACAGAGAGGTTAAGTCACTTGTCCAAAGGCACACAGCCCAGAAGGGTGGGAGCTTTGTCTCTGCCAAGATCCTGCTGCAGGACTTGGAGCAGAGCTTGGGAATGCCCTCAGGATTTGGGGCTTGGGAGGGCTGTTGCCTAAGTGGAAGGCTGGGGGTGGGGTATTGCCGTGGAATCTAAGCTTGTATTATTTCTGCACTTGTGAAACAGATTATTTCCAGTAGAAGGAGGATGGGGTGGGGGCATGGGAGTGGAGGACACTGGCTGCCAGGGCCAGTCACTTGGGTGGGGGGAGCTGGCCTTTGCTAGGAGTCAGTTATGGATGGGCTGGGTCCCAGCCTGGGGTGCCTAAGGGCAAACCAAGACTCAGCTCCTGAGTTGGTGGGTGGGAGTTTGGGGGTGGAAATCACTGCCACCCTGGAGAAGCCAGGAGAGGGACTTATCCCACCTTGGGTGAAGGCCAGGAAGTCCGTGGGCCTCTGGAATACTAATGACCTTGGGCTGGCCCTGAGGGATGCAGAGGAGGCTGGAGCCTGCCTGTCTCCCCGTTCTCTCCCACTCTGCGGTGTTCTTGGAGGGGGTGGTAGGGAGCAGCGAGTGTGTCCCCCGCCTGGACCAGGGTCTGGAGCTGAACAAGAGCCTGGGTGCAGTGGGGAGCACATGAACGTTGGAACTAAGCTCTACCCAGCTGTGTGACGCCTGACAAATCATTTCACCTCCCTGAGCCTAAGGTGCGAAGATACAGACCTGTGGGGTTGTGAGGAAGGTGCACAGGAAGTGCTGACTCAGGAAACGGCCTTGGCGTTGTCTATTACGAAGGAGTTACTGTGCCTGCAACCTAACAGGCAGGCCCTGAAACATGCCTCCCAGGTGGGTAGCGCCCCCAAATCCCCCAAATCCCCTGGCTGAGAGTGATTTGATGTGATTTTTTAACACGAGAAACAAGTAACATAATCCTCAAAGGATTTCCCCTTTTGGCTCTAAAAAAAATTTAATATCTTCATTTCCATCCCCCTTTTAAGCTAATTTGTGGAAAATTAAAACAGGGAACTCACGGAGGCTGGCGTTTTAATTGGATCTCGTCTGGCGTCCCCTCTAGGATTCCCTGATTAGCTTCCTCCATTAAACCCTCTGCGCACCGTTTAGCCTGGGTCCGCCTTTGGCAAGGCCTGGGACTGGCAGGGCCACCCACGGCCCAGGTGACTTTCCAGGAAGGAAAGGGGACTTCAGCCTGGCCCCCCCCATCTCTTCCCAGAGGCTTTGGGGTCAGAGGGGCCCAGGTTGGAATTTCTGACCTGTGCAAGGGCGCCTCATCTGGAAATAGGATTCGCCTGTGACCTCACCTGGTCCCCAATACCTGGCACACTCAGATGATCAGCACACAGTGTTTCCTTCCTCACCCCACCTCCAACTTCGGGGGCGTGTCCCATCCGGGGGTGGGGGGGAAGAAGGGCCATCTCACGTGGCTCCTAGGTCCCAAGGGTGGAGCTTTCTCCTGCCATCAGTCATTGAGTCTCTGGTTAAAAAGCCAGTTAACAGCCTTCCTGGCTTTCAGGGATTTGGGTAGTAACAAGGATGTTTCTTGAGTGCTACTTCCGTCGGACATGCTCCTGCGCAGTCTTACTTTGTTCTCCTAGCAAGCCAGGGAGGGACTATTAGCTTTCCACGTTATAGATGAAGAAACCGAGGCTCAGAGAGGACAAAGAGCTTGCCCAAGGCCACACAGCTCGTTTTAGTGGCAGAGACAGGATTAGAATTCAGGCCGTCTGGCCCCAGAAGTCCCCACAACTCAGCCTCAGTTTCTGGCTTTTGGATTAAAGTGTGTTCGTCCTGGTCCTGGATTCCCAGTGCATCCCGTCCCGCTGGGGCTCAGTCCCCAGCCCCGGGGCCCCTACCCCGGCAGCCAGCCTTGTCCCGGGCAGGCGAGGCACTGAGCGGAGGAGAGGGTCTGCGGCTCCCCCACCGCCCCACCCCACACCCCGAGGCCCAGCCGCAGACGGGATCCCCCCTCCGCCCCGCGGGGGGCCGCAATCAGCGCTAATCAGCCGCAGCTAATTATCCAGCCCGTGGGAAGGTGAGCGAGGCGACGCTGGGAGGGAGCCGCGGAGGCAGCGGACCCAGGTTTCAGCCTGGCTCGCGCAGTGGGGCGCTGGCGCGGGCTCTTCCCTCTGGGCCTCGGTTTCCCTGGCTACACAAAGGGGTGGGAGAAGGCAGGAGGCTCTCGCTGAAATGCAAGGGAAAGAGCCTCGCCGCCTACCCGTGAGGAAGCTAGCGTGGCTGCACAGCTTCTGCTGGAGGCGTGAGCTCTGCCTGGCTGCCTGCTTTGGAACCTGGCTGTTAGGTGACTAATTCAGTTGATCAACTCTCACTTTTCTCATCCATTAAAGGGGGATAAGGTTAAACTACTGACATCCACTTAAAATGGTTGTTATGAGGATTCAATAAGGTACTTGGAACAGTTCCTGGCATATAGTAAGTGCTCAATAAATAGCAGCTTATGGTTAGGGAGCAGTTTGCTTATATTATCTCAGTTAATTCTCAGAACAACTTGGTGAGGGAGGCATTATGACAGGTGGGGAAACTGATGCTCAAACAAGAGAAACCTTTTGCTTTGCGGTGCTAGCATCCATTCATCCCTGCTTTTACTCTGAGCATTCACTGAGCACTTATGGTGTTCCAGGCCCATTGCTGAAACAGACAGAAATAGTTCCCCCTCCTCAGGGCTCCTGTTCCAGCAATTTGGATTTCCACCCCTCTGGTTCCCCTGGGAGGGACACTTCCCCACCCCATTGTAGTAGCTGGGGAGGATACAGAGGGGGCCCAGCTAATGGAAATCCGTGGGGTTCGGGTGCCTAATGATCCCCCATCCCATAGACATCTCATGTAAATTTCTTTCATAATTACATTGAAAGCTATCAAACTATCTAATTTAATTTCTCTGCAAAAATAAATAGCTAAAGTGGCCCTAGGTACTGGCATAAATATTTCAGGCGGAACGTCCTGGATTGCTGCTTGCGTAGGCCTGACTGGCTGCAATACGCATGTAGTAAGTACATATTTATTGGGCCTGTGTCCCCCTCAGAAGAGGCAGGAATTCTGCCGACTCAGCCAGGAGAGGAAAGCAATTGGGGCTGTGGTGGCAACGTGGGGAGGAGGGGAGGGAGCAGCAGGAAAATATGCCGGGTAATTAATTATCCATCTTCGTACATCCATAACTTTTTATTAAACAAATATGCAAATGCTGCCTAACCGGTTGCCCGCGCTTGGGTCTGCCTCCAGGATGACTGTTAATCTGTAGCTGGGCCCCTGGGGAGGAGGCCTGGCTGTAAAGTGGGCCAGGGCTGGGTCAGCCTCTCCTCTCTCTCACTTGCTATAGCTCCCCTGGTCCGCTGGGCCCAGCGTCATTACTCCAAACTGCTTACCCAAGGCCAGTGGCTCGTGCCTTCTTAATTTCACTCCCCATCATTCCCATTTCTCTCCCTGGCGGCTAGGGCTTGGTGTCAGGCGTCATCCTTTTGTTCAGGCTTCTGCCTACTTCTCCAACTTCATTTCCTATCCTTCTTTCTCTTGCCTGGTATGCCTCGGCTGCGCTAGCCTCTGCCCAAGCCCGCTGGACCTCAGGACATTTGCACTGCTGTTTCTCTGTCTGGAATGCTGCGTTCCCACAGCAGCTCTTTTTTTTCATTCAAGTTTAAGGTCAATGTTGCCTTCCCCCAACCACCCAGGTAAAGGTGCCCCTTTTGCTTTTATGCTATCTTGCTTTACCATTTTTTATAGTACCTATGCCTCTGATAATTTTCTTTATTATTTTCTCAAGTTTATTTTTCTCTCCTACTAGAATGTAACTTCCAAAAGAGACCAGCCTTGTGCTATTTGTTGCTGTGTCCCCAGTGACTAGAATAGTACACATAGTTGGTCCCTGCTAAATCCATATTACCTGAATGAATGCATAAAGGGGGCTTCCTCACTCCCACTCACGTCCCCCAGTCACCCTCTTCATTTCACACCATTCAGGGTAGTCTTTTAAAAAGACTATCCAGGACTATCCAGAGCACAAGTTCATGGCCAGACACAGTGGCTCACACCAGTAATGCCAGCACTTCGGGAGGCTGGGGCAGGAGGATCACTTGAGGCCAGGAGTTTGAGGTTGCAATGAGTCATGATTATGCCACTGCACTGCAGCCTGGGTGACAGAGTGAGACCCTGTCCCTTAAAAAAAATTACATAAAAATTAAAAACACAAATTCTGTGGACAACCTTCCATGGCTCCCTAGTTCTTTGGAACAATGTCCAAGTTCCCTTCCCTGCCTGCTTATGACCTGGCCCTCTGTTTACCTCCCCTGCTCCTTCTCTGTCCAACCCAGCTCCATCATCCTACAGGCATTGGCCTTCACACAACACAGTCTTCCACGTGAGCCTTGTACAAATTGCTCGTGTTGCCAGGTTCTCTGCCACACCCTGCTTTGCGTGGCCAGTTCCACCTTGTGTTTTGCATCTCAGATTAAGCATCACCTCCTCCAGGAAGGCTTCCTGCTAATCTGCTCCACCTTCCTCCGTCACAGCACTTTCTGCTCACACGCCCTCTTCCCTTTCTGCTTCCCTTTCTAGATGCAGAGCTTCAGGAAGGCAGGGGTGGTACCTAGTTTCTCATCACTGAGGCAACAATTGTGGAGCTCAGGTATGAACTAGATTCTAGATTAAGAACACGGATCCTGGAGCCAGCCTGCCTGGAGTGACATGCCAGCTCCACTATTTACTGGCTGTCGTAGAGACTGTCTAAGAGGCCCTCAGTGGAACCATGGCATCCGGTATTCATGCCTTTGCACGGACCCCTCCCCCGCACTTTGAGCCAGACCTAGTGACCCGCTTCTAATAAAGAAAATACAGCAAAAGTAATGAGACGCCACTTGTGAGATTAGGTTTTAAAAAGACTGTGGCTTCCACCTTGGGCACCCTCTCTTGCTCACTGTCTATGCGAGAAGCCAGTGCCATGTTGTGAGCTGGCCCATGGAGAGGCCCACGTGGCAAGGAACCGACATCTGCAGCCAACAGACGCCCAGCTCAAGTACACCTGGACCTACAGAAACTGGGAGATAAGAAATGTTTATTGTTTTAAGCTGCTAAGCTTTGGGCTAATTTGTGACAGAGCCGTAGATAACTAAAACCAACTGAGTGATCATGGGCAAGTTCCTTGCTCTTTCTCTGTGTCAGTTTCCATATCTATGAAATGGGGATAACAGTCGTACCTGCCTAGTGGGGTTGTTGTGAGGGTTAAATGAGTTAGTACATGTGAATTGCTTAGAACAATGCCTGGTACACAGTAAGTGCTCTGTAAGGGCAGCTATTATTCTCAGCACCTAGGAGGTGCTTAGTAAGTGTTGAACAGAAGTAAACATGGTAAGAATGATGGTTACGGTTCATTGTTGTCTTGGCATGAAGTTCCAGCTTCTCAAGATGGCACTCAAGGCCCTTTGCAATCCCCTGACCCCAGCTTCGTGGCCGCCGTGCTGGACACGTGCTCAGCCCATCACATCTCATGGCGTCCTTATTGTGGAGCTGGGAAACAACATCCCTGTGAGGTACAACTGTTTTACAAATGCAGAGACCTGGGTGCAGAGAGGTTAAGTAACTTGCTCAAGGTCACACAGAGAGCATGAGATTAAACTAAGATTTGAATCCAGGAATGTCTGGCTCCCAGTTAGGCTTATCTGTATGCCCTCAGTGCCTCCCACGGCCTGGCATAAAGTAGGAAGCGGGTACATGGCTGTTGACTGACTGCCTGGATGGGTGTTACCCACCGCCCCGCTTCCCCGCCCCACATTTGCCAGGTGAAAAAGCAACAATGAAGCTCACCCTGCAAAGAGGCTTTGGAGAGCGACGCTTAACCCAGAAGACGGACCCGCCAGTAGGGGCCTGGGGCATTTGCCCAGTGACCCTGCTCAGTGGCCTGCTTTAATGGAGGAGGAGATGGAGGCAGCAGGAGCCAGCAGGGAGAGCTGCCCATTAGCCCTAATTAGCAGCCGGTCTGGAAAAGAGCTTGGGCAGAAATTAAGATGCTGTCAGTGGGTCCCAGCTGGGTCGTAGCAGAGTGGCAGCTGCAACATTTCCAGAGCTTGAGCTTGAAACACCCAGCTGGGAAGGCCTCTCTGCCTGCTTCCACCTGGACCCAGCGGCCCCTGGGAGGCAGCCAGGCCCTCTCCCAGCCAGGCAGTGATCACCAAGACCCCCTCATGCATGCAGAGCTCTGGCAAAGCCCCACACCTCGGTTATCTCCGTGGGTCCTCCCCCAGTCCTGAAAGGTGGCACCTGTATGCCTTTTTTGCAGAAGAAGAAACAGAGGCCTTGAGAGTTTTAATGGTGTGCTCGAGACCCACAGTTATGAGGTGGCAGAGTTGGGGGGCCCTTGAGCCAGTGCCCTGAGTCCAAGGTTGCGGGGTGGGAAGAGGAAGCCCAGGAAGATCCTGACTAGGGCTTGGGGAGAAGTCAGCAGGAAGCAGGGGACAGTGCCTGTGCATCAGGTCCCTGTCACTGACTCTATCCCCTCCCCCACCAGGCAGGGCAGAGGCCCCAGTGCCACCTCCCCAGGGCAGGAGACCAGCCACGAAGTAGAGCTGGGCTGGGAGGAGGGGAAAGAGTGGGGAGAGAGCAGGAAAACCAGGTGTCAGGAAGGACCCAACCTGCCTCCCGAGTCTTCACTTCCTCTGCTAAAGCGCTAAGAATAAACGGGGATTTAAAATCAAACCAAAAATAAAAAAATCACAAAACTCCAAAGCTGCCTTCCAAGAAATCGATGGCAGTGATTTGTGCAGCAGATGTGCTGAGGGGAAGCCCTGGGGGACAGCAGGCAGAGCTGTGGGTGGGCAGTGGGCCAGGGAGGCCAAGGACCAAGGGGGCCTGCCTTGGGCTGTCCTTGTTGCTACTCATAATAATAACAGGTAAAGTGTTGAGGGCTGTTGGGCACCAGATACTTGCTGAGTGCTCTGCAGAGATTAACTCTTTAATCCTGGCAATTGACCTCCTAGGGGTAGGTGTATATCAGCCCTTGTTTTACAGTTGAAGAAATAGATCCAGGAGATGAAAAGGCTTGTCTAGGTGGAGGCCTGAGATTTCAAATCCAAATCTGTTGACTTCTAGAAGCTTCTATGCATTTCGGCCACACCAGACTGAAATGGGGGGATATTGCCAGCTCTGACGGAGTCCGTGAATTTTTGCCTCGAAGAATGACTTAGATCTTTTCCTATGAATAAGCTTTGAAAGCAGAGGGGAGAGAGAACAAGCAGGTAATGGCTTCCCAGGAGGCAGCAGGGAAGAATCGCTTCCTGGAAGGATGCTGGGCCCTCCCAGGAGACCAACGCTTGACTTGTCACAGACCCGAAGCCAGTGGGGCCACTTTCCTCCTCCTAGGCCTGGACCAGGGGTCGGCAAAATACCACCCGTGGGCTGGCCCTCGCCTGTTTTGTCAATAAAGTTTTATTGGAATACAGTCACAGCTACTTGTTGACATATTGTCTGTGCCTGCTTTCAAACTACAGTGACAAAGACGAGTAGTTACCTAGTACTGTATGGCCCTCAAAGCCAAGAATACAAAAAGTGTGTTCACCCCATCCTAGACAATATAACTACCCCCTTTAGATGTCGTAATTCTAGGATATCAGAGCTGACAGCATTTGTACAGAATATATTGTCCAGTTGGGACACAGAGAGCGGAAGGGACTTGCCCAAGGTCGCACAGCAGATAGTGGAAGAATCCGGAAGAGAACCCAAGGCTCTTGCTCTAGGAAACCTGGAGAGTTCTCGTCAACGCTTGTGCTTCCAAGAGCGTGGTTTGCGTGCCCCCGGCAATCCCTATGTAGCACTAGGGAACATTGAACTGCCACCTGGTGAGAGGGGTGGCTCCTCTTCCGTCTTCTGTCAGTCTTCTGACTATGCAAAGAGAAAGTCAGCCTTGGCATTGGAGGGGCTTTGTCACTTCTTTCATACTCAGTAAACTTCGTAAGGAGAGTACAGGACGCAGGGTGAGCCTTCAGCAAGCGACGCTGTCGGATCCGGCATCAGTACCGCTGGTCAGTGTGCTTATTTTTATTTACTCTGTCTGTCCTGCTACTCTTTTTCCACTTAATGTACTGATGTAAGTTTTGCTTTTGAAATAAAATTAAGTATAAAAAGGGAGTTGTTGGAGGAAGAAAAACATTAAGTAAATAATAGTCCAGGTGATCCTCGGGTAGGGCAGAAATCATAAATATGGTATTTGAATGGCCGAGACAGGGAACACATGGGTTGATTCCATAATGGTTCTAGAGCTAACGTTCCAAGGCCCTGTGATTTAAGAGCAAAACGTGATCCCAAAGTAGGGATAGCGCTGCTATCACGGTGGCTCGGGCTGGCCACTGCACAAAGCCACCAGGCCCTCGCCTGGATGACAAGTGACTTGTAATTCACACGAAGATGTGCTATGGGCCAACAGGCTCCCCAGCCAGGTCCCTTCATCTCCGCCTTCTGACCTGAGATACAATCTATGTGGGGGGGGGGTCATGTTGGAGGCAGCCTGGTGACTGGCACAGGTCAGAGATTAGAGGTTGCTGAGATAGGGGTTGCTCCCTGTTGCCATCTGCTCACCCCTGTCTGCAGGGGTGCTATTCCCATCCCAAGCTGACCTTGGTGGCGTAGGCTGACCTGGGTTCAGAGGCTGTGCACAGCCATCCACAGGAGCAGGCCCTGGGGGCAGACCAGCCTGGGTTTGAGGGCTGACTCTGCTGCATCCTCGTTGTAACTTTAGGAGACTTCCCCCACCTCTATGAGCCTCAGTTTCCATTAGCTGTGAAATGGGGCTCCGCTGTGGCTGGGCCCGACTCCCAGGGTTGTCCTGAGGGTGTGGATTCGGTGGCGCAGGGGAGTGAGTGACACATTGCGTGCTGGATAAATGACAGGTAGGCTGAGCATTCTCCATCCTGAGCCGGACCCTCTGGGGGAGCACTGGGTGGTCAGCTCTCCCAGGGTCATGGCTGGGTCTACACAAAGCTGGTGGCTACAGAGGGGCTGGGCTGACTCCCCTAGCTGCTGCCAGGCTCAGTTGATGGCAACTGGCTCCCCAGCCGCCAGGCAGCTACTGACATTTTTATGGGCAGATCACAGGTAATGAGCTTTCCCTCCAGAACCTAGGGACATTCTAGAAAATTGTACCCAGGTTGGAGGGTAGGAGGGGGGAGCAGGGCCAGGAAGCTCCACTGCAAAGGAGAGAATCAGCTGAAACCACCGAGCCCATGTGGGCCGTGACCACCAGGAGTGGGGTGGAAGGCGTGTGTCTCTTCTCTCTCGGGATTGCTTTGTGCTGAGTTCTGTGGTCTTGGAAGCTGATTTCCTTGGCGTTACAGATGGGCAGTAACTGCCCAAAGTCCTCCCTTCCTCCTCCATGTATGCATCCTGCATCCTGTACGCACCCACCATCCCTGCCCCGCCCCACCCCACTCACCCATCCCTGCCCTGCCCCGCCCCACTCACCCATCCAACAGGTATCTATGGAGCCCCCTCCTTGGCCAGGCATTGTGTAAGGCCCTGAGGACAGGGTAGTGGACAGGACAGAGAAGGGGTGCCTGTCTGTCCCGAGAACACTCACCCAGTCATTCGTCTACTCAGCAGATGTTTACTGAGCACCTATTACATGCCAGCCACCATGGCTAGTGGAGATACAGTGATGATCACAAATGGCACTGTCCCTATGCTTAGGGGCACCAATGAGGATGCAGATCCAGGCTTTGGGGATGGGCCCTGATGGGTACCACTGAGAGGACAGCTGATGGGCCCCTAGGGGCACTGGCGATGAACATTGATGGTGCTGCCCAAGTCATCGTTGATGACTTCCATCGTGATGGTATCCTTGGGGTACCAGTGCTAAGCATTGATGTGCCCCCCATGACATTGGCAATGGATGCTGATGGCACTCCTGTGACATCAAGGGTGAGCACTGTTGGTGTCCCCAAGGCCACTGGTGCTGGGCACTAGCAGTGCTCCAGTGACATCGGCAATAGGCACTGGTAGGGTAGGGACCTGACTCTGTTTCTGCTGGAGATCTCAGTTCACCCTCCCCCTTTGGCCGCCCTTCTCCCACCCGATTTGGGCTCTTGCAGCAGATGGACCTCAGGTTGACCGTGTGGCCGAGAATGGGAAGAAATGGTGGCCGTCCCAAGGCCCTCTCCTTGGCAGGGCTGACTCCCACTGGAGGCCGATTGATTCCCCTGCCTGGGATTCTCTCTATGGCTAGAATGTCATTTTCCACAAAGCCCCCTCTTTCTTGTAATTACTGAGAATTAGAGAGAGAGAGAGAGAGAGAGTATTGATTGCCATCTCTGGAAGCTCAGGAATCATTTAGAGTGGATTAACCTAACTTTCTTTTGCCTTTTGGGAAGTTGGACTCCGAGTTATTTAAGGAGATTAATCAGCTTGTAAGAGATTCAGACAGTCTTCCTACCTCTTCTCTCTCTTTATGGGCTAGCTGGGGCCTTGTCATTTTCACCCTGCCTTCAAAATAGTTTTCCTCTCTTGCTGCCACCCTGTCTATACTTCCACTGTTACTCCTAGTTCCTTTGGTTCAGTGGGACTCTCCGCAGGCTCTTGTTCTGGGAGACGGTAGGCACACCTCTGGCCTGGGTAGCCTTGTTTCCTGGATCCTGGGCTGGGCACCGTGTCGGAGAGGGCTGGGCCACCCTGGGCAAGTCTCCCCCGCCCAGGCCCTGGGTTCCTGCAGCTGTCACACAGACGGGATCCAGCCGTCCCATTCACTAACAGGCAGCGGCTTCAGTGGCTTTACTGCGACGCTTGCACATCAATTCTGCAGACACCCTTCCTATCCTGCCACTCTTCTGGGTTTGCAGGTGCAGCTCAGCCCCTCCTCTTCCCTTCCAGGAAGCTGTCCCAGACTGTGCCATCATTCTGGGAAAGCTGGTTCTGCTTAGTGAGGTGGAGAGGGGGGGAGGTGGGAGGAGACAGGGGAGGGGAGAAGGGAAGAGGTAGTGAGAGGTTCTGGGGAGGGTTCAGCACTGCCTGACTCTGCAACGACATATCACACATGGGAGTGGGAAAAGGGCAGATCCTGGAGCCAGACAGACTTGGGTTCAAATCTCAACTCTAGTCCCTCCTGGCTGTGTGATCTTGGGCAAGTCACTTCACCTCTCTGAGCTTCAGGTCCTTCATCATTGGAAAGGGATGAAAATAGTTCCTACCTCACATTGCCAGTGCCAACTGAGGTCATGCTTCAAACAAGCCCTGGCTTAGCAGGTGCTCCACTGAGAGCAGGCAGATGTCTCCAGGCCCCAGACCTGGTGGAGGGACTTCCCATAGACCCCCTGTGAGGACTTGCTGTGTGGTATGGAACTTCATCTTGCCTTGGGGACCTCCACTCCTCCTCCCTGCCGCCCTGTCCCCAGATAGAGGCAGAAGGGGCAGCCAGCATGCCAGGGTCTCTGGCAGGCAAGGCTGGGATTCTCAGCTCCTGGCGCGGGGGGGGGGACATTGGAGGCCCTCACATCCCCCCTCTGCTGCTCCTCTCGTCTTCCAGGAGAAAAGTTTGAAGTCGAATGGGTCCCGAGGTGGAATATTTTCCAAATGTCAGTGCAATCTGTGGTACATTACAGCTAAATGTGATCATCTCGGTGCCGGGCTCTGAATGTCAGAGCACCGGCCGTGATGGAGTGACAAACAGCAGGTTGACAGGTGGGGCTGCGGCCCTCCTTCTCCTGGGAAATCAGCCTGGGGGACTGGGCCACCTCTGAGTTCAGCAGGCAGGGCCCACGAGGCTCTGTGGGGACACACAGTGGACATTGAGGGGCCCCGTGTGTTTGATGTGTGTGTATGCATGTATACACACGTGCCAGTGTCTCTGTGCCCATACACCTCCTCCCCCTCGTCTTTGCTGTGTGTTGGTGCGCACACAAGCTCTGACAGCTTGCGAGGGTGTTCACTGAGCACAGCTTGGGATCTGTGTGTGGCTGTTGTATATGTGTCCCCGTCTCAAGGTGCCATCGTATATCTAAGAGTTTGCACACATTAGTAGAACCCCTGGAATGGTGTACACACATTTGCACTAATGGACCGTGAGACTTTGTGGATCTGTGGAGACACAGACACTGTCTGTCCATGGAGCCTTTGATATCTGTCCTGTCCACTGATCTTCCTGTGCCCATATGTGTAGTTGTGTGTGCACACCATTGTGTGTGGTTCTGTGAACAGTATTTGATTGTGTGTGTGTGTATGCAATCTCAGGACATCAGATGTGTGTGTGTGCATGTCTAGGTTTGTAAATTCTATCTCAACTGCAAAAGTGGAAGGGGAAGTCAGAGTGCGGAGGGGGCTCTCTGCCTCGCTGCCCGGGTGGCAGGGGCGTCTTTACAGTCGCCCGCTCTGCCGGGCTTGTGATTGGCTGGGTGGGATGGGGATTAAATCGTCTCCAATTACCAGAGAGCTGTGAGGCCAGAAGGATGGTGCGTGAATGCCAGGATCTGCCAATCACAACGGGATTAAAAAGCTGTGTGTATGCAAAAGGCCCCACGCATCTGTGCGGGTGTGTGTGCACGTGAATACTTATGACCATGAGTTTTGTGTCTTTGTGTGTGGGTATATTTGCCTGTGAGAATGCACACGAGCGTGGCTGTATTGTGTGTGATTGTGAGAATACAGATGTGTCCCTGTTTGTCTCTCTATGTGGCTGTCTTTGTTCCCTGGGTGGGTGTGCTAGCATACATCTGTGGGTCTGGGGGATGCATGTCAGTGTGTATCTCCGTGTCTGTGAGCACGTGTGTATCTGTATACGAGTGTGCATGTGTCTTTGTGTGTCTGAGTGTGTGCGTCCTTGTATGAGACTCCATGGATATGGGTGGGCTGTTGGTTCTCCCTGAGTAGTCTGTGTGTGTGTGTGTGTGTGTGTGTGTGTGTGTGGTTAAGTGGGAGAGTCCGAGTGAATGGGTGGCTATGAGGGAAGAGGGAGGGAGGAAGCTATCCCCATCCCCACCCCATCCCAGCTGGTGACCCGAACCCTAAGACCTCCTCCCTCAGCTGGTGCTGAGCCTGGGATGGGGGACGTTATGGGTTGAGCTGCGTCCCCCTAAAATTAATATGTTAAAGTCCTAAACCCGTCATTCTTCGGAACATGACCTTGTTCGGTAATAAGGTTGTTGCAGTTGCACTTAGTTAAGATGAGGTCATACTGGAGTCAGTCACTAATCCAATGTGACTTGTGTCCTTATAAAAAGGGGACATTTGGACACAGACACAGACACGTGTCAAGGGAAGAAGACAGCCCTCTGTAATCCTAGGAGAGACGCCTGGAACAGATTCTCCTTCACAAACTTCAGGAGGAATCAACTCGGCTGACAGCTGGATTTTGGACTTACAAGATTGTGGGCCTGGGAGATAGTACATTTCTGCTGTTTAAGCCACCCCGTTTATGGTGCTCTGTTACAGCAGCCCCAGCAAAGTGATTTGGGGGATGTGAAGTGCGAAGCGTGCTTCTCCCACGGCTCCCGTCTGCTCCCTGAAGACCCGTTCCATAGACGTGTGACCGTCATTAGCAGCTGCCTCCTCTTCGCTGCTCCAGCTCTGAAGCACTCTGCTGGAGGCCTCAGTGTAGCAGCATCCTCTGGGAGACCTTCCTGATAACCCCATCGCTGTCCCTCTCCCAGCCCCTCCCCTGTCCCCAGGTCTCACCTTCCTCCAGACTCTGCTGGCAAGGCTGGCTTGATTACTGCCTCGAAAGTACGTACATCTTCTTCCCCCGTTTTCTCCTCCCCCTGCGTAGCTCTGTGTCCTGCATACAACAGGTGCCTATTAAAGGCCTCAGTGAGGGATTCCAGGCTTCCAGCCTCTTTGTGGGTTTGGGATGGGAAAAAGGACTCGTCTCCACCCTCTTCCACCCCACACTGAGCGCCCCCACCCGTGCCCTGACCGCTGCGGTCTTTTTCGTGCTTACTCTTTGCCAGGGCTGAGCAGGGTGCTTTAGTGTGGACCACTTCCCCCTCCCAGTGACCCCAGGGAGTAGCCACTAATTTTAGCCCCATTTTCCAAAGGGGAAACTGAACCACAGGGAGGAGAAATAAATGGTCTAGGATCATGCCTTAAAATTCTTGAATGCCAGGTCAGGAAGGAACTTTAGGGATCAGTTAGGTTACTCCTCTCAGCTGCCCCTATTTTACAGCTGGAGAAACTGAGGCCCAAGCGGCCCCTCTCCCTCCACCTGACGCTGGTGCACCTCAGAGTTCGCCCTTGACCCTCTGCTCCTGTCCTTCTACACACTCTCGTTGGGCCTCCCTTGCTTACAACGGTAGCTACTCTGTATTCATGGGTGACCAGCAAATATCTCTTTAGTACCCCCGTCCCACAACCCTGAGCCCTGGCCCTGGATTTTCCCGTCTCACGCACATGGCCTGCAGGGCACTCAAACTCAACATGTCGAAAATCAAACTGCCCTCGCCTGATCCCAGATCTGCGGCTTCTCCTGGGTTCCCTGGCTCATTACCAGCTTTGCTGCCCTTGTCACTCAAGCCTGAAGCCTTTGACCTCTTCTACCCGCCATCCCCACATCCAGTGAATTCCCAACTCCTGCTGGGTCTTCCTTCTAAATATTTCTCAGATCCACTGTTGCTGACCCAGTTTAAGCCTCGATGTCTCTCTCTGAGATCCTGTGTCAGCCTTTCATATCAGCTAGAATTAGGTTTGGCTGCTTCAGACAGAAGACCAAAGTCACAGAGGCTTCAACAAATTGGAAGTGTATTTGTCGCTCACATAAACCAGGTTTGGGGATGGGAAGTTCAGGGCTGGTATGGTGGCTCCGTGAGGTTGAAGGGAACCAAGTTTCCTTCTAGCTCCCTGTCAGGCCATCCATAGGGTATGACATTTGTCTTCACGTAGCTGCTTGAGTGCCGGTCATTTTAGCTGTGTTCAGCCAGGAGAAAGGAGCAGAAAAAAGAGGCAAAGGCATGGGTAAGCAGTCTTCTAAAGAGGTGTCCCAGAAGCTGCCACAGGACAGTTCTGCTTAGATCATATTGGCTGGACTCAGTTCATGCAACACACCGCCGTGATGGAGGCTGGGACGCGCGGTCCTTGTAAGAGAAAGCCATGTGCTTGGCTAAAAGTAGGAGGTTCTCTGATTAAGGAAGGAAATGAGACGGTGACCTCCTCTGTTCCTCACTGGTCTTCCTCTCATTTCTCTGATTGTGGACATAGAAGCCAGGGGAATCCTTCTAAAATGCAAATCTGTGCATAAGGTTGCCAGATTTAGCAAGAAAAAATACAGGATTCTCAGTTAAATGTGAATTTCAGGTAAACAAGGTAGTAAGTATTTTAGCATAAGTATGTCCTGTGCATAAGTGTTTAACATAAGTATGTTCTAATATTTAGGATACTAATACTAGAAAAATTGTTATTTACCTGAAATTCACATTTGACAGGGTGCCCTGTATTTTACATCCCCTTGAGCTGTGCACCTTTCATGGTTCCCACTGTTGTCAGGAAAAGGCCCACACTCTGTGGAAGCATTTGCTGGGCCCTTTACAATCACACTTCCCCTGCTGTCATCAAGCCCCAAACCTTCGTTTAAGCGCTTTCCTTGGCCTGGCCTGCCCTTCTCCAACTGAGAAGCCCCGCGCATCCAGAGGGACCGTGGCATCTGTAGCTCCATATTCCTGGGGACATGGGAGGTGTGAGTGATTATTTGATGAATGAAATGATAAGTCCAAGACCACACAGCAAATGAGGGGCAAGGTTGGAGCAGCCACCTGGGCTTCGTGACTCTCTCTACAGTGCTCTCTGCACCTAGGTTGGCTCACATGTGCCAGGTGCTGGGATCTCTGTCTCCTGGGCCTTCATTCTCCATAAGCTCATGTTTGAGCATAGCATTCCACCAGCCCACAGGGGGTTAAGCCAGCCTTGGAGCTGGGAGCTGGAGCCCATGGAGTCCTTCCTGACAATAAAGCTAATGAATCCCTCCTTGCCGTTTTCTCTTGAACAATAACATTTAATCATCATTTGCACAGCAGATGAGAAGTTTGCAGCAGATGCAATTTTGCGAGAGTGGTGATTTCTGCGTGTGGGCACCATTCTTGTTGTCCCCAGCACACCTGACAATCTGGGGCCAGGGCAGGCTGCACTCCAGAGGGGGTGTGTGTACATCCACGTGCTAAGGATTTGACTCCACACACGTGGGAGATGGGCTTTGGAGGCACGTGTCTGTTTGTGTGCATGCTTGCCTGCGGAGTTATGTACATGTGGCATAGCTGTGAGTGACCCATGGCGGATCTGCCTGAGGGCGCATGTGGACAGAGGTGGCTAGGTGCCTGAGGACACGTGGTCTGGAAGTGAAGGTACATACATGTAGACAGGCAGATGCATGGGGGGTATATACCATTGTATGTGGGTGCATGTGCTTGCTGTAGATCTGAGCATTTGTTGGAAGATGACTGGTTGTTTAGATGCTTGTTGGTGATCATGTATATTACGTTAATACACACAAACCTGTGTGCTCACATGTGCAAACACATCTATGGGCATGATGCACTTGAATTTAGAGTTCGTGAAGAGCTGTTCCTGAGGTCACACATTCTTTCCTGTGCATGCATGAAAACGTGCATATGCATCAAGGATGAGCACCTAGAGGTGTGTTCGTGTGCACAAGCACATCTGAGGGTATACACACACATGTACGATGTACTTGAATGGGAGTTTCTGGGGACACACAATCTCTTCCAGGTGGCGGACAATTGACTTTCTGCAGTGTCCTCACAGCAGAAGGGGGCTAGAGAACTCTCTGGGGTCACTTTTGTAAGGTCACCAATCCTAATGATGAGGGCCATTCCAATCTGCTCCACCTTCTAATCCCATCTCATTGGGGTAAGGATTTCGACATGAGAATTTGGGAGTGCCTGTGTATGAGTGCATGCCTGAATGGGAAAACATGCTTGCTCACTGAAGAGCACCAGTGGGCACACACTGAGTACAGACATGAGTGTGCACATGAGAGCTCGCCTCTAGTACACGCATAGCACACTGGTGTGTCACCACATTTGCAGATCTGCAGGGATATACTCTGTGCGTGTGGCTGTGAACATGTGTGAGTCTGCATTGTGCACACAGATGGGAATGTGTCTGTGCATACGTGTGCATACATTACGTGCTGGCACGCTCGTGCATCCATGTGCACGCACTGAAGCGTGAGCCCTCTTGGCTCAGAGTGAGGGCTGACAGGGCTACGTTTTCCAAAGGCTCAGCGGCCAGTGGCAGAGCTGCCTTGAGAGCGCTTGCTGGCAGGAGGTAAGTGGAGCTGCCGATTAGTGACCTGGGGGTGGGCCGCGATGACGGCTGGCTGACGGATGCGGGCGCTTAGCCGGCCCCTATGACAGCAGCTGGCTCTCTGAGCTGCCTGAATCAGGAAGTGGGAGGCTAGTTCTTGACCTGTGGTGCTCGATGCTGGCTTCCCACGTCCCTGGTGTGTGTCCACAGCCACATGTGGACACACATACCCTGGTACACACCAGAGACACAGACCCAGGCTTGGACGGTGGCCAGTCACCTAGGCCCCACCTCCGCCTTGCTCCCCAGCTCTGCCATCCGTCTGGAATGTCTCCCCTTCTCGCTAACCTGCTTCTTTCTCCTTCACACTGCCCCCCCTTCGCCCCAGCAACCATTCAGGCCGGGTCTTGTGCAGAGCCCTGGGGAGGTAAGTGTAAAATGGGCAGGGCCCTCTTCTCCTGTGAGCACTGCTTCCACACCCGCCCTCACAAAATAGGGCTAATGAAAACATCTGCTTAAAATTAAACACGGCAAGTTACATAAAGTGCACAGAGCAAACATAGAGTCCACTCTCCATGAGTTTTACCTATGTTAGTATGAATTGTGCACAGTGCTTAGAACACTGCAGCAAGTGCTATGTAAGTGCTGGCTTCGTCATTATTATCGTCATTGTCATTCCCATTGATATCCCTGGTTCTGAAATTCTTGGCCAATTATACATCAATTCTTGCTCAAGACCCTGAATACTCTTTTATCCCATAACAATGACAATGATGGTGACGATTATAATAAAAAGGGATTTTTTCTTTTCATTTTCCTAGATGTCTTGTAAGGAGAACAGACATCGTGGAGGGAAGGCTCTTCCTTCTCTGTGCTCCTTAGTAGAGTTGGGTTTGCCCGCTTGGGGCCTGGGGCTGGGGTGGCCGTATTCTCTGGCTAACACAGGGAGAGCATTTGGAACTCTTGGGGAACCTATTAGGAACCAAAGACACAGATGGCCAAAAGCTGTGTGCTCACGAAATGCCTGGTGTGAATGGCCACCGTGTGCCACCCAGTGAATGGGCTGGACTCACCGGAGATGTCACTCTGGCTGGCTCAGTGAGCAGCGGAGACACCAAGGGCAGATGCAGACTGAGGGGACATTACCTTTCCCTCCACGTCCCGCCCTGGAACTGGCAGAAGTCACAGGGAGGCTTGAGGACTTCCACAGGCTACGGAATGCCGTGGCGAGGAGAGGGACGAGCTCTCCTAGAGCACAGACAGTGACTTATGGATACACCCGGGACATGTGTTCGGGCATTACTATGTGCTGCTGGCGGGTATGTTCTGGGGGCCAGAGCACTCAGTGTGAATGGTGGCATCTCTACCTATTAGTTCTTTGAACTTGGGCAAGTTATTTAACCTGTTCGTGCCTCAGTTTTCTCACCTATAAAATGGGGGCTAGCTCACTGGGTTGCTATGGGATTAAGAGTTAATTCATGTGACGTGCTTAGAGCACATGGGAGGTGCTCAGTAAGTGTCAGCTGCTGATACTGCCTTGTCCTTACTGAGATGCTACGGAGTAGGTGTTCTGAGTGTGTGCACGTTATGGATAAGAAAACGGAAGCACAGAGAGGGTAAATAACTTGTCCAAAGTCACACAGTGGGTAAACAATAGAGCCAAAGGCTCAGCAGGTGAATCTGGATGAATAATGTTATTTCCAGCAAGATCTTTGATTCTGTGTGACCTTGGGTAAGTCACTCCCCATGTGTGGGGTTTGGACAAGATGTTTAAGGGGCCTGTGACTACATGTCCATGTATCCCTCCAGACATGTAACCTGCCTGTAACCTCCTTCTCGGCAGGGTCAAAATCTGCCAAGGCAACCAGTGTATGTGGAAGGCGCAGACTTGGAGTCAGGGGACCTGCATTGTCCCAGCTCTGTCCCATATCAGCTGGGAGACCTCAAACCCGTCACTTCATTCCTCTGGATCTTACTCCCCCCCATCTACAATGGAGATGGCCATAGCCAACCTCAGAATCGTTGGGATTCTGTATGTGAGAGTTGTGTAGACGTGGGTAAGAGAAGTGATCACACGTTTCTTCAGTGGTCCCCAAGTTACCAAGCCCATTTGTAGCTCGGGCCACAGGAACCATGGCTTAAGGGTCCCACGTGGGGCGAACCGAGGTTCCCAAATATCCCCCTGCTTGGGGCTACCACACCAATCCCACATTCCTGCCATGAGCCACCCTCAATGGACTTCAAAAAACGTGCATGTTCAAGTTGAGCAAACCATCGAGTTCCTCAGTCTGGCCTTCAAGTTCTTTTGACAACTGCGACCAGCCTTTCCGGCCTCACCATTTCTCCACCCTGTGGTCCAGCCCCTGGGACCACACACCCTGCCTGAAGCTGCCACATGTTTCTTGCCTGTCCCTGCAGCCTCCAGCCTTCGTATTCCCACCTGCTCGAATGCTCTTGCTTGCTTGGCCATCTCCCATCTTGTACTCATTCTTCGAGACTCAGCTGAGATCTCTTCCTCTGGGAAGCCCTCCAGGAATTATTCAGTCTTTCCTCAGTGTTTCTAGGACCTTGTTCTGTTAATTCTGCTATGACTCTTACCAAATGCATTATTATTGGCTGTTTCTATTCCCCAACCTTCCTCCTTCCCCCTCATTAGGTCTTGAGCTACTGGAAGGCAGGAACTACTCATCATCTGTGTAACCTTAGGCCGGTTACTGCTCTCTGAGCCTCAGTTTCCTCACCTGTGAACTGGGGCCAACAGCACCCAACTTAGAAGAAATAATGCAGGTAAGGCATTCAGGACATATTGGCTGTCTCTCGATCTATCACTGTGGACCGTGGTAAATGTGGAGGGAATGAATGAGAGCTCCCTGGGAGGGTAAAAAATAAAGCTAATGAGCATTTATCGAGCACTTTCCATGTGTCAGGAAGGCACTGAGATCAGAAGTTAACATTCATTACCTCCTTTAAGCCTTTTAAGGGAAAGACTATTATCATCCCCATTTTACAGATAAGGAAACTGAGGCTTCAGCAGTTGAGGACCTTGATGAAGAATGCCTCGCTAGGAGGAGCCAGAATTCATATCAGATCAACACAGAATGAGTGAATCACTTTGAGGTGGGGGTGAGAAGGGAGGACAAATAGCTTCTACCTCATAATCACGTGGTTTTAGAGCTAGAAGCTCTTAGAGATGACTTAGTCCAGGGGTTCTTAACTTGGGGTCCATGGATGAGGAGACTGATGGGTTCCCAGACAAGACAGTTAAGGTCCCCACCATGCCCAGTGGTCTTCCATCTCCTGTCAACTCTTTCCCCCCACCCAGTCCTGCAGCCCCCCAGCTTGTCCCCTCTTGGCACTGCTGCTATTTTGGTGTGGCCTGAGACTCTGGGAGGCTGCACAGTCGCCGGGGGCATCCCTAATCCCTGTCCTCCACTCAGGGAAGGACCAGGAGCTGACAGTTGTGACCACTTCCCCATCCCTTGGAGATGCTGGGAAGAGGGGAGGACAGCTGGGGCAAAGGAGAGGGCTCAGACCCAACAGGCAGACACACTGGGCTTCTAAGAGCAGCAAAGATAAGAACAGCAACAAAGGCTAACATTTATTGAACACCTACTATGTGCCAGGCACTGTCCTAACCACTTGACACATATGAATCCTTTTTTATCCTCACAACTTTTTGAGGTAGGCTCTGTTATTAACTGCATTTGACAGATGAGGAAACTGAGGCCCAGAGAAATGAGATGACTAGCCCAAGGCCACACAGCTGGTCCGTGCCTGAGGCTCCAGCATTCATTGGCTAGGTGTCTTTGGACAGGTCACAGCCACTTCTGGTGGCGAAGCTTTCCCCATCTGTTCCGTGCAGAATCCCACCTCCTGGTTTCTATGACGACTAAGACGATGATCTCCGTACAGCGTCCCAGCACACAGTAGGCGTTCAGTAAATGAACAGCCCTTCCTTCCACTTAATTCTGATGGGGGGAAGCCTGGGGTGGGGGCAGCTCAGCAGCATCCTCCCCGCAGCCGGGGTTGAGTAACCTGCCCCTCCGACGCAGCCACGCCACCCCCATCTCCCTTCTAACCCCAGAGCCACGCAGTGCCCGGTCTGGCCTCAGTTTTAATGACGTTGGTCGTTATTCTGCACCTCTGGGCCCGGAAGCTGCGCCCCCAGAGGAGGGGTCAAAGAGTCCGCCCCTAACAAGGCCCCCCCACCCCCGTCTGGCCGCCAGGGGAGGGTGAGAGGGCTGGGGAAGAGGGCGAGCGGGGGAATGCCTGGTCCTTGGCGGGTCCTGGGTGGGCGAGCCCCCGACGGCAGGGCGGGGCTAGGAGGCCGGGGACTCGTCGTCCCCGCGGTGGCCGGCGTAGAGCGCGGCCAGGGGCCGGAAGCGCGGGCCCCAGCTGCTGAGATAGGCGAAGTCCTGCTCGGAGCCCGACGAGCCGCTGTGCAGCGAGCTGAGCGAGGCGGCCGGCGAGTCCGCGCCCTCGAAGGCGTAGGTCTGGAAGGCGTCGTAGGGCGGCACCGACAGGTCCCCGTCCGCCAGCGCCACCTTGCGGCTGATGAAGTCCCTGAACACCGAAAAGTCCGGCTCGGGGCTCGGCGGCCCTTGGGGGAGCGAGTGGCGCTCGGAGGGCAGGTGGGCCTGCGGGGGGCTCCCCGCGCCCGCGCCCGCGCCCGCGCCCTCGCCGCCCCCTCTGCCCCCGCCGCCGCCTCCGTCGCCGCCCTTGAGCTCGCCGAAGTCGTAGAGGCTCCGCAGCGCCGACATGTCGTAGGCTTCTGTGTCCTGCTCGCCGCCGCCCTCGTCGTTGTACTTGATGACGTTGTCCCGCATGTCCTCGTCCTCGTCCGAGCTCAGGTGGCTCTTGTGGTGGCGCCTGAGGGTGAGGATCAGCAGCACCAGCACTGCGCGGGAGACAGAGGGGGCGACTGCAGGCCGAGCCCCGCCCAGGGCAGTAACACGCCCCTCCCACAACCCCGCCCGCCCTAGCCCAGTGGGCCCAGCCCTAACATTCGTGCAGATTTCCTAAATTTCTGCTCAGAAATGCCTTTCTCACAGTCAGAACTGAGCTGTCTGGAGAGGTAGTGAGCTACTCATCTTGGGAGGTGTGCAAATCGAGGCTAGATCACCACTAGGGGTGGAGATGGTGGAAAGCAGTGTTAGGGTTTTCATGGGTATTAAGGGCTGGATCCAGCCTCGGAGGTCTCCATTCTCAACTCCGTGGAAAGATACACTCCCTGAGGACTCTAGGGGCTAGGAGTGTGAAGGGGGCAGCTGAGAGACAAATGGAGCTGAGGGAGTGAAAGATGTCCTTGACGCTGACCTCTCTTTCACTCTGGTCCTTCTCCGTCCACCCCAGAAGTCCTGAGCTCCCGCTTAGTCCTTCGGTTCTCAGGTCAAGACCTGCAAGAACCCTTCCCTGAGAGCTCCAGGCCATATTCAATGCCTTCACCTCCAAGATCCCCTGGGGAGGGGTTCTTCTGTCACACCGGTTCTCAAATGTGGTCCCTGGGCCAGCGGCAGCAGCATCCCCTGGGACCTTGTCAGAAATGTAAAGCCTCAGGATTTGCTGCAGATCTACCGGGTGGTACCCAGCAGTCTGTGTTTTAACAAGGCCTCCAGGTGATGAAGAGGCAGCTCAAGTTTGACAGCCACAGCTGTATCATGGACCAGACCCTGCTGTGTTGTCATGTCTGTCTCCACCATCCCAAAATATACACCCTGAACTAGCCTTGAGGACCTGAGGCCTGGGACAAGTTCCCCTAGCTTGGCGCCTGGCATGCGATCAGCACTTGAAGCACACTTGTTGAATGAATGCATGAATGAATGAAGAGTTGGATGGAGACCTGGGTGAGTGAAAGGGTGAGTGAATGAATGAATTGGTCCCCTCTCAGCTTTCTTCACTTGACTTCCAGGACTCCACATTCTCTTCCTCCTCCTCCCACCTCACTGATGGCTCATTCTCAATCTTCTAGGCAGACTTCTCCTCACCTGACTTCTTAGCTCAGATGTCTCAGGACTCACACCTTGATCCTTTATCCACACTTTTGGAGCTCTCCTTCAGTCTCGTGGCCTTAAGTTCCACTTAGAGGCTGAGAAGCCGACAACTTCCATATCTCAGCCTCCAGCCTGGACCTCTCCCCTGAAATCTAGATTGTACATCCAATTCCCTACTCAACATGTCCTCTTGGTTGACCAGGAGAATCTCAAACGTAACATGTCCAAAGCTGAAATAATAATCTTTCCTCCTTCCCCACCCTTGGTCTCCCCCACCTTAGTGATGGCAACCCTAACTTTTCAGTTACTCAGGGCTTTGAAAGTCTTTTTTGTTCACTGATGAATCCCAGTGCCTAGAACTGTCTAGCACATAGGAGGGACTCACTGGATGCGTATATAAGTAAACGATGATGGGTGTGTGGACAGATGGATGTACAGACAGACATGTGCTGGATATACTGCCAGGCACAGGACTCTTCTTGCTGCTCCAAACAGCTCCAGCCAGGCAAGTGGCTAGAGCCAGCTGCTAAGCCAAGACACAGGGTGCTAGCTCACCATTTGATAAGGTGGCTTATGAAAGGGAAGGGGGTAAGGACTGGGGACAGGTTTGGTTTGGACAGGGAAGGAGGTGTCAGGAGAGAAGTGGGAAAGATGGATGGTTTTAGCTGAGGCCAGGAGCTGCGGAGGGGGATGCCCGTGGGAGCAGATGGTGGGGATCGCAAGCGGCGGGCGACAGATGTGCCAGGCCTGATCAGCGATTCCGCCCGTCACCTTTAGAGCACTGATGTGCACTTTCTTCGTTTGTGGGCAATTAGGCAGAAATTTGTTTGCACTGCCTCGGAAAATGAAACCGCTGTAAAGTGCACCCTGTGGAAAAAGGGCTTCTGAGCCATGGGCTGGGGCAGGGAGGGAAGGGGGGCCTGCGCCTCCCAGCTAGGAGGAGGAGCCTGCCCAGGGCCTCTGCAGGGTCCCGAGAAGGACAGCTGCCACAGGCAGGTCCTCAGAGGGCAGGCAACAGCCACGCCTGTGGTAGGCAGCAGCGCAAGGGGCGGGAGGAGCTGACATCTCCCAGGGAATGGAGCAAAGCTGGCGTCTGCAATCTGGACCTCCTTGGAGTTGCTCTAGCTCTGGCTGCACCCTGAAGCCCAGTAGCAGAACTGAGTCATCAGTGCCTTGCATGGCTGCAGCTCTGATAGTGGCATTTGGCCACTTGAATCCAGTTAGTTCCTGAAACTTGACCCCTTCACTGGGGTTCAGATGGCTGCTAGGGGGACTGGTACCAGTGTAGATTGCCGCTCACCCCCAAGTCTTAAGACGTCACCATTGGTGCCCCAAGGCTTTTCCCCTAGTTAGAGTCATAGCAAATGGTTTAGTTAGAGAAGCAAGGGACACAGGGTGAGAAGACCTCATTTCAAGCCAGAAGACTAGCTGTGTACCCTTACATCAGCCACTTAACCTCTCTGAGCTTCAGTTTCCTCAGCTGAAAAATGGGACGATATACCTGGCCATGTGGTTGTGAGGTCCACAAGAGAAAAGTCTTACTTGGAGAATAAGAAAGGACAATAGATATGAGAGAATTTTAAAAACTGTGCTCAGTGTCTAAGAACTAGGGGGAGCTTTGGGCTGTGTAGGGGGTGGGCCAGTGTGAACACAGTCCGTCTGCAGTGGGTGGTCGGGCTCTGTACTGAGACTTCTCATAGGAGGTGCAGGTTACAGCTTGGAGATTTTTCAGAACGCTCATCTTCGTATGGAGAGAGAAACTGAGGCCCTGTGGAGGCTAGCTGGGAAGGCCCCAGGGCTGCAGGGCCCCAGGCTGGGGTCAGGCAGGCAAGGGTGTGTGATTCCCGGTGGACTCACCGACCAGGATGAGGACGCAGACCAAGAGGGCGATGAGGGCGCCGGGGCTGAGGGAGGTGGCCATGACAAAGGCCGTGGTGTTGCAGGACTGGATGGCGCCGGAGCTGTCGCAGCCGCAGATGCGGATGGTGAGCGTGCCCGTGCTGCTCAGCGTGGGTGGCCCGCTGTCCACCACTAGGATGGGCAGGAAGAACACGTCCTGCTCCTGCCGGTTGAAGCCCACGTGCTGCGTGTGCACTGCGGCCGTGTTGTCTGCTCCGGAAGAAGGGGGTGGCATGTGACTCGGGCCCCAGGGTCAGCACCCCCATCCCAGCCACCTCCTGATTCTACCCTGAAATCTGCCTCCTTATCCCCAAACTACTGCCTCCCAGCTGGTCCATCTCCCAAAAGTCTGTTAGCAGCTGTCCCCAAGACCCTGCCCTTAGCTGCCTAGAGATACTGTCCCCAGCCATATAGCCCACAGTTATGTCCTCAGCTGTCCCAAAATCCTGTTGTCAGCTATTGCAAGATTTTGTCAGCTGTGCCAAGGTCCTGTCCCCAGCTATTCCAAGATTCTGTCCCCAGTTAGGCCAGGGCCCTGTCCCTGGCTGTGTCAATGTTTTTTGGCCTGCTTTTGTTTCAGATTCCACCCCAGCCGCCCAGTATATTCTGACCCTGGGAGTCCTGTGGTCCTTGGATTGCAGTTTGCTGGGTCCTGACAAGTCCTGGGTCATCAGAGGGGACTGGACATCTGCCTTGGCTGAGGAATCTTTCCATCTTTCATACCCCAAGGCCAGTCAAGAGTCCTGGAGCCAGCTCAGGAGTGTCTTGATGAGAGGCTGAGGCCAGAGAGCTGGGGGCCATGGCCTCTGGGGCCTGAAGATGGGGCCCGAGAGTGGCAGGGTGCCCCACCCACATTTTTCCTTTTCATGCAGGCAGCCAGAGAGGACAGTGAATTAACACAAATGGAACTCGGTGTACTATTCAGCCTGTCACTGGGAAAGCCAGAAAGGATGCAGGGCAATGGTGGCTGGCCTTGGAGCACAGCCTTAGGTGACAGGTGGCACCCACTTCCTCTGCCCTTCCTGCCTCCTCCACATCTGCCCCATTTGAGTCAGGCCCCCCGAAGCCCCCATCGTTTTGACGGCTCTTCTTGGTTCTGTACAGCGTGTTGGTAGAAAGTGCTCAGAGCCCCACCCTTGGCAGTCAGCTCTGTGAAAGGTGGCCCTGCCTTCCTGCCCCTCAGTCCTTCTCCCTGCCATCGAAGTCTTCAGGCTGGTCTCTCCGATGGGAGACTTTGGCAGCCTGGGTCCCTTCCTCAGCTCTGTGGCTCCAGTTAACCCAGCCCCTTCCCCAGTATCCTCCAATTCATTGCCTCAGATTGGCCTTTGTTGTCACGGACATATGAAGGAAAAAGAACCCTTGGAAGGACTGACTTGTGACCTTGGGCACATCTAGAAAGTGGACATGAAGCAAGACTGGTCATGAGCAGAAGACTGCCCACGAGGTGATGGGCCCAGGAGGGTTCATCATATTAGCCTGTCTACTTTTACGCACATTTGAAAATTTCCATAAAATGTTAAAAAATAATGCTGAGAGTAAAAATAGTGCTTGGGAAACCTGCCGAGCTTCTTTGGACCTCAGTTTCCTTGACTGAGAAAAAGAGTGTCATGCAGGTGTGAGAGTTAAACGGTATAATCCGTGCATAACACTTAGAATAGTGCTCAGCACATAGAAATTCTCAATAAATGCTAGTTAATGTTTTTTTCGGACTCTGCCCCCGTTTTCCCTCAGCCGCACCCTCTCCCGGCTTCCTGTCTAGGTGGCCCTGCCTTTGCTCATAAAGTTCCCGTTATCTGGAACACCTCCTTCACCTTCTTTCCTGGGCAAATTCCTCATCCGTCATGCTCCAGCTAAATGTCACCTCTTTTCTGTGGCCTCCTTTCTCTGCTTCTCTGGGAAGGGAGGATTTATGGCTCCCCGCTCCCTGCTCTGACGACGCGGGTGCCATGCACGGTTCTGTTACAGCACTTGTCACGTTGTGTTAAGTTCGTGTGTGCCTGTCTCTGCACGGCCAGCCGGGGCCTGGCACTGAGCCAGTCTTGGAGAACGATGCTTGAATGAACCACAACTTTCGGACTAACTGGGGGTCCTGGGTCAGCTCCTCAAGCTCTGGCTGGGCCTCAGGCCCTGCTGTCGCAGGGTGGGTCAACCCCAGCTGTGAACACATCTGCCTTCCACTGGGGGAGGAAGAAGGCTCAGGGCAGCTTGGGGAAAAGAGGGGATGGTGTGGGACTCATGTGCACAGACCGGATGCTTTTTATGCATCAAGGACTTTGTGGGCACTTTAAATACATCGTAATGTTTAATCTTCACAACCACCGAGAGTTGTGGCATCGTCCCTGTTTTATGTATGTGGAAACCGTGGCTCAGAGAGAAGTGACTTGTCTGAAATTGTCCAGTAAAATCATCCATCTATCCTTCCTTCTTTCTTTCCATCCATCCAAAAAATCTTCATTAATTCCTATATGCTGGACACCATGCTAGTGATTGGGGGGAAACAAGAGCTAAATCGATCACAGTTCTGGATCGGAGCTCCTATTCCACTGTGAAAGACAAATGTTAATCAAGTAAACCTGCAATTGAGGGCACAGTTACAAACCCTGGTGAAGGAGAAGCACAGGAGGGACACAGCAGAGGACCTGACCCAGCCGGGGAGGTCAGGGAAGCTTCTCGGAAGAAGCGATATTATCCCTGATCCCTGAACGGCTCATGCAAAGGCCTTGAGGTTGGACGAAGCGTAATTCACTTGAGGAACGGAAAGCAGTCTTCTATGGCTGGAGGGACGAGGGTGACAGCTAGAATGAGTCAAGATGACAGTGGACGGGGAGGCAGGGGCTCCTCGTGGAAGCCTTGGAGGGCATGGTAAGGAATTTGGGTCATTTTCTTAAAAGCAATGGGAGGCTGTTGATGGGTGGGTTTAAAGCAAAGAGGTGACCTAGTGACATATCATCTGTTCGTTCAGCAGCAAATGTGAGTTGAGCAACCTCTGTATGTCGGGGCTATTCTAGCCCCTGGGGGGAGAGCAATGAACAAGGCAGGCACAGTCCCTGTCCTTGCTGGGCCCACATTCTGGCTAAGGGGACTATAATCTAAATACGAGAGTGAGGTGGAAGAACATTTAGGAAGCTATCGTGTGTTTTAGGTGTGAGATAGCGGTGGCAGCCGAGGCACAGAGAAGCAGGCAGATTTGAGGCATGAGTGGCTAGCTCTGGCTCAGCCTCAAATTGCCAAGTGAGAACAGAGATGTTTGTCTCTCAGGGTTGCTGTCTTTAGCCGTGGAACCATATGTTCTGAGAGTGCTGGGCCCTGCCACTCCTCCATCCCATGGAAGGGAATCCCCGGGCATCGTCCCTGAACCCAGCAAGCTGCTCTCTTGGGCAGCAGCTGGCTTCATCTGGGGAAGCTTGTGGCCACCCCACCCCCCTACTCCGCCCTTCTAGGTGGACCTGTGCCCAGCACCGCATCCATCCATCTGGCCTGACATACATCAGTGTCAATCCCTGGCTGCAAAAGCAATATTTATAAATCACGTTTCCAAACTGGCTACACATTTATACAACGAAACAGATGGGTTGGGGTAGCCGTTTGTCACCTAGGATATTTATGCAGTGAGGAGGAGGGGGCTTGGCACGTTGTGGGCAGGGGCTGAGGGACTGGAGGAGGAGGCCTTCCCCGGCGATTCTGACCTCAGCCTGCCGCTGCCACCCTGTCCCTGGAGCTTATAGCAGGGGCCACGCCCCATGGGAGCTCTGGTGGCTCCCAACCTAATAGAAGCAGCTGGGGCAGAACCTCAGGCCCAGGGGGTTGGGAAGACTCGTGAGCTTGGTGGGGTTGAGCCAAGGCTATCTGTGTTTCCTGCGGCCAGCTCAGGATACCGTTGGAATAATGAGTAGGCGGCATTGTACTGGTTGTTAAGATACTGAAATACTTTCTGAAAGGTTTACATAGCTGTGACTCTAAGCCCTCCCCCCACCACCCCCGGCTGCCTCAGGCTTTCTCCCAGGCATCCTCCCAACTTTGAGTCAGTCAAGCTGCTAAGGGGTTAATGCCTGGCATTCAGGGGCTTGGGGTCCTGCTCTGGGTTATGGCCAGCATCCCTTCTGACTGGCCATCTAAGTCACACTGGATGTTAAATATTTTTAATATGATGCCCAGGAATACAGATGGGTCTGGCTTCAGAGGTCGCTAAAGCCTCTCCCACTGGGGTGTGTAAAGTCCTGGGGTGATCCCAGACCTGTTCCAGAGCCAGAAGGAACCAGCACGATCTGGTCCCTCCTGCCTCTCTGACTACGTCTCCTCCCAGCCCTGTCTCTCACTTGCTCCAACCGCATAGGCCTCCCGTTCCTCGAACACCTCACCGCAGGGCCTTTGCACTTGCACTTTGCACCTGGCTGTGTCTTTGTTCATCGCCTGTGTGGCTCACTCCTTCATTTCCTTTAGACCCCTTCTCACTATGGATGCCCTCAGACAACCCTATTTCAAACAGCTTCTCCTCTTGCCCTGTTTTATTTTTCATTGTTTCGTTGAACACATTTTATCAAACATCTGCTGTGTGCCAGGCACTGCTCTAGGCACCCAGAGTTAAACAAAATCAAGTCCAGACTCTTGTGCAGACCGCACTATTCCCCCTCCCCAGCTATTTATCATCTCTAATGTGTTTTTTTTGGTTTAATTTCTGCCTCCCCTTACTACAGTATAAATTCCACGAGAGTGGGTGTTTTGCTTTGTTTGCCGTTGCATTTCCAGGGCCTGGGTCAGAGCCTGACACGTAGCATTGTGCCTCCAGAAATGCTCAATAATGTGCTCAGTAAATAATTGCCGAATGTAGGGATTGGCACGTGCTAGGTAGTAACAGTGTAACTTGGTAGCCCTCATCTCCTGGGGCCACCCAGCCATCCAAGGTCGAAGGCCTTAGCAGCTCCATTTTACAGATGATGAAACTGAGGCTTAGAGAGGGACAGACATTTGCCAGGGCTGCACAGAGAACCATCGCCTGAGCCTGGGCCTCTCACTCCCAGTCCTGACTGCCCCTCCCTGTCAGTCATTCCTTAAAGGTCCAAACTTCAGCTTCACGGGGAACTTGTGCGGGGTGGAGGGAATCTCACAACAGACTCAGCTCAGATCGCTTCTCGGCCTTTTGGCTAAGATCAAGTGCAGACTCAGCTCAGGCTGGGAGGGGAGGTTTGCTTTCCAGGTAGGGAGCTAAGGCAGAGGTGCCCTGGGTCCAGGACAGGTGTGGGTTTGAATCCCAGCCTTGCCACTGATTCCCTATATGACCCCAGGCAGGTCCCTTGGCTCTTAGAGTCTCAGTCTCATCACCTGTGAAATGGGAAGAAAGGTCAAAAAACCACCTCCCAGGGCAGCAAAAAGAAATAAAGCACTTTCTAAATGGCAGGTGTGGAGTGTGTGCACGCGACTCACTGCAGTCTTCACGTGGAGCCGGGGCTCCTTCCGCCCTGGGCTCTGGTCCAGCCACGCCCAGCTATTCCCTTTCTGCATCTTTCCATCCACCATTCCCTGCCTTGGGGATGCCCCTCCACCCCGCCAGCCCCCACCCTGCTTGCTCTTCATGGTGTGGCCATGGCTGGGCCAGTTCCAGCCTCGCCCAGACTTCCTGTGGGATCTTACCGACACCTGCCCCCGCTGCCTCCATCCCTCCGTCTATGCTATGTGGAGAAGGCAGGGAGGTGAGCCCCCCCCCAGGCATCCTAGGGTTGGGTGGCTCACCTTGGATGTCGAGCAGAGAGAAGTGAGGGTTGCTGGGAGCCTCGGGCACCAGGCGGAAGTAGAAGCGGTGCCCGCCCTGGGGCTCATCCCGGTCCACCACGCTGATGGTCTGGATGAGCTGAGGGGCGGGAGGGGCAGGGAGCTGGCGGTGAGGCTGTGACCACGCTGGGCCTGGGCAGGGTGGCCCCTAGCCAGGCCTGGAAGCACCCCCAGCCTCCAGCCCCACAGTGGTACCTGGCCCGGCTTGGCGTCCTCACACACAGCTGCCTCGTAGGGTGTGGCCAGTTCTGGGGGATTGTCGTTCACATCCAGGATTCGGATCCTGAGGGATGCCCGGGATAGCTGGGCATGATTGTCTGTAACAAGCGCACAGGAGTGGAGGGAGAGGCATCATGTGTGAGACCTAGACACCCTATCTGTGACCAGGACAAGGTTAGGCAGTGGGGTCACGCTAAGATTTGTGGGGGGACCAAGTTGGCATGAGGACCGGGACTGGGGGCATCTGGGCATATGTGGGTAATCATCACTGTGACCATCACGGCCACATCACTAGCACCATTACCACCATGACCATTAGTGCTGGCAACGCTGGCCTCACCACCACAACCCCCACCTTCCTCACCATTACTAACCCACCCCCATCCCCATCCCCACCACCAGCCCAGCACCAGACCCACCACTAGCGTCGTCACCACCCCACCGTCACCATCACTATTACCGTTACCGCCATTAAGCCAGAACCACTACAACTGGCATGGTCATCACTGCTGTGTATTACCAACATAACTACCAGTATCACCATCACCATCCTCACCACTGTCACTATCCCACACTGTTACCGTCACCACCATCACTGAGACCATCACCATGTCCACCATAATCACCACCACCACCATCATCACCATCACTGAGACCATCACCATGTCCATCACAATCACCACCACCACCATCACCACCAGTCCCACTATTACTACAATTACCCCCACCACTGTCACCAATATCACCATCACATCCCTCACCGCCACAAACAACGCTATCATCACCGTTGCCATACTCACACCCTCGCCAGAGCGTGCAGACAGTGCACCCGGAGCACCCATATCCATTATTTCAGGTAGCCTTGCAGAAACCCTGCGGTTTGGTAGAATTTACATCCCCTTACTGCAAGGGAGAAACTAAAACATGGGAAAGTTTAAAGAATTGGTCACCTGGCAACTGAACTCTAAAACCGCTGCTGATTCTGAAAGGGCCAGGCAAGTCCAAGGAGGTGGGTCTTGGCCACCAAAACCATGATGTCCCCAGCCCTCCAACTGGGATGCCTTTGAGGTCAAGGTCCCTGTCTTATTTATCTCTGGGTAACCAATGTTATGGGATATGGTACAGAGTAGGCTCTAGTATATTTGTTGAACAAATGAATGGAGCCCAGAAGGATCATCTGCAGGAGGCTTGAATTCCAGGTATGGCTATGTCCTTGACCCAGGGTTTGATCTTGGCTAAGACCCTGACCTCTCTAGTATCAGTTTCCACACTCAGAAAATGAGCAGAGCATTTTCCGGGATCAGAGTTCTGATCCCAACTCTGCCACTTTATGTCTGTGTGATCTAAGCTGTATCACTTGACCTCTCTGGGCCTCAGTTTTTCACCTGCAAAATGGGTCGAATTGTAATAGGTTGGTTAAGAGATGGATTGAGTTAATATCTGTTAAGCACTTAAAACTATGTATACCATGCATAGCAAGTGCTATATAAGTATCTGTAAATAAACAGACATCCTCAAAGGGTCCTTTCAGCAATGACATTAAGTGACTTGTTAGGATGTGGAACAGCTCATCCCAGCCTGTCCTCTCTGAGCAGCACCCTGGCCCTTTCTAGCCTTGCCCCTGCCCTGGACCTCTGGGTGCTCTTGGCACCCCATCCTCAGCTATCTCAGCCATGCGTTCATTACCGACAGGTTCCACCTGCCGGTGACCTCGGGAACATCCCCAGGAGAGGAGCCACACCCCGCTTCCAAGCAGTGACTTGGATGAACAAAGCTCTCTGGCTGGGCTGGCAGGGAGCTATTTTGGGGGCAGCCTGGAAGCTTCCAGACAACCAGGCACCCCATGAGTCTTGTGGGGAGTGAGACTGGTTGGCTGCCTCCTTCCCTGAACTCAGGGCCCGCCGGACGCCGACTGCGGCTGCCTGTGTGTTGATAAAGAGAGAAACGGAGATAGGAAGGCAGGTGAGGGCGATAGGAGACCCACCTCCGAGGGGTCAGGGAAACGAGGGCAGCGAGTCCTTAATTAGCTCAGACCCTAGCCCCTCTCTGGCGTTCCCCTTAGCTGGGGGCACTTTATCTCCTGAGCTCACCCAGATCTGCCACCCCAGCGATTAGAGGGGGCTTTTCTGGGGGCGAGAGATGGGAGTCGTGACTGGGGATGCCGGGTGAACCGTTATTTTTAAGAGTGCGTTGCGGAAAAACTTCAACAGACAGATGGTGGGTGCTTTCGGGTGGAGGAGAGGGTGAGGCCCACAGCCAGGAACAGGCGCCTCTCTCCTGGCAGAGGGAAGTTGGGGGTGGGGGCAGGGCCTGAGGGCCCTTGCTGGGCACCCTCTCCTGCAGCGGAGGGTGGCGGGTGCAGGGGCTGGAGGGAGAGACAGGATCCTCCGAGCAGGCGGGACAGCTGAGTGGGCGGTTACCCTCCTGGAGCGCTGGTCGCACTGCTGATGAGACCCCCCATTATTGCACTTTGGCTTTGGGCTAGGCTGTGCCGCTCCTACCTCCTCTTTTAAAATATCCCAGGTTATCTATTGGGAGATGACCCTTTTGGCTTGAGTGACGGGCTCAGATCTAAGAGGTGGGGCAGCTGAGTGAGCACTGGAGAGATGTGCCTCTAAATTGCCAAAGGTGCTGCCTGCAGACCTTATCCTAGGAACCCCTGAACTTGGGGCTGGCCTGGAATCCCAGAGCTTATAGGCCGGCCCCAGGTCAGCATCCGTGCCATTGACATTGACATTGGGGCAGCGGTTCTCCAGCCTGGCTTTGCATTAGAATCACCTGGGAAGCCTTTAAAACGCACCAATGCCCAAGTGTTGATCATTGATATTTTTTTAACAGCTCCTCAGAGGAATTGAACCTGTAGCAAGGTTTGCAAATCACTGCTCTTGGGTGGAGGATCCCAACCTTATGTCTCGCCTCTGATCAGCTTTCTCCAAACCCCTCCTGATCACAGTATCATTTGTAACAATTGGTCATCATCATATTTTGATCACCTTAAATATTTCTGGTATCAAACAAGGAATCTATCAGTTGATTAATCTTGACCTCTGCACAGGACTTTCCAATTCATAACATCCTTTCTTATCTGTGACCTCATTTAATTCTCAAAACAGCTTGCGGAGGAGGTATTCTTAGACCCATCTTGGAGATGAGGAAACTGAGGCCCAGAGAGGGCCAGGACTTTTCCTAAAGCCATCGTAGGTCAGCGGCAGGGCTGGGGCTGAGGCCTTAGTCTCCTGACTCTACACTTGGTCTGGATCCAATGTCAGTGGGCACCCCTACGGCCTGGGTATTTGCTCATCCACTGGCAGCTGCTGCCTGGACCCAGGCCCAAGCTACCCGCACCCAATGGCCGGAGGCAGGTGCCCCTCCAGGGCCTGGGTCCCCCACGGCCCTCCCCTCTCCGCATCTCAGTTCAGCTGACTGACATGCAAATTAGTTTAATTATTTCTTCTTCTAAAATAAATTATATTTTGCAGTAGCTGCAATATGTTGTGTCAGGCAAAATTACATTCAATATTTTTAAACTAATTGATGCAGCCTTGAGGAAGGCTGATTGACAGCCCGGAGCTGAGCAGGCCTGCGGCCTTAACCGATTCCTAAATTAAAATTAAACGTGCTTTGGCCGGGTGCTTCCTCCGTGAGCTGGCTCACCATTAATCCGGGGAGGTGGCAGGTGAAGCCCTGGGGGGCCGAGGGCTGAGGAGGCTGGGCAGCTCAGTGGGTGGGGGCCTCTGGAAGCAGGAGGACCGCCGTGCAGCGTGGCAGGTCTCTTACCTGCACTGGGCCTCTGAGTTCCTTATGTGTAAAGGACAGGGCACTGGACTGGGTGATTTGGAACTGAGGCTTATGGATTTTGCTGACAATTATGGATTGAGCACCTCCTTTGTACCAAGGACACAGCAGTGAACATGACCAACACGGCTTCTCAGTCTAGTGGCAGGGACAGACATTACTCTCAACTGATAAGAGCTGAGAGAAAACAGCTCAGGAGCTATGTGAGCACGGAGCAGGGCGCCCTGCCTGGTGGGGTGCAGGGAAGTTTTCCCTGGAGTAAGTGACATTTCTGCTGAGACCTCACTAGGTAGTAATCAGGTGAAGGAGATGGAGAGAGAAAGACCGTCTCAGGGAATGGGGTCAGCATGTGCAAATGCCCTGGGGTCACAGAGTAGGCTGTGGTTAATGAGACTCTAAATCTCTTCCAAGGAGGAACCCAGCCCCTAGCAGAGTTACCAGCCTGGCATCTGGACCAAACTGAGCCGGGGTGGGAGTGGGGCTGGGGCCAGTGGGAAGGGAGGAGGTGATGGGGCCTGGCCCTGCCAGAAGGATGGCAATGAGCACATATTGAGCACCTGCCATGGACCGGGGTCTGGGCTGTCTCATTTCATCCTGTCAACCCCTGTGGGAGGTAGTTTCTAGTACTGCTGCTATTTTACGGATGAGGGAACGGGCTCAGAGAAGTGAAGCAACTTGCCTAAGGTCTCACAGGGAACAAATGGATGGATCTGGGACTCGAACCTGGGTCTAGTTCCAAAGGGGGTGTTTTTAACCACCAGTTGGTACTGCTTTTCTTTTTTTTTTTTTTTAAATTTTTATATATATATATATATATATATTTTAGTTGTCCAGCTAATTTCTTTCTACTTTTTAGTAGGACGGGGTCTCACTCTTGCTCAGGCTGGTCTCGAAGTCCTGAGCTCAAACGATCCTCCCGCCTCAGACTCCCGGAGTGCTAGGATTAGGTACTGCCTTTCTTAACTTCTTTTGCTATCAGAACCCTGCTTGCCTTCAAGGCCCCACATAAATGTCCCTGCCTCATTCAGGAAGCTTTCCCTGACTGCCCTCAGTCCTGGGCAATTGGAGGATGGCCCAAGTTCTTGGTGCCCACGAGGCGCCATGTGGTGGTCTTGCATCACGACCCCGCCTTGTCCCTCGGCCAGCCTCTCTCCTTCACTCTGCTCCCTTCGCTCCTCAGGTCCCTGTCTGGAAGGCTTCTGCTCAGAGACACCTCCCCTAATGACCTGATTTAAATTTGCCCTTTGCCACCAAACACCACTTCCCTGCCCAGTTTCTCTTCACAGCGTTTATCCAACACCCTTAGTGTTTTCACTTCCGTGCTCACCCTCTGCCTCCTCCCCTAGGATGTACACAGAATTTTTGTTTGTTTTCTATGCTGCCGTATCCCCAGCACCTATGTGCATGGCATGTAGCAGGTGCATAATAAAGATTTATCGAATGAATGGATTTCACCGTCCATGCCATCCCTGACCGTGCCCCTCGCTCCAGAGGGATGCTGGGAGGTGACAGGGAGAGACTCAGACTTTCTTGAATGGCCTGGTGCTGCGGGGGCCACGCCCCCTCCAGGATCTGTCCATCTAAGAAGCAGTCTAGCGCTGCAACCCTCTTCCTGCCCCTCTCTGGACCAACTTTTTATTTTTTTAAGAGTTGGGATTGCTCTCTGTCACCCAGGCTGGAGTGCAGTGGCATCATCACAGCTCACTGCAGCCTAAACTCCTGGGCTCGTGTGATCCTCCTGCCTCAGCCTCCTGAGTAGCTGAGACTATGGGAGCGCACCACCATGCCCGGCTAAGTTTTTATTTTTTTTAGAGACTGGTTCTCGCTATGGACTAAGGTTTTCTCATCAGTAAAACAAATGGAGCTGGAGTCTGTGGTTCTCCTTGGCTGTCACAGAGAAAGACTGAAGCCCGGAGAGAAAGAGAGCAGTGAGGTTGGCAGAGTGGCAGTGGGAAGGGGGAGGGAGAGAGAGACCTGCTTGAAGGACCCTCCTCCCTCTGGCCTGTGCTGAGCGGGAGGGAGCAGAGCTTGGACCCTTTCTCCACCGTCCCCCCAGCCCCCCTCCTCCCCAAGGGAATTAAATTGCATCCCAACACCAGGCTCTGATTAGAGCTGGCCAGCTGGGCAGGAAGATTTATCATCCCAATTACAGGCCCGCCAAGACCAGCAGGCAGGACAGCGAGCAGTGCTGGGTGAGCAGGTGGGGGTGCTCCCAGGAACGGGGTGTCGGGGCAGCCAGGTGTGGACTCCTTGTACTCCCTGCCCTGTCCCCATGTCCCTTCGGTGGGAGCAGGAGGCTCGGGCACCCTTCTCTGTTTCTCTCTTGGGGACTTTGATTATGCTTGGCTTCCACACGGAGATTGGAAGCTTCGACCTTGTTGGAGGGAAGTTTATTACTGCAAGGAGTAGTGGAGGACTTCCGGGTGAAGTAGGGACCCTGAAATCATAATATTCTTGTAATTCAAGGAGCAGGGTGGAGATGGGAGAACATTTCTTTCCCTAGGGGCTGAGCTGGTTCCTAATGTTCTGGGCAGTCCTGCTGAGACTCTGTGGGTGTCAAAAAAATCTTTATTCCTGTCGGCATCTGTTTGGTACTTAAGGTGGCTGGGAAGGATCTCAGGATCCTGTCCAAGAGGAGCCCTGGCCTGATTTACACACCTCTGGTGACAGGGAGTTCACTGCCTCTCGAAGCAGCCCCTTCCACGCAGAGCTGTGACATGCCTCTTCCCCAGACGCTCGGCCTCCCCGGTACATGCTGCCACCTGTCCTGGCCCTGCCCATCTGTTCGCCCACTCCAGGTTCACTCCTTCCAACCCACCTTCCCTGGAATCCGAGGGAACAACGGAGACCAAACAACGGATCATGCCACTCTTCTGCTCAAAGACCTGTGCTGGCTCTCTGTCGCCTCCGGGACTTGTCTGTCTCCTCACAGGGCATCTACGGCCCTTTCTGCACAGGCCCAGGGAGGGTTGTCACCCTCCTCTCCCCTCCCCTTGCCTCACCTGCTCCAGCCAAACTCCAGCCTCAGCCTCTGGCCACATCCCCTGTCTCTGTCCTCAGAATGGGCAGTGGACCGCCCAGCCTCCAGGCCTTTGTACGCAGACAGCTTTCTGCCAGTTGCACCTGAATCCCCTTTCTGCCTGGAAAGTCTTCCTTGGACTTTGAGACCCAAGCAGATGTCCCCTCCTCTGGGAAGGGTTTTCTGCCCCTCACCGGGTGGGCAAGTCTCTCCCTGCTCCTTGGGACTCCCCACCATCCCCTTACTTCTACTCGGTGTTGTCACTGACTATTGTTGACATGTCTCCCCCCTGCCCACCTGTGAGCCCCAGGTCAGTGGCCAGGCCTGGTTTATCAGCAAATCCCAGCACCCAGCCCAGCCTGCAGTGGGTGACAAGAGGTCCTCAGGAAACACTGGAGCTCTGCTGCTCAAAGCCCGCTGCGCCCCTCACTCCCCATCCCCACTCCTTCCCCCAGAGTCCTTCTGGGGGTCAGAAAGCTGCATGGGGCACTGGGGCAAGTTGTTCCCATCCTTGGCCTCAGTCTCCCCAGCTACGAAACAGGGTTGATCATCTCTGACATTCCCTGTCTTCTCAGCTTCTTCCTCTAGCTATTAATAGCATCTACTGTGTGTCAGGCACCATGTTAGGCCCTTGATGTATGTCATTTCTAATCCCCAGGGGGTTTATGTTTTACATAAAGCTTTCAGCATGCTGTCTGGGCTATGGTAAGCTTTAAATAAATAGAAGCTATTAAATAAATTAATAGCTATTATCCTTACACCATCCAATAAAGTAGGCATGGTTGTCACCATTTTACAGATGAGAAAACCGAGGCAACAAGAGGGGCAGTGACCCATCTAAGCCCACACAACTGGGAGCCATGCAACTAGGAGCGGTTCTTCTCCATCACACAACCCCGCCTTCCTAACTGGGCAGTAAGCCCCTCTGTCCATCCATTCAGTGAAGATTGCCCCTCGCCACCCGCGCCTGGCCCGCGTGAGTGCGGCAGACACAGACCAGACCCTGCCCTCGTGGAAGGTATGGTTCCTGGGGCAGAGGAATATTCACAGACTGCTTGCACAGATGCACATATAAATCACAACGCGTGCTCTGTCCGATGGAGGGAAATGCAGGGTGCTGTGAGAGGGACTTGGCCTGGGGTGACCCAGATGGGGAAGCTGCTGGTGGATCTGGTTAACCCTTTGTGGTCCGGGACAGCTGGATCTTGCCCCTCCAGATTAGCTTAGGGCTTGATGACCTTGGAGCAGGTGACCGGACGGAGCCCCCTGGCATCGCCCCACCCCCAGCACTGGCTCTCCAAGTGCCCCCACCCCAACTCTTTGAAGACTGTCCCTTTACAACTGCCCTTTCCACCAAAGTATTCAGGCACAAATTGTATTTTAAATTCAATATCGGTCATTAATATTTCATGATTACAAAACGTTAAAGATAATGTCAGTGGAAGGAGCGTCTGCCTGGGCAGAATGGATGACTCAGAAGTTTGGGGAGAGGGGAGCCGGCATACTAAGTGGCTTGGGAGTCTTTGAGGTAATCCAGCATGACAGGTGGCGGCTCGCGGCCGAGCGCAACATTCTCCCAGGCGCTCACAGAGCTGCGCCCTGTGTATAAATATTTCCCCTCTGATTCTTGTCACCTCATGTTTTTTATACCCGGGAGCAGGCGGGGCCACCGTGACCCCCTAGACGTCCCCTCTTGTTTCTGAGGAAGCCAAACGTTTGCTTTCGTGGGAGGGCATGGCGCTGGGGGCAGACCTGTTGGCACCGCACCTGGGGCTCAGGCTGGCTCCCGGCGAGGGGCTGGGGTCAAGCCCGGTCCTGCGTGGACTTGCTCTGTGATCTCGGGGCTATCGCTGTGCCTCCCCGAGCCTCTGTTTTCTCATCTGTAAAACGAGGACAATAATTTTGTCCTCATCTCATGGAGATGGTGAGAAGGTAGGGTGGGTGGGTGGGTTATTTGTGACAGCTCCAGATTTTGTGCCAACACCAAGGAACTATGACTGGAAGGACAGCTGGGAGGGCTGGGCTCTGGAGTCAGGCAGGCTGGGGCTGGGAATTTGGATAAATGACTTCACCTGTCTGAGTTTCAGTTTCCTCAGCCACACATTGAAGATAATACTAGAATCGACACCACTGAGGGGTGCAGATTCTGTGAGCTCACCACTGCAAAGGGCCTGGCACGGGGTCAAGACCAACAGATAGCATTAATTGAGCACTTATTAAGTACCACCCACTAGGCTAAGTGCTTCCTGTGCGTTATCCTGTTTAATCCTCCCACGAGCACTGTGAAGTGGAACCATTCGTTTTCCCGTTGATGAATATCCCTGGTGAAGAGTGAGCAGGGGTTGGGGGTTGCAGCTCAGAGATGGGGTCTCCAGCCCAGTGGCCAGTCTGCTCCTTGCAGAGATTCGTCTCCTTCCCCAAGTCCGCTGGTGGGGTTGGTGGGTGGGATCAGAGTAGAGCTCAGAGAGCAGAGTATCAGGAAAAGGGAGGCCACGCAGCAATGCCATGGTGGGGACCAAGTAGACCTGGCACAAATCCCAGCTCTGCCACTGCATGTCCTTGGGCAAACGTCCTCACTCCCTGAGCTTCCCTTTTTCTATCAGTAAAATGGGTACTGATCATGCTATTGGTTAGGATTCAATAAAGTATGTTCTAGAAAGCATCTAGCCCAGAATACATATTAGGTAACAATTGTAAGATGTTTGGGGAGAGGTGCCCGCCCCGCATTCTTTCTCCTGTGAGATGGCAGCATCACAGACTTCATACGGCATTCTAGCTGCTTTCTGAAAGAGACCCACTGGGTAGAAGCACAGTGCTTAACCCGAGAGGGGACTTGCTAGTGGTGGACGTTGAGCAGGTGACAGGCTGGTGGGGAGGGGATGTATTTGTGGGTAGGGAGAGGCGACATCTCTGCCCAGCAGCCAGGCCAGTCGTCTCTGGCTTCATCTGCAGCCGGGAGCCTCGGTTGCTACCCAGGGAGCAGGCCTGAGGAGGCAGGAGGGGGAGCTCTCTTCCCCCCCAGTCCAGCCACCACTTCCTCTCCAGCCACCTTTGTTATCTCCCTTTCATGCGGTGGAGGAGTGGATTCAAAGGCTGGGGAACAGCAGGCACTGAGGTTTGAGCCAGCTTTGTGTTTTCTTTTAAACTGTAGTTGAAAGAGACTAAGGGAACTTCAGCCTGGGGACTTCCTCAGCCCAGAACGGGCTGGTGGGGCCTGGGAAGTGGGGGCAGCCAGCAGGGGGAGGAGGAGGAGAGCTGGCAGGAGGGGCCTGGGGCAACAGTGGGGCAGAGGCGAGTTTAAATGTTAACTGTTCTCCCAGCTCAGAGACTCAACAGTCGCCCTGTTGTCATGACTGCTTACTGGCGGCTCCGTTGACTCCCTAGACCTGGAGAGCTGACAGGTGGGGAGCTGGGAGAGCTGGTGGTGGCAGTGGTGAGGCAGTGTTGCTCCGGGGTATGGAGGGGGACTGGAGGGCACTCCCCGCTCCCCTCTCCCAGTGCTCATGAGTTTCAGCTCCTCACCTCCACCCAACTATACCAAACTGCCTGTGACACACACAAACACACACGTATTCTTCCAGAAACTCAGGCCTAGCTCCTTGGAGTCCTCGACCCCTCTCCATCTCTCATCAGCTCGGCAGCCCATCAGCAGGTGGCTATTGGCTATTAACTCTATCTTCAGCCTGTATCCCAAAGCCCACCACGTCTCACCTCTGTTGCGACTGCCCTGGGCCAGGCCGCTGTCCTATCTCCCTGGCACTATTGCCTTTAGCTTCTAGCTAAGCTCTGCTCCCCCCGGCCCCCAGTCTATCCTCAATGCATCAGCCAGAGGCACCTGTCAGGCTCAGACCCCTCCTCCACGCAAGTCCTCCTGTGACCCCAGTTTCATATGGAGTCAAGTCCAAAGACCCTACTGTGGTCGACCACTCTGCCGGTCACCAGCCACACTGGCCTCCATGCTCACATACTACCACCTCAGGGCCTTTGCAGGGGCTGTTCCCTCTGCCTGGAATGCTCTTGCCCCAGATGTCAGCGTGACTCCCTCACTTTCCTGAGGTCTTTGCTGGAATGTCTTCCTTCCAGAGCAGCCTTTCCCTAAGAGAAGCAATGTCCATTCCATTCCAATCTCCCTCCCTGCTTACTTCTCTCCCTGCTGCTTATTAGCTCTGACATGTCATGTACGCCCTGGCTCTCAGCTTGTTGGTACTCTAGTTCTCCCCTGAGGACAGGGTCTTTTCTGTCTTGTTGCAGGATGTATCCCCAGCCCCTAGAACACAGCTTGGCAGATAGTAGGTGCTCAATAAATGATGAAAGAAGAAAGCCGGCCCCAAGACCAGCCCTATGCCCTTGACTTGGGACCCCTCCCGGACCTTCGTTCTCACCCACCAGCTTTTGCCCCCACCTTCACCCCTGCGGGATCTTCCTCACGTTTCTTACTCTTTGCTCCGCTCCCAACTGTTGGCCCCTCCCCCATGAGCTGTGACTGAGAGCTCAGCCTTTGCTCCTCTCCCCGCTATTTCCCGGAGCCAGCAGGGATCTGGGGCGCCCAGCTCACCTGCCTCCATGGCCAGCACTGTGATGTTGTGCCAGCCGGCCGTCTCGCGGTCCAGCCCCTTGCCAGTCACGATGGCGCCCGTGTCCGCATCGATATCGAAGATCTGGTCCAAATCCGATTCGCGGTCAATGGCGTACCTGCGGGCGGCAGGGCGGGGCTGATTGAAAGTGCCCCAGGGCCAGGGGGAGCCCGTGCCCACGTCCCCCACCCCACCCAGGAGAGAGACTGCCTGCCTAGGACACACAGGGCAGAGAAAGCTTTTCCCACAGAGGAGGAGCGGGGTGGGCATCTGAGCTTGCACGTCATTTGCATGGGTGACTGCTGTGTGCCCACAGGCAGCCCTCACCCTTTCTGGGCCTTCGTTTCCTCAGCTGGGCAACCGACCTAATGCTTTGCTCCCCGTGGTTGCTGTGAGGGCTGGAAAGGGACAAAGTGTCTGGCACAGAGCTAGCACCACTAATGTAGATTCTCGTCTTTCCATAGACGTGACTCTGGAGTTGAACTTGAGAAGGGGACTGGAATGGCATTCTGGGCAGGGGAACGGAAGGTGCAAAGGCAGGCGGCTGGGGCTTATCTAGGGCGTGGCTGATGGTGCAGCCGGCTAGACCGCGCAGGTGGAGAGCCAGGCGCCGCAACGCAGGGCGCAGAATTCAAGACTCCGACGCGTACTGGGAGCCGATCGGGGATTCTGAGCAGGAGAGAGGGGTCACTTGTGGCCTTGGGAGGCTTCTCGGAGGCCCAGACCAGGGCATGGGCTGAGCGAGCCCCCTCCCCCAGGAGGAGGGGTCTGGGGACAGGGCCGCGGGCTCCTCCCCGCCTGCGCAGCGCGACAGAGCTAATCTGCAGCTTTTCAGTTGCTGCGTGAAAAAGCCCTTTGTTCCGCCTTCTTCCCCGGCCTTTGTGTGGCGGCTCCAGGCCTTAAAGGCCCGTGTCCAACACATGTCTCGGGCGGCGGCGGCACGGAGAGGCCCCGCCAGCGCGGCTGCCGCTTCCTGGGCTGATAACGCGGGTGGGGGCGCGGCGAGGCTGCGCGGCCGACAAAGGCCTCGAATGCCAAGCAAGGGCTCATTGTGCAGCCAGGACAAAGCAGCCCGGAAGGGAGGGGCTCTGCCCGAACCACCTGGTCCCTCCTACAGGCAGGAGGAAAGGGGCCCTTCGCCTGTCTCCCAGAGTAGTAAACTGAGGCTCAGGGAGGCGAGGACACCAGAAACATCACCTGTTGGAGCCCAAAGCCCTGAGATACGCTTCCGTGGGGCCTTGACTGCACCGCCAAACCTCTCGGGGCCTCAGCTTCCCCATCTATGAAATGGGGATAATGACACCCAGTGGGACTGCAAGTCGGAGAGCAGTCAGAGCTGGCTTTGACTCTTCTGCCACTTACTCTACTTGTGTGACCTTGGACAAGTCACCTGACCTCCTTGGCCTCTGCTCATCTGGAAAAGGGGGTGATTCATACTCACCGCACACAGTGGTGGGGGTTAGAGGAGGGGCTGGGCCTATGTGACAGCCCTTATCCTTTTCATATTTACCGCTGTTGTGGAGGTGAAGACACGTGTCACACTGTACAGGCTGTGCACGTGGGTGTAGTGGGCATTAAGCCAGCCTCCTGAGTCCCCGGTTTAATGCTCCGTCCTGTCCCTAGGCTGCTAAGCCCACTTCCTTCTTGCCCCTGACCAGCTTGGGTCCCACTGACCTGGGTGAAAGTGTGTGGGGAGGTTCAGGCCCAAGATGACAATTCCTCCTCCTATTAATAGCGTGTACTTAACAGTGTATCGATTGCTTTCCCCCAGCTACCCCTCCACTCATTCCTTTATGCCCTAAACACTAGCTGAGGGCCTTCTCTGTGCTAGGCCCTGGGGATAATGAGGCAAGTGATATAGATGAGGTCCCTGCCAGGCATCCCGTGATGCTGATGTCATCTCCCTATTTTGCAGATGAAGACACCGAGGCTCAGGGAGGAAACTTGCCAAGCTTAGGGCTGCCAAGTATGGTTGCGCAGGTTGTGCGGTGCTCAAAGCTGAAGAGGGGAAGCAAGGGCGCATTCTCCGGAGTAGTCTGCTTGGCAAACCATGCGTCCTCACCCACATGTATCTGTTCAGAGGGGGCCTTTTTCTTTTATACAAAGGTGCCGTACGGCCTAGTATGACCCTGCCAAAGGTTGTAGAGCAACCCTGTCGCAGAATTGGAATTGGTACCCAACTTTGGGATTCTGTACCCAGACTTCTTTCTAACTTGCTGCACCATCCAAAGCCTCAGTGCATGGAGCCTCAGGTCCCCTCTGCCCCCAGCCTGGCCCTGTCAGATGCTTGGCTCCAAAGGAGGTAGAAAAAGGCTCTGAGTGTTGGCTGGGCTGGAAGGAACCTTGGAGACCTCCTCCCATTCTACAGGTGGGAGGACAGAGTCCGGGGGAGAAACAGACGTGACACAGCCTGGGCTCCTGAGCCGCGCCGTCAGGCTGGGCGTGGGGCAGGGCTTGTGGGAGGACGCCAACTGCCTTCTTGTTGCTTCTCCTCCGCTCTATGCTCGCTCGGATCTCTCTCCTTTCTCCTTCCTCCGCCTCCTCGTCCCTGTTTTTGTCCTTTGTTCCCTCCTAGAGGGGAAGGGAGGGGCAGGAATCTAAGTGGAGGCAGCTGTTCCCAAGGCCGTGGGGTGGGGGCAGTGGGGACCCGCCATTATCAGCTAAAGACCTGGGCTGCGGGTCAATGCAGCGAGCTGAACCCAGTGTTTTTGTTCCAGCTCAGGGAGCCAAGAACCGAGTGGGAGGGTGGGCTTGGGGGGACGCGGTGCGTGGCAAGCACTGTGGCCTGGCAAATGTGTGGGGGGTGCGTTTGTGCACCTCACGTGTAGATGCACGCGTGAGTTGTGTGCCTGGCCCCTGTTGCGGGTGGAAAGCGTGTGTTTGTGACGTGCATATGTGAGGGATGTGTGCGGTGAGACAGTGCGTGGTGGTTGAAGAGCAAAGGCTCAGGAGACAGCCGCTCGGCCTGGGTCTGGATCCAGGTTCCCACTGCCCCCGGGCAAGTCACTTCCATCTTTGAGCCTTAAATTTCAGCAAAATAGAGATGATAATCCTGCCTTGTAAATTGTTGGGAGGAGGAAATGCACGTAAGGTGTTTAGCTGACTTCCAGGAAAATCACTCCATGAATGGAGCTATTGTTATTCTAATCATTGTTCAGAACCGTCTGGCAGGGAGTACCCAGGAGTCCCCCCAGCCCAGTGTGTGGCTTGCCTGCCCGGGTACAGGGGCACCCCCATGGGCATCGGAGCATTGTCAGTGGTCTGAGAAGGACGGGAGGCAGCTGTGGGTCCAGAAGTTTCTGCTTATATTTTGCAATTCTACTTCTCCTTCGGTTAGCCAGGACCTGAGGCAGCCAGAGGAACCAGAAGGGTGTGGATGCGAGTACAGGGAGAGAATTCGAGAGTGTGTTACTGTGTGTGTGTGTGTGTGTGTGTGTGTATGCAGGCACACACACGCACAAGAGACAGGTACGGTGGTACGTGCAGATCTGATGCTCATCTGCCTGGGTTTCAAACCTAGCTGTGTGAGCTCGGGCAAGTCACATAATCTCTCTGTTCTTCAGTTTCCTCTTCTTAAAAATAGAGATAATAATATCTACCTCACAGGCTGGTTGTGAGGTTTGGACAAGTGACTACCAATAAAACACTTACAATGGAGTTGGGCACCTGTCACATGACATATAGATGAGCTTTTATTTTTAATTGTTGAGCAAGACTTTGGGCCAGGCCTGTGTGAGGGCTTTACCTGCATGAGCTCCTCAAATCCTCCCATTTTCCAGATGAGGAAACTGAGGCTCAAAAAGCTGTTACCCTGTCCTGAGTCGCAAAGGGCTAGTTAATGGCAGAGCTAAGTTCCCATCCTGTGTCTGTCCACAGCCCCAGGTCTGAGATCACCTTTCTAAGCAGCCGGCCAGGCACACCTGTGCTGTCCCTAGCACTCCATGCACTAGGGACAGCACAAACCTACTGCTGTCAAGGTTAGGGTGGAGAATGGGGGAGGTGCTGCTTCCTGGCCGGGTGCGCATGTGGTTTTTCTCTACATAAATATGTGCACATGTAACCTTACAGGCTTTCTGGAGTTCCTGTGTGCGGCTCCTGAACACACACACACACGCAGCAGGCTGGATGGCCCATGCTACTAGTGCGGGGGAGCCCTTCAAATACAAAGCGCCTGCCCCCTCCCCACCCGAGGGATTTCTCTTTGCTCATCTGCCCTGTCTCTCACCCTTCCCCCACCCCCTTGAAGGCCCATACTCAAAAGCCGACCTCAACGTCTGGAAAATTGTGAGCAGTTAGTACTGGCAGAACAATGAATGGGCTACAGACCACCAAGAAAAATGGCAGCGACCATTTCCTGAGGGCCTGCTATGCGCCAAGCACTTAGCCTTCCCTCCAACCCTGGGAGCACCAAGCGCAGAACTTGGTACATCGTGGACATTGAATAGGAACAAGGCAAGTACTAGCATGATGCCCATTTTCGAGATGGGGAAACCGAGGCTCAGAAGGGGGTGCAGTGACTTGCTCAAAATTCTGCGGCTCAGCTGAGATTGGAACCTGAGGCTTCTCTGGTTCCAAAGCCCGTGCATGTCCTGCTGCACTCTACCGTGCGGTGCTGCGTGGAAATGAAGTGCTCGCTTTCCCCGGTCCAGGGTGGACTTTCCTGTTTTTGATGTTCAAAGGAGACTCACAGCGGGGCTAGGGCTGGCGGGGCTGATACGTGGCCCGTGTGTCGACAAGGCTGCCCCATCCAGAGGTGGGCCCCTCTGGGTACTGCCTGTGGGATGAAGTCCCACTTCTTCACATTCACAAAAGACATTTTAGGTCTTTACGGCTTGTCTCCAAGTGCCCCTCTGTCCCTGTCTCCCACCACTCTGACGTCCGCTCACCTAGCTGACCACCCTGCTCCTGAACTTCACCTGTGGGCTCCGTGATTCTCTTCCCAGCACCTGCCCTTCACCATCACTCCAACCTGGCGCATGTCGTCGCCTCCCAGGCCTCACGCTCTGCAACCCCCCTCAGGGGCCACTTGGGGGACGCCTGTGCTCACTCGCCTCCCTGGTGAACACAGTACCTGCCCCTCCGTGGAGCTCCTCAGCCACTCAGACCTGAATCTGTCACAGGATTCGTCCCCCACGGGCCATGTGTCTGACTCATCCCTGTGGCCCATGCCTGGCAGGGCGTGTCGCAAGCTTAGGGAATGTACTGACCGCAAAGAATTAGGAAGCAGGATTGAGGAAGCAGTCAGCTGTGGGTCAAATCCCAGTCTTTTCCCTTTTGAGCTGGGTGGCCTTGGGCAAGTCACTTCCCCTCTCTGACCCTCAGTTTCTTCATCTGTAATACGAATACAATGCCTCCTGAGGGGTAAATGTAGCAATACAAGGCACCTTCCACTCTCCCCGGTACAGAGGCTCAGAAAAATGTCTCTGTTCTGTCTGCATTTCTGTATTTCCCAGGGGCCACTGTGCCTTGCAAACTGTGCCAGGGTACCACTTCATTTCTTCATTTCCAGGGACACAGCAAGCTTGTTCCTGCCCCAGGACTGTTGCACTTGCTGTTTCCTCTATCTGGAATGCTGTTCCCATAGCTTTGCATGGAAGGCTCTCTGTCATTCTGATCTCAGCTCATTTGTCACATCCCTGACCACTCAATTCAAAGTGGAGGCCAGGAATTTAAGACCAGCCTGGGCAACAATATAGTGAGACCCTATCATAAAAAAAATGTAGCCCTTGGTGGCTCCAATCCCTCCTTGTCCTGTTACTCTCTTATCTTCCTCATTGCTCTGGCAGCAGTTATGCCATTTAGCCACTTGACTTGTAGTAGCAAATGTTTAACCATTTGCTGACTCTCCCCACAGGAGAAGGCAATGCCACACGGGCAGGGATCTTGTCTCATCACCTGTTTCTCTCCTGCATGGCACAGTGCCGGCAGACTCAACGCAGAGCTGAGCCTGGGTTAACGACCCTCGGAACCCAGGAGCTGCCGGGGCAGAACCCTTGGAACAAGCCGGGCTCTGGGCAGCATGTGTGGCCTGCGAGGACCCTTCTCCGGCCCCCGCAGCCCTGCCCTGGCCTCCCATTTCCATGTCCCTACCCCTCAGCCTGGGAGCCCCACCCCAGGCTGTCCTTTGCTGAGTCATCTTGTGTCCCCAGCCTGGCTGGGGGGGGGGGCTGGCACAGAGGAGGAGCCGGGTAAATTCTGTGGCATTAAATTGGACCTGTGGCAAGCTCCTCGCAGCCTCCACATCTGAGGAGCCCCAGCGAAGGGGCAGCAGAGAGAGATGAAAGCAGGTTTCAAAGGTGGCCCTTTCCGTGCAGATAAAAGCAGGAGGGACGGGAAGCCAAAGGAGGGGGCGGGAACAGACCAGGGGCGGAGAGTGGTATTGGAAAGGAGGGGAGTGGCGGACGGGGCACTGACCTGGAGCCCAGGGACTCCCGCTCCTGGTTCCTAGCTCCCTGGGAGAACCTGCGGAAGCCTCTGCCCGTCTCTGGGCTCCAGCTTCCTGACAAACACGGGTGACAACGCCCTCCCTGGAGAGGTCTCGGGTCAGGGCGGAGGCCAAGGGAGGGTAGTATCTAAGACTGTGCCGCCAGCCCGGGGGGAAGGGAGGTGCGGCCGTTCAGAGGCAGCGGCAGGATGGCTCTGGCAGTGGGTGGTGGAAGTAGCTCAGGCGTTCTGGGCTTCTGGACGGTCTGAGCTCCTCAGCCTGCCCGTGAGGGCCCCGGAGACTTCACTTTTGTGCCTCATCCTCCCCAGCCCACAATAGCCATCACAATCTGCTCTTCTCCAGGCACACCTACCACAGCCCTCTGCCTCCATCCATCTGTACAAACTGCTCCTCCACCTGGCATATTTATACCTGGCTCTTCTCATATTTATACCTGGCTAACCACAGATACCCTGCTCAGTTCAATTCCTGCCTCCTCCAGGAAATCTTCCCAGACCCTTGGGGGATATCTCCCAGTCTGAGAGCCCATGGGCTGTAAAGCAGGATGGCATCTGTGTGTGTCTCCTCACCTAAGGCTGCCTTGTAAAGTTGCATAGGCTGTGCACTGCACAACCCCAAGAGAGTGATTCAGACAGATGATGATGGGAATGTTATCCTCTGGAACTGTATGACGCAGAGGTCCTCAAATTCACTTCTCCTCCCTCCTTCCTCAAAGCCCAGCATAGAGCTAGGCACATATTTGGCTCGGGGATTATTCATTGACTAGCTACAGGGGTTTTAGGGAGGTGGCAGGGAGCCCCAAAGCCTCTTCCCCATCCGTCCAACACTGGCCACTCTCCCCACCCCCTGACCACCTCCTCTGGAGCAGTTTCTGCTACAACCTTTCTTCTCTCCTCTTCTGTCTGCCCTTCTTCCAATGCAGGCCGTAGTCAGGGCCTCTCCAACCCCTGTAGCTCCCAAACCTTCTGGGGACCCCACTGTCTCCACGCCTGCTCTGCCTCTGTCTCCCCTCCCTGCTTCCACATTGCCAGGTGGGTCTCTCTGCCTCTTTTAGTTACTCTTGTCCTCTTCCCACCGGCTCTTCTCTCTCTCCAATCTCTTCCTCTCACTGTTGGCCTCTCTGCATCTCCATGAGTCTGTTTTTCTGTCTGTTTTCTTAGTCTTTCTTTTATTTTTACATGTCATTCATTCACTATACATTCAGTGGGTGTCCACCGAGTGCTGAGCCCTGGGCTGGCCCCGTGGACACAGCAGTGAACGAAGAGATGTAAACCCCTACCCTTGTGGATTTTAGCAGGAGAGACAAAGTAATCAGAAAAATAGGGAGCATGTTAGATGATGCTGAAGGCTAATGAGGCAATAGTGAACTGAGGAAAAGGACTGGGGTTGAAGGGGTTGAAATTTTAGGGAGAGCAATCAGGGAAGGACTCACTGAGGAGGTGACTTTGAGCAAAGAGCTGGAGGAAGTGAGAGGGCAAACCATGGGGCATCCTAGGGCAAGAACGTTCTAGGCTGAGGGATCACCTATGGCATGGGCCCTGTGGTGGAGGTGGCCTGGGTGTATTTGCAAGGCGGTGAGGAGGCCAGCGTGGCTGCTGCAGAGTGGACTGGGGAAAGGACAGGAGTGGGGAGGGGAGGTCGGAGAAAACGCAAAGAGGGCGGAGCTGTAGGGTCATGGGTCATTGTCAGGGCTTGGCCTTTTATTGAGCCCAACAGGTGCCTTTGGGGGGTGCTGAGCAGAGCAGGGTCAGACTCCGGTTTATGTCTGAGCAGGATCAGACTGGCTCCTGCACTGATTCTAGATAAAGGAGGAGTGAGGACAGAATCGAGGAGACCAGTGACGAGGCAGCTGCAATGATCCAGGCACCAGGGCACGGTGGCCTGGCCCAGGGCGTAGCAATGGAGGTGGTGAGAAGTGGTCAGATTCTGGATGTATTTTTCACATAGCAACAATAGGATTTGCTGATGGATTGGAGGAAGGTGTGAGAGAAAGAGAGAAATTGAGGATGTCTCCAACATTTTTTTTTAGAGACAGGGTCTTGCTCTGTCACCCAGACTGGATACAGTGGCACAATCACAGCTCACTGCAACCTCCACCTCCCAGGCTCAAGTGACTCTCCTGGCTCTGGCTCAGCCTCCCGAGTAGCTGGGACTACAGGCACATGCCACCATGCCCAGCTAATTTTTAAAAATTCTTATAGAGATGAGATCTGCTATCCTGCCCAGGCTGGTCTCAAACTCCTGGTCTTAAGCTATCTTCCTGCTTTGGCCTCTCCCAGTGCTGGGATTATAGGCGTGAGCCACCGCTCCCGGCCTGTCTCCAGCATTTTTGACCTGGACAACTAGCAGGATGGAGTTGTCATTCTAGAGATGGGGATGGCTCCAGACGAATTGGTGTTTTGGTTTTTTTTTTTATTTTGGTGGAGAGATTAGGAGCTCAGCTCTGAACATCAGTTTGAGATGTCTAGTGCAGATACGGGTGGAGATGATGAGAGGGGGAGGTGGGGCTGCGGAGAAGAGCCCGGGAGTCCTGGCACAGGGATGCGCTGGCTGAGAGCACCGGGAGCCAGTGTGGCTGGAGCGCGAGCAGTGTCGTAATCACCTGGCTCTCCCTCCTTGTCCTGACTCCCTTGTCTCTCTCTCTGTTTGCATATCCGCTTCCTTGGCTCTTCGCCTCCCCTGCCTGTTTCCTTCCACCTTCTCTCTCTCACCTCTCCCCTGCCCCGGCGCAGTCTTCCCCACCCTCCTCCCTTCTGCCCGCAGTCTGTCCAGGGGCGATGGCGGGATAGCAGGCAGCAGGCGTCGGCCCCGGGCGGGGGTCTCACCGGACGGGCCGGTTGGCGGCGTCGGGGTCCCGCGCCGTCACCACGCCGACCAGGGAGCCCACCTGCGCGTCCTCCTGCACCTCCAGGAGGCCGGAGGGCGGCCGGAACTCGGGGGGCTCGTCCACGTCGGTCACGGCCACGCGCACGATCGCCTGGTCGCGGAACGTGCCCAGGTCGGTGAAGCGCGGGTCCACGAACTTGTTGAGGGCCTCTAGGACCACGGTGTGCACGGGCTGGGACTCGAAGTCCAGGCGCTGGGGGAGGCAACAGAGGGCTGGTTAGTGGGCTGGGGTCCCATGGGGGCGGGGCTAGCTCAAGGTCACACGTTGACTCAGCAGGGCTGTCAGGGATCTTGGGCTGCAACTGGCTGTCAGAGACCCAGACCAACCTTGAGGGTGACACGTGGAGAAACTGAGGATCCTTGGGGATGGGCGTGCCTAGGGACACACAGCCACTCCAGGCACAACCAAACTTCCCGCCTCCCGGCACAGCATGTTGGGATTGTTTCATTAGTTTATTTCACAAACACAAAGCGCCTACTATGTGCCAGTGCTTTAAATATATTAGCTCATTTTTACAACAGCCCTAAGAGGCCTGTATTATTATTATCATCACATTTACACATGAGGAAATTGAGGCCCAGAAAGGCTCAGTAACTTGCCCGAGGTCACGGAGCAAGTGAGTCGCTAGCGGAGCCAGGATCGCCTGGTACACAGGAGCCAGCACTGATGAGAGTTGAGCCTGGTAAGCTGGGCGGCCTTAGAGCTCTGCCCGGAGATCCCGCTAAACCCGCGCTGAGCCTGTGCTTCTCATCAGGGGTGCTGGTGGGTGACCCTCTGATGAATGAGCTCCAGGGCTGTGTGCCGGCTCTGGGCTTCGAAAGACAGTGCCTTGTAGCAGAGAGAAATAGCAATGGTGGGGGGGAGTGATTGGATTGGCAAGGGTGACCTTCCTAAAGACCCATGGGCAGGTGCCTCCCTGTTGTATGGGGTCCCTCCACCCCTGCCAGAACCCTGCCCCCCACCATCCTCAGCAGCAAAAACAGCCTCCCCCTTCCTCCATCCTGTTGCCTGGGAAATCAGGATGCAGGAGGCAGGCGGTGGCCTGGCCTGGGAGTGAGCGATGGACTCTGGAGCCAGGTCATCAATCAGGCGGGGACTCTGCTCCCTGAGCCGTCACTGACTCCACAGGGACACCTCAGGCGCCACTGCCGGAGCAGGCGGGAGGGGGCCTGGGAGCGGGGGGGGGCACGGGGGGCACGGGGGGGACAAGGCAGCCCTGGGGATGAAAGCAAATGCTGTGCTGGGGTCCTGGGGCAGGTCTGGGGCCTGATTCTGCTGCTCTGTGCTGCTGGGCCTCTCCGGGCCTTCAATGCACCATCTGTGAAATGGGCTCACCTAACGGTAAGGCCAAAAGATCAAAAGACTAAAAACCCCAGTTTCAGATTTTTCATCTCTATCAAAATGGCTTAAAAGGGTGGATTCTGGAGCCAGACCACCGGGGCCTGCATCCCTGCTGGGCTCTGCTAGATGCCTGACCTTGGGAAAGTTACTGAACTTCTCAGGGCCTCAGTGTCTCATCTATAAAATGGACAAAGGTAGTACCTTGGAGGGTGGATGAAGAGACCAATGAGTGAACGCATGGAAAGCAATTGACGGGCACCCGGCACGTGGTAAGCACTTTATTACAAGTATTAGCTGTTGTGTTATTATCCTCTGGGAAGTAGCTGAAAGCACTGGGAGTTTTCTCCATCCTCAAACCCTCAGCACCAGGCGAAGAGCGGGTCATTATGTGCTTGCTGAGGGAATGAATGGCTGTTGGGGGCAGACGTGTCTGTGGGTCCTAGAAGACATAGCTTAGGCTGATAGGAGCAGATTTGAGGAGACACATGGTGGCGGAGTGACAGGAAGAAGAGCTGGACAATGGCATGAAGTGAGCATCCCGTCCCTGGAGGTATACAAAGGCCTAGGGCCACTTGTGGGCCAGTGCAGGGGATTTAGGCCTCCCCTGGAGAGTAGGGTTGGAGTGGACAGTCTTCACAGCCTTTACGGCCCTGAGTTGCCAAGCCTGTGACCAAACCCTGGAAGATGGATTTTTGCTTCTTCATTTGACCTCTGTCCCCTTCCCCTGCCGAGATTGCAGTGTCAGCTCCTGGCCAGCCGGTGAGCAAGGAAGGCTGTCAGACTCAGGAAGGAACGAGTTCTAGGGTCACCTTCCCTACGCCGTGCCTTACAGGTGTGATCTTAGGGAAAACATTTACCTCTCTGAGCCTCTATTTTCTTGTCTGTAAAAATGGGGATAATGACCTCAACTTCACAGGGAAACGTGCGGATTAAAGGAAACGGTGAGTGTGGAGGGCCTGGCAAGGACTTGAAGTATCATAGTGTTTAGGAGTGTGGATTCAAATCTGGAATGAATCCTGGCTCTGACAAATAGCTGTGCAACTTTAGACAAGTCACTTCACCTCTCTGTGCCTGGTTTTCTCATTTGTAAAATGGGAATGATACCATCAGTGTTTTTCCAGGTTGGTGCTGGGTCTCTAGAGAGACCTAATCCCTGGAGTAATGTGGGGTGGGGGGATTTGACTGCCCAGAGGCCCCCCTGGTCCCGCCACCCCTGGGGCCTGCCTGCCCCCTCCCTCCTGAAGCAGCCGTACCTTCTGTACTACGATGATGGCCTCCTGAGTGTCGCTGTCTGTGGTGACCTTGAACACATCGCCACCGCTGCCGCTCTCCTCCTTAAGGTGGTAAGTCATGTCCGTGTTCTCGCCCACGTCCGAGTCCTCGGCCTTCACTCGTCCCACGGCCGTGCCGATGGGGGCTGACTCCTGGATGCTGAATTGGTACATCTCTGCGGGGGACAAGGCCATGAGCGGAGTGGAGGCAGCCCCTACCCCAGCCTCTGCTAGCTCTGGGGGAGGGAAGAAGGGGACCCAGATGAGCCCCCAGGGAGGGCAGTGTCTGCAAGGGGCTCCCAGCTTGGCCCGGATGGGGACTGGGAGAGGCATGTCCTCTGCAGAAGTTTGGGTGACAGTGCAAAGGGAAGGGTCCTAATTCTGACCCTTGGGTTTATTCACTGATTGACTCTGGAAAATGCCTGCAGTTCTTCGGCCCTCAGTGTCCCCATCTGCTCAGAGAGGGGGGCAGAGGAGCACCGTGCTAAAGGCCAAGGCTCTGGAGTCAGTGCTAGCTATGTAACCCTGAGCCTCAGTTTCCTCATCTGTAGGATGGAAATAATAATGGTGCCTTCCTAACAGCAGTGCTGTTGTGCAATTGACTTAGATGGCGACGCATGTAAAATGCTTAGTGCAGTGCCTAGCACGTGGTAGCTACTCAACAAATGGAACAAACTGTATTGCAATGGTGGGGCTCCGTACTGATCTTGCTGTTGCTGTTAATGGCCTGTATTCCTCCATTGCAATATACATATTGAGCACCTATGATGTTCCAGACACCAGGCAGTTCTAGACACTGGGGTTACAGCAACACATAAAATACACCAAAATCCCAGCTCTCCTGGCGCTTTCTTCTTAATGGAAAGAGAAAGACACTAAACAGTCACATCAGCAAAACATACAGTGTGTCCGGTGGTGATAGGTACTTAGGAGAAACATAAAGCAGGGAGGGTATGGGACTGCCAATGAGGGTGTCGTGCGGTTTTAAGTAGGCTGACCAACAAAGGCCTCCCGAGAAGATGACATTTCTGCACAAGTCTGAGGGAGGGAGGGAAGGGAGCCAGCCAAGCAGATATTTGGGAAAGAGCATTCTAGACAGAGGGGACAACAGGTGCAAAGGCCCTGGGGTGGGTGCAATGCCTGGCATGGTTGAAGAGCAGCAAGATGGCCATCGTGGCTGGAGGGGAGAAGCAGAGGGGAAACCAGAAGGAACGAGGTCAGACAGGACACGGAGAGCACCCTGCTTTCCAACTAGAGCCGAGGCCGAGGTGAGGGTGACTTGCTAAGGGGTGGGCCAGCCCAGGGGAAGTGGGGGTTTTGGGGCTGTATCTCTTGGGGTCCCCACATGTCTGGGAAATCCTTGTGTGGAATAGCTGCCCCTCATTCATTTTCACACAGCAGCCAGGGGGGCACTTTTAAAAACACAAGCCAAACATGCCACTCCCCTGCTTTAACCTCTCCCATAGCTCCCCACTGCCCTTGGATGGAGCCGTGCCCCTTGGCCTGCCCTACAAAACGCTTGCTGCCTCGCCCCTGCAGACCTCTCCAGGCATGTGCTGCACTCCCCACCCCAACTCCAGCTTCACCCTGGCTGAGGTTCTGATGATCCTGTAACTACGACTCGCTCTCTCTCCCCTCCAGACAATCCCTCTCCCTATTCTCTGCCTTTGCCTCCCCAATTCCTACTCCCCACTGAATGCCACCTCCTCTAGGGAGCCTTCCCAGACCTCCACGCTCTGCTCCTGTGCCCCTGTGGCCCTCACGCTTATCCCCTCGTGGGGATGACCGCATTGGACTCTCATTGTCTGTTTATTCCCTCTCGGGCATGAGCTCCTGGCAGACGAGACCTCATCTCTTATTCATCAGGCCTTCCCAGGGCCTGGCACAATGCCAGGGTGTTGTGCAAATGAAGTGTGCGAGGAACAAGTGAGTATGTGAATGAACACCAGCCAGGGTTACCAGCAGACACGCCCCAGATGAACACAAAGCGAAGAGTCTGACAATACCAAGTGTCGGCGAGGATGTGATGCAACGGACACATGTGGTTCCTTGTGGAGGAGAACAGTCTGGCCTTACTCAGCCTGGTTGAAGATGAGCCTGTCTCAACCCAGCAGTTCTCCTTGTCTGTATATACGCCCCAGAATGAGCGCAAGTGGGCACTGAGAGACGTGCAGTGAGGTTCTAAACAGTGTTCTTCACAGTAGCCCCAAATGGGAAACAGCCCAAATGTCCATCAACGGCAGCATAGATAAATTATGGAATACTATACAGCAATGAAAATGAACACCTATGGCTAGAAGCAACAGCACGATTTCATAAACATAACTTTGAGAGATAAAAAGCAAGACAAAAACCAATTTGCATTGTATAGTCCCATTTATAGAAGGTTCAAAAATGGGTGAATTTAGAATGTTTGGTGATGCACACACAGGGGAATAGATGCTAAAGCAAAGCGGGGAGATGGTGGTCACACAGCAGGTGGCAGTTCATCCTGGAGGAGGGGGTTGGGGAGATGTGATCATCAGGGAAGGACACGTTGGGCTTCTGGGTCCTGGTGGTCACAGAAGTGTTTGCTTTCTAATCATGTGTTGAGCTGGACATTCATATTTTATGCCCTTGTTTATGTGCTGTATTTCATAATAAAGAAATGGGAAAGAAAGAAAGGAAGAAAGAGAAAGGAAGGAATGGAAAGCCAGCCTTCCTGGGGCCCTTGCCTCGTCTCTGCTCTGCCCACCCCTTCCAGCTCAGAGCTAGCCCAGAGCCCGGCACGTTGGGCGGAAGACGGCGTGGGTCCCGCCTCTGCAGGGTGCTTTGCAGTGTCCCCTTCCGTGGCAGGGCGGGGCTGAGAGGGTGGGCAGGGGCCTGGCTGCCGTGCCAGGATCCCTGGTGTCGGGAAGCTGCCGGCGGGCTCGGCCCACCCCGCTCTGTGTCTGGGCTGAGGCGCTAGGCTGAGATGATGCTGCGCTCTCAGCTAAGGGATTGGATTCCCTTATCTCACGGGGGTCAGTCCCCTGTGGCGGGGCCTAATGTGAGAGCAGCAGACCTCAAGTAATGACTCGCCCGATAGGAATCAGCCCAGTTCCCCGTGGCATTTAGTCTCTGCCAGCTTCGGTGGCTTCCCTGTCACGGCTCTCGGCCTGAGCCTGGGACAAAGGGGTTGGCTGGGCCGATAGGGAGGTGGGGGACTGGGCTAGAGAGAGGCAGAGGGTGGAAAGGCCTCCTGTTTCAGAAGCACAGGCTCCCACTGTCCAGGCTCAGAGCAGGAGGGAGATAACTGTCACTCAGACCCAGACTTTCCATGCACAACTGTAGGCATCCCTCTGCCCGCGTGGCAGCTGCGGCTGCCTCCGTCCCCGTGTGCCCCTCCCGACACCTTCCCTTTGCAAGCCCGGCTCAGCAGCATGTGGCCGTGCAGTAAGCCACTAGGGCCGTGGGCATGGGCCAGTGGGGTGGGACAACGGACAGCAGGGTGCACAGGTGGGGCCCCTCTGCGGGAAGCTAGAGGAGGGCTGGCAAGGCAACGGCTTTCCTTTGCAGGAAGTGTGATTGGAGGGGGGCCGGGGGCCAGTGGGTGACTTGGGTGGGCTGACAGACCGACAGGTGAGGGTCCTCCTTTTGGTGGGAAGTCTAAAAGGAAGCTGGGCTCAGTGGCTGGCTCGGATGGGCTAAGACAGACACAGATGCACCTTCCTTTGAGAAGGCCTCACTCACTCTGCGGGAAACGAGGTGGGTTGTCATTGACGTCGGTGACCACGATGGTGACGGTAGTGGAGCCCGAGAGGCCACCCAGCTGACCCGCCATGTCTGTGGCCTGGATCACCACCTCGTAGCGCTCCTGGCTCTCACGGTCGAGGTCAGGCACAGCCGTCCGGATCACGCCTGTGGGTGAGCGAGGGTGAGGACAGGGATACCCGCCACCAGCTGCCCGCTGACGTGGAGACCCCTGCACAGGCTGAGGGATGCCTCGGACCTGGTGGGCTCCGGGTTAGTTCAAGTTCAGGAGGAGAGAGGGCGACGCGGAAAACACATTCACACACTCACAGAGAAACACACACAGGCTCGTACAGACACACCCACACACACAGAAACACACACAGGCTCGCACGGACACACTCACACACACAGAAACACACACAGGCTCGCACGGACACACTCACACACACATACACACACACATATATACGCTTTCAAACGCTCTCTCACACACAGACGACACAAAAGCAACAGAATGGACTACTTAGTTTGCTAAAAAACAAAAAAGCCTACGGCAGGCTAGAACCTGCCACTGTGTGAGTCCCTGGGCAACCGGTCCCACTTTTGGGGCCTCAGTTTCCCCACCTGATATTCTATGCATGAGCCAGGCCTGTGCCCGATTCATCTCTGGGAGCAGCACTCAGCCCAGGGCCAGGCGCAGAGCGGCGGGCGGTGGGCGTGTAGCAGCAGACCGGACTCACGTCCACACCCACACACGCTCACCTGTACACGCACCTACGGGCCATGCACACACAGTGCACACTCACGGCCACTTTCACACATGCTTATCCACACCCTCCCCCACAACCGAATTCTCCCCCAGCCCTGGGGCCTCTGTCCCTCCCCCTCCCGGGTCCTCTGCCAGGCACCAGCTAATCGCGGAACAGACAATTCTCTGAGCTGTTGATGGAAGCGGGGAGGGGGCAGCGGGAGAGGGGGTGACCGCAAGACTAATTCTGCTGAGGGGAGGCTGGGCTTCTGGTCTCCCAGCCGGCGGAAGAGACTAGGTCCGGGGGGGGAGGTGATGAGGCATTCAGAGCCTCTTCCGCCACCCTCTCCAACCTGCCAAGCACCAGGTGGTGACAGGTGGTGCCCAGGGCCTGTGTGCCAGGTGGAGTCATGCACCAGCAGCCCCATGATGTGCCCCATAAAACCCAAGCTCCGACACCTGATGTCCCCACGCGGTCCCCAGCCTCCAGTAAAGACAGTGGAATGGAAGGAGAGGCTGTAGCGTGTGCGTGTGTGTGCGTCTGTGTGTGTATTTCTGTGTGAGGCTGGGGTAGCCAGAGGAGGGGCGCCTAGGGGGTGGTCCTGCTGTTGTGGGATCACATGGAGATACGGAATGAGTATTCTGTCTAATCGAGGGTCACACAGACCCTCTATTTGTGGCCCTTGAAACTCCTCAATAGGCCCCCCAACTCCTTCTCTGCCACAGCTGGTCTTCCCAGGAACAGGGGTGTCTTGGGAGCAGATTGCCTTGGGATAAATCCCAGATCTGCCTTTTTTTTTTTTTTGGCCATGTGAGTTTGAGCAAATCCTTCCACCTCTCTGAATCTCAGTTTCCTTATCTGTAAAATGCGGACAACCATTATACCTACCTAAAGAACAGAATTTCTCAAACGTGGCACTATTGACAGTTTGGGTAGGATAAGTCTTTGTAGAGTGTGTGTGTGTGTGTGTGTGTGTGTGTCCTGAATATCATAGGATATTGAGTGGCATTCTTGGCCTTGGCCCACTAGATGCCAGTTGCAGCAACCCTCCACCTCAGTTCCAAAAGTGTCTCCAGCCATTGTTAACTGGACGCTGGGGCAAAATCAGTTGAGAACCACTGAAAACAACTAGTGTAAAATTTCATGTCATGAGAATTATGTAAAAATAAAAATAACTAACATTTATGTGTGTTGACTTTGTGAGTTTCCTCCTTGAATTCTCTCAACATCCAGAGGAAGGGGCTGTGATTATGCCCATTTTACAGATGAGGAGACAGAGGCATAGAGAAGCTAAGTACCTTGCTCAAGGTCACGCGTGTAGATAGTGCACAGTTGGGATTCACACCAGCACTCTGGTGCCCAAGTCCATATTTTCAGCTGCTCTGCTAGACTGTCGTAAGGATGGAGGTCCCTTCCCAGTCCACTCCATCTCCCCTGCCCCAGCCACCCCAGGTCCAAGGGGGTGGTCCTGTTTAGTCGCTGGAACATCCTCCTGTTCTTCTCGACCCCAACGAGGCAAGCCATGTTTTCATGGTGCAGCAAGCCCCTCGGCCCACCCCCCACGTGGCTGCCCTTCTTGCTGTCCCTGTCACTTCCAGCTCCAGAGAAACTGGGGACACTAAACTCTTCTCACTTGGAAACTGGCCATGAAGGCATGTAGAACGTGCAATTCAAGTGCCATCTCTGGGTGTGTATGAAGTGGGTACTCAGAGGCCATACTGGCCTTGGACTCCGTTCCCAAGGTCACACGCTGCAGATAGGTTGCTATGGTGATAGGTGCCCAATGAACCACACCTTCCGGTATCCACACTCTTGGGTCGTCCTCTCCTACACTGACCCTGGCCTTGGCCGTGTGACTTGCTCTGGCCAATGGGACATCAGCAAGCATGACAAAAGAAGAGGTTTGATAAGCCCTTGTGTGCATAGGCCTGTCCTCTTGGAATCCTGAGACCACCGTGCTGGGAAGAAGCCTGGGATGAAAGGCCACTCAGAGAGAGGCTCAGTCACATCAGCTGTCCCAGCTGAGTCAGCTCCTGGCAACTGACAGCTGACCATTGCCACAGGAGTGACCCCAGCAAAAGAACTGCCCAGCCAGCCCACAGAAGTGTGACAAATAATAAATTATCATTGTAAGCCACAGAGTTTTAGGGCAGTTTGTTCCATAGTCGCAGATAACTGTTAGAGAAGTCTGGTTGGCCTGGCTGTTCCCCTGCCGGTTCTGTCTGAGCCACTCACACAGCTGGGTCTCACTGGAGGAGCAGCTGGCGGAAGGTCCGAGATGGCTCATTCATATGCCTGGCAGTTGGTCCTGGCTGTGGCTGGGACAGGTTGGTTCTCTCATCCTCTAGCAGACTGGCATCCTCACATGGCAATCTCAGGACTGTGTTCCAGGAGAGCAAAAGTGAAAGCTGAAAGGTCCCTTAAGGCCTAATCTGTTAATTTGCATAACATCCATTCTGCTGCATTCTATTGGCCAAAGCAAGTCCCAGGCCTGCCCAGATTCAAGGGGTGCAGAGACTCCACCCCTCAGTGGTGGCAGCAGCAAAGTCACATTCCTAAGAGCTGTGCACAGGGCTGTGAGGAACTGATGGCATATTTCCCTAGCTACTAGGTTCCACTCCCCAGGGACTCTCCCTCCTGGTACTGGGGGAAGCATCACGGAGGCTGTTGCACTCCTGGGGTGGGGGAGTTCCAGGTACAAAAATCTCAAGTCAGTCCACGTGAGTCCACGAAGTTGTTCTTGAAACCTTCTGCCTGTGCACGTTCATCTGTCCACTCACTCATTCATTAGACTCTCACTGCAAGCCTGCGGTGCCAGGGCTACACAGCACCAGACAGCAGGCAGTGTGAAAAGGCGGGGCCCTGCAGTCAGACAGGTGTGGGTTCCAGTCTTCCCACCCTGCACAGGCTATCTGACCTTGGGCAAGTTCTGCAGTCGCTCTGAACCTCTGTCTTCTGTTCTGTAAAATGGAGCTACCTTTCCAGTAGGGCTATTAATGGGGTTAAATGAGACGAAGCTTCTGGCAGCAGGACTTATACTTTGGAGATGCCTCGCTGATGCTTTTCCTCAAGTCCTGGGTTGGGGAGGCCATAGATAAGTTCCACAGGGGCAGGGATCCATGCTGGCTTCGCTCATCACGGTATCTACAGGGTTTGGCACACAGCAGGTGCTCAGACAGCATTTTGATTGACCGACTCCTCCAGCCCGGGTGCTGCTGTCCCTGTGCTTTGGGCTTCTCTGTTAGAACCAACGCTCCGTGAGGGCAGAAATCGGGTCTAGTTCATTATCCTGACCTCAGGATCTGCCACTTGGAAGGTGCTCCACAAATGTGAGTTTCATTCCCTCCCGGTAAAACGGTCGTCTCCGGCACAGTGGAGGATTTTCAGCAGAGATGCTGGAGTCTCAGAGAGTCTTTCTGTTCCCGCGGGGGTGGTGGTGGGCGGGGGCTGGTAATTATAACCTGGCCTCGGCTCCCACAGCCCTGTCTTCACCCAGCGTCCCGGCTCTGGCTGTTGTCCTCACCGCCCCCGCTGTCCCCTCCAAATGCTGCAGAAGGGGCCCTGGAGCCCGTGTGACGCCTCATTAGCCCGCAAATGCCATCCCTGTCGCCCCTGTGGGGGGTTTGCTGGCAGGCCTGGCCTTTAAAACACACAAGTTAATTCCTCCTCAGGCACAGGGGCCTGGCGCTGCCCCGCCTCCTCCCTTCGCTCACACCTTCCTCGCAGGCCCCGTTCCGGCTCTGCTCCCTGCTATCTGCACAGCGAGAACAGACTGTACCTCGCAGCAGCTGCTAAATATAGACCCGCATCGGCAGAATATTCCTGGCTGGGGAAATAGAGCTGGGGCTGGGAATGGCACAGGGCGGCTCTTGCCGTGGGGCTGTGGGCAAGGTGGGGGAAGCTGGTTCTTCCTGGGAAATGGCAAGAAGGACCCTTTCAGACTGAGAAGTTGGGGGACCCTGGAAGGAGGACCCCATGTGAACTCCTTCACCTGCCGCTCCTGCTGCTCACTCTCTGGCTCCTTGAGAACTGGTCCTGCTCCCCTGGGCGCTATGGCCTCCCGCTTGCCACCTTCCTCCGGACCCTCTGCGCTGGGGATGCTCTTCCGTAGACACTGGCAGCCCTCCTCACCCTCGTGGACTCGGATCCTTCATCTGCCCACCCTGGCCACCCCCAAGACTCAGTCCTGGCCCTTCCATCATGTCTGTGTTTGTGCTCTTCCTCCCCTGCAAAGGCTTCCCAACCGTAAGGTCTGCTCCCTCCTCCTCTGGCTAAATGGATGAAGATTTCTCACCACCATCATCATCCCCTGGTACCAGGTGCTGGGCTGAGCATGTCACACACTCGCTGTCCCCCGGGCCTGCAGTGCTCCTCCCAGAAACCCATGTGGCTCACACCCTTGCTTCATTCAGTCTCTGCCCCAAGGTCGCCTCCCCAGAATCTAAGTCTAATCTTAATCTGAGTCTACCTCCTCACTCTGCTTTCGGTTTCTTCCCCACACTCATTGCTACCTGACGTTATGTTAAATGCCATGGGCTCATTTTCTGTTTTCTCTACCTCAATACAAGCTCCATGAGGGCAGAGCCTTAGCTGTGCCAGCTGCTGCATTCCTCGTGCCTAGAACAGAGCCTGGCACACAGTAGGCACTCAATAAATAGTTGTTGAATGAATGAACTCTCCCACGGAATCCTAGCAACACCCATGTGGGGTGAGTACTGTTATCCCCGAGGGAAACTGGCGCTTAAAGAGCCCCAACCATTCTTGGAGCTTCACGCCTGCATTTCAGAGGGCCTGCCAGAGGTTACAGATGTTTCTTCCCTCCTTCTCTCATCTTAGAGCCAACATGGTTTAAGCGGAATTATTTAGCTCTGCATCAGATGCCAGGCACATTGGCTGATTCCCCTGCTCCTAGATGGTTTTCTGAAGTCACATTCCTCCTGTCTCTGTTGGTGGTGGCCCTGCTTAGATGAATGCACCCAACTGGCTTGAGAGAAACTCCCGATTCCTCCCTTGACCTAGTCCTGTGGATTCATCTAGGCCCCCAAGATTTACCCTTTGCAGGGTCTCGCTGCCACCTCTGCCACCCCCATTGTCTTTCTGCAACGTCTCAACTAACCCTCACTACCAACCCTTCATCATCTCCGGCCTCCGAACTCAACAGGCAGGTTAAGGAGTCTGAGTAGGTGCCAGGAAAGGGTGCAGCTTTTGGTTTCTGTCCTTCAAGGCTCTACGCTGGGCACCCCAGGCTCTGGGGCCTTCCTGTCTCCAATTCCTGCCTCTGAGCCAAGCTCTACAGCAGCAGCCCGAGGGACCTTGTTAAAATGAAAACTTGAGCTTGTCACTTCCTTGCTTAGAAGTCATCAATGAACCCTCAACGTTGGAGGCGGGGAGGAGAAACAGGCACTCTCACACGTGGCTCGCGGAGTGTCATCTGGTCCATTTTGGCATTATCTATCGAGATTTCAAACACATGTGCTCTTTGACCCAGCTTTTGCACTTCCCGAAAATTATCCTGCAGATACACTCGCAGGAGCACAAGATGATGTATGCATGAGGTTATTCACTGTAGCACCGTTCGTTGTAGCAAAAAGATTAGAAACAGCGTAAGTGTCCATCAGGAGGGGACTGGCTAAATAAATTTCAGTGTATCCATAACACCCGTTAAATAAAAGAATGAGGAAGCTCTTTATGTACCGATATGGAATAATCTTCAAGATGTATTGTCAAGCAGAAAAGGCAAGCCCTGTGTATAGCATGTGTTTATAGCTACCATTCATGTAAAAAAAATAAAACAAATATAATACATGTACCTTATTTTCTTGTGCATGTATAGAAAGATACAGCTCTGGAAAGATACACAAGAAAATTGTATCCGTTGCCTTGGGGACAGGGACGGGGTGGCTGGGGGACTGGATGGGGTGAAGAATTGCCGCTAAATGCCTGTTTGGACTTTTGAAATCTTAAACCTTGAAATGTTTATCTATTAAAAAATGACAATATTTTCAAGTGAATGAGTCTAAAATCTCGTAGGATGTATATGCCAAGTGGCTACCTTTGGGGCTGTCATTACTGGGGATAGGGAGTGGGAAGCACTTTTTTCTTTTCTTTTTAACATTTCTTTAATGTTTGAATATTTTCTAAAGTGTATTACTTTTGCAAGGAGAAAAAATAATGAAGATATTATGTGTGAGAGAATACAATTATAACAGTGCTCAGAAAATGGAATCTTTCCCCTTCCCTGCTAAACGAAACAGAAACACACACACACACAAAATCCAAAACCCAAATCCATCAACCGCCCCCACATGCCCCCCTCCCCGGCCCCTTGCCCTTAGAATAAAATCCAAGCTCCTAGCCCGGCGGACACCAGCAACAGTCGGGCCCTGGCCAGCCTCCTGACATCACCTCCCAACACGCCTGATCACCCAGGCCTGAGTTGCTCGCTATTTCCCTCATGCCTGGGTTGTTCTCTTCCAAGCTTTTGCCTGAGCCATGCCCTCTGCCTGGAATGCCCTTCTCTGCAGCCTCAGTCTGGCCGACAGCTTCTTCCCCTTTGGAGACTGCTGCTGCTGCTTCCAAAAAGCCTGTGTCCTAATTGCCCACACCTAGGCCTGTCACACTGCTCCACGGGGCTTCGAGTCCCATAAGGGCATTGGACAAATGTTCGGTGGCATCTGATATCTCATCTCTCACCTCCGCCCCTGCCTTGACCCTCCTATCCCAAGAGCAGTGAGAGTGCCCCTGTTGGAACCCTAGGTGTGTGACCTCGAGTGAGCCACTTCACCTCTCTGGGTCTCAGTCTCCTCATTCTGTCCTCCCGGCCCTCCTCCCCTAAGGATCCTCAGAGACTAGTCAAGTTCTAACCTCACAGTGAGTGAAGTGGGGGACCGTGGGAGGAGGTGCTGCACCATTGCTTGGCGGCGGTGTTGGGGTCGGGGAAGGAAACGCAAAAGAGAAGCTGCCTTTCCATAATGGTCCCTAAGTGTCCCTGTCTTTCCATTAGACCCGTAACAACTGCCATGTGAACAGAGCTCCCAAAACAGCTGCAACGGAGCACTTCACCAGCCACCGCTTCCCCCAATCTGCACTGTGACCTGGGAAGGGCTGAGGACAAACTTGCTGCAATTCGGCTTCAAGGACGAGTGCAGCCGCTTAGTTTAGACCTTTGAGGTCCTTTCAGGACGCCCATAGTCTCTCGCCTTTTTGTTTCTCTGACGGTTTTGCAGGACGCCCTGCCCCCATTCCTTTCCTCTCTCTCGGCCCTTCCCACTTCCTGCCTGGCTAACCCGTACAGTCCCTTCTCTGTGACCCTGGAGTCTCCTGCAGCCCAGACACCTCCTGTCTACCCTCAGAGCTGTTGACAGGTCAGAAGGCCAGCCAGATGTCTGGGGGTGTCCTTGGCTGCTTTGGCCCCACCCCCACCCTCATCCTGCGCCCTGTGGCTCCCTTTGGCCCGGCCCCGCCCCTCACCGGTCTTGGGGTCCACGGTGAAGTGGTGCTCGCCGTCCAGCAGGCTGTACACCAGCCGAGCGCTGCTGCCGTACGTGGGGTCATCTGCATCCGAGGCCATCACCTGCATCACCGACGTGCCTGGGCCCGGGGGACCAAGCGAGACAGGCGTCATCTGGGGCTGCTGTCCCCTCACCTCTCCCCACCCCAGGAACCTGGAAGAGGACACACTGGAGACAGTCCCCATCCTCACGCTGAGTTCCAACCCGCTTCTTGACCCGGGGCCTTCTTACTGGCTCAAGCACCACCATGGAGTCAGACCTGGGTTCAGATCCCCCGTGGGTGGCTCCCAGCTGTGGGACGCTGGCCAGGAAAGACAGCTTCTCTGAATCTCAGTTCCCTTTTCAGCAAAGTGGAGATAATCCTAGTCCTTGGTTCGCCAGGTTGAGGGAATGAATTCTAAACTCCAAGCACAGAGCAGCTCAGAGCAGCAGTCAGAGCCAGAGCCAGGACTGGAAACTAGGACCCGACTCCTAGCCCAGGGGCCTTTCTACCCACTCCAGCCCCTCCTAATTCTTCAAGGGACTTCTTCATCCTCCCTCCCACCACGGCAGTAGGGGACAGCTCAGAGGGACAACTACGTTCACTGGGTCTCAGGGACCAATGTCTCTTGGCTCGTGGGCAGGAGAGTGGCAGCACCAGCTTTCCCTTAGGAAAGTAGCTGGCCGTGAGCCCTGGTGCCCTCCTCGCCCCTCCCCCGGGTGCCCAGACAGCCCACCCCCAGACACACACGCGCTTCTCCTCATGCTCTGCACGTAGGCTGCTGGGGAGAGTATAAATTGGATAAAAGTCCATCAAAGAGCGGCAATTAAGTTATTGATTTTTGACGCTGCCTCATTAAACTGGGAGCTTCTTTCAGCCTGTCCCAGAGCTGGCTCTAATTTGACATCATGTTCAATTTGACGAAAGCAGGCTTGGGACGTGAGGCTGGACCAGGTGGGGGTGAGGGTAAGGGTAGGGGAGGGTCAGGTGGGGGTGGTCAGCAAAGCCGTCTAGTCCATCCAAACCTTTCCAGAAGGAAGGGAATGAGGTGGAAGACTCAAGAGGGAGTCTTGGGGGCTCAGGATATGACCCAAAGGGGAGGAGACTGAGGCCCCACTTCAGGGAGAGGCCCTCTGCTCAATGCCCTGCTGGTGGGGCAGGGCGGGGCCCTGCTGGGGCTGGGGCGGGCGCTCTGGGCCGGCAGGGCGGCATGCTGGGAGGTGAGGCCAGTTCACCGCCCGCCCGGCCAATGAGTAAGACTCTGGAAGTGCTGCTGCAGCAGTTTGCTAAGCCCCGCCCACCGCCCGCCTCTCGCACCTCCAGCCTCGGGCCCTCGATCATTCCAGACAGACACATGTATTTATTTTTCACTCTTTTGCATTTCTCATTTCCCTCTCCAGTTCCCCCTCCCAGCCAGAGCCTCCTAAACTGGCCCTGCAATGCGCCTCTCTCTTTGGCCGCTCTGGCTCCATGTCAACCACATCAGAGTTGCCCGGGGAAGCTGGGGGAGGAGGGTGGGCCAGCATCCTTCCTCCTGACGCTGGAACCCAGGGGTCTCCTAGTCAGGGCCAAGAACAGAGCCCCAGGTGCCTCCTGATTATACAGAGAGAAGGAAAGAAATGAACCCCTAGTGAGCCCCCACCGCACACTCGGCTTCATCAGCCACTTAAACACATCACCTCCAATCCTCACAGCATCTCAGAAACTCAGAGTGGGACCCTCTAATGTTACAGGTGAGGAAACAGGTCAGATGGAGGAAAATATTTGATCGAGGGCACGGAGTGAGGAAGTGGTGGCGGGATTTGAACCCAGGACTCTGTAATGCCAAAGCCCTTTTGGGAACCAATGTCAGCACAAGCACAGTGACTCCGGGGCTGGTGGCCTGGTGTACTGAGTTACAGTCAGTGACGGTGCTGCTACTTAGTGGAAGTTTGACCTCGGACATGTCACGCATCCCCTTGTTCCTCAATTGCCTCATTTGTGAAGTGGGGATGACAGTATTACAAATCTCCTGAGACCATTTTGAGAATTCAAATATATAATATTTCCATGTTCAGCACTGAGGACAGCGCCGGGCCCTTGCCAAGAACCAGTGGTTATTGTTGTCTCGGGAGGCATGGCATGCCAGTGTTCAATGGCACAATTACGCTTCCCCCGCACAGAGGTACTGAAATGGAAGAAGACACATAAAGCATCAGGCACATGGTGACTGTGCAGTAAACAGTGGCTGTTGTAACTATTATGTGAGAGGGTCTCCCTGTGACTCCCCTTTGCAGGCGACCCCCCGCCCCCCGAGCAAGGCACAATGCCGGGCTGAGCGACTCCCCAGAGACACGGCTGAGCTCTTGCTCTCTCTCCCTGGCTGCATCCCAGGAACTCCCGAGGGGATGATGGAATCATTTCCCCAATCCGGGATTCTTTATTGCAGCCATTACAGTTAATGCCGACACGTGGGGATGGTGAAGGGTCAGTGATTCACCGCTGGTTCCCCAGGCCCCACGGGAATAGCTTCCTCAGGCCTCACAACCTCTCCCACTTCCTTCACAAGTCAGCAGCTCCCCAGAATTGGCAGACAAAAGGGAGCCAGGCTCATGGCTGCTGTGGACCACCTCGGGGTCATCCCCCATCTGCTCAGCAATTTACATTTTACAGGGCTCTGTCAGGTTCACTGTTGGACGTCACACCAACTCTGTGATACAGATGCAGGGATGTGCTGGTAACTGTCTAGCCGTCGGCTCCCAGGGGGTGGAGAGGTGGGGGATATGCTCTGCTTTATGGAGTTTGCTGATTTCCATGGTATAAATACTCCAGTCATGACCCAGTTTCAAGCCACCAATGTGATATCAACCGGCCCACAAAACTCTTGAAAACCAATACATGGCTTCCGTGAGCTGGTACAGCCGACTCCAGCACACCCCTGCGTTGCTCCCACTCTACAGCTGAGGAGACCGCTATGCACAGTGAAGGGTGCAAACGTGAATTAATATTGCAACCCATTATTAATTATATATCCTTATTCAATAACAATGATAATGATAGATCCCATTGATTGATAACTACTTTGTGTCAGATACTATGATATAAGCCCTGATGTATATTATCACATGGAATTTACAAAATAAAGCTTTGAGAGGGGCTCTATTAAGATTTCCACTTTACAGATGAGTAAATGGAGGCTGAGAGAAGTTAACTGTTGAGCCTCAACTTTCCTCATTTGTGAAACGGGGGTAACAGCACTGCCAAACTCTCAGATCGTTGTGAGAACTCAAATAGATGCCCATGTTCAGCACCTAGCACAGTGCCTGACCAAGTTCACTGGGCAAAAAGTAGGAGCATGATTCAAACCCGGGTGGATCTGATGTCAAAACCCACATGTATCCTGCCTTAAAGGTTGGAGGAGGGGTCGGCTGGAGCAGAAGCAGAGAGGCAAGTGAGTGGGAAGACTCAGAGACCGAGAGAGGGAGAGAAGAAGAGGAGGGAAAGGGCAAGAAGCTGAGTTCGGATTCTCATCCCCTAACCTCCACAAGGAGGGCGGGGCTGGCTGGGCTAAGCAGTTCGCTGTCCAGGGTACTGCCCGCAGCCCTTCCGCTCCAGGCTGGAACAGGAAGGGTTGCCCAACTGACTCTTGAGCAAACAGCATCTCAGGGCCCAGGGAACCATGTGGAATGTTAGATGCAGAAAGGTTCGCCCTTGGAGAGCACAGAAACCAGTAGTTCTCGACTTGGCAGCACAACAGAATCTCTTGGGGGCTTTAAAATAAAACAGATGCCGAGCCCCGTCCCCAGCCAATTAAATAGGACTCTTGGGGGTGCAGCCCAGGAAAAGGTAGTTTTACAAGCTCCAGAGTGATTCTAAAGTGCCTCCCAGTTTAAGAGATGCCCTAGACCCAGCCCCTGATGGAACTGATGAGGAAACTGAGTCACAGAGGGGCTCAATGGCTTTCCCAAGGCCACATCATTAGTAAGCAGCAGGGAAAGAGTCGAACCCAGGTCTGTCTGGCGCGCATGCTGCCCTCCCTGACTGAGCCCGTACTGAGACTCACACCCAGAAGGAAGCAGCCAGGATGACTCATGCCACCTGGTCATCAGAGCTCCTCCCACCGAAGCCAGAATGAGAAGTCAGACGCTCCTGAGAGGGGACGCCCTCAAAGCTCTGTGGAGACTGGGTGGGCCTTGGTGTCCCAGAGTCCTGGGTTCAAATCCCATGACTTCCTCACTCTGTGCCCTCCCTCAATCAAATCTTTTCCCCCACCTGGTCTGTTTCCTCACCCGTAATATTAGAGGAGCCTACTCTGAGTCTCTGAGATGCTGTGAGGATTAGAGATGACGGGTTCAAGTGGCTGATGGAGTCGGGAGTGTAGCAGGTGCTCACTAGGTCCTTCCTTCCCCTTCTCTCTGTTTAGTCAGGAGGCACCTGGGGCCATGTCCTTAGCCCTGAGTAGGAGATCGCTGGGCTCCGGCATTAGGAGGGAGGGGGCTTGCCCACTCCTCATCTCTGGTTTATCTGGTGGCTCTGACATGGTTTGTCATGGAGCCAGACGTGGAACCCGTGTCGTGGCTCCCAGGCCAGAATTCTTTGCTTTCTTATCCCTTATCCTTGCTGTCTGTAAGATGCCATTGAGGCTGCAGACTCAGGCTCCAGAGCCCCTAGGAAGAGCTCCCACTGGCTCTAGGAGGGGATGGTCCTCCGTGGAGTGGGGCTCAGGGACCGCAGACATAAATTCTCATTCCAGCCCTGTCTGCGGCTTTGTGTGGCTGCGGAAAAACTACTTGATCTGATCGGGCCTCAGTTCCCCTTCTGTAAAATGGAGATAACACTTTATCACTTCTGCCTCCCCGGATATGGGAGACCCCTTAATGAGAGAAAGAGATGAAGCACTTTGCAAAAGAACAGAGTGCTCAACTGAGGGGACCGAGTGTCATTATTATGAAGACGTTTGTAATTATTATCATCCTGCCTCTTCCCTACCTCCCTTTGCCGCCCTGCTGGGCCTGGGGAAACCCTAGGCTCACATTTAGCTTCTCAAACATTTATAAAAAATGAGGCCCACCCCCTGCTGCTGCCAGCGCTGCGCGGAATGCTTTCTATTAAAAATTAAAAACCACTTGTCGAGTCCCTGGGAATGCTCAGATTACACAGGAAACAAGCCCCTTCTCAAACTCCCCCCTCTCTCCCTCCTCCCTGCTCCCTCTTGGATCGTCACTTACAGCGCTGGCTGGCTGGGCCGGCTTTGACCCTGCTCCCAGCCGCCCGGCCAGGGCAGCCTAATGCGGACGGATGATGTACAGGGGACGCAGGCAGGTGGCTGCACGACAGGAGCAGGCCCAGAGACAAGTGACAGAGAAGGTGGTGCAGAGAGAGGGGGCAAGGAAGTGAGTCAGAGATGGAGAATCGAGGGTCAGGGGGACAGAGATGCAGCAGGATGGACAGTGGGACAGAGAGAGCTTGACAGGAAGAGGTAGAAACACACAGGTGTTACAGAAACAGAGACGGAGAAAATGGAGCAGAGACAGCGACACAGGGGAAGTGGGGGCGGGGCGAATGGGACGAGGGACAAAGAGCAGAAAGGCGAGGTTTGGCCTATGAGGTGAGGGACCCCCTGTGCCGCAAACACCCTTCTCCAGGGGCTCCGGGGAACTCCTGGACACACCCCTTCATTCTTTCTTTCCTCGTGGATCCCGGCCATGGACTTGCCCATCCAGGCAGTCCTTGAGTGTGAGTGCATCTGATACATCCCCTGAGAAAGAACACTCCCCTACCATCCCGAATTGAGACCCGCAGGTTTTTCTGTCCTCTCCACATTGACATGTGGCCCACTGTTATGTAGTCTAGTGACCTCGCTTGGGACAGCAACATAGCATCTTCTGCCACCCTCAGAAAGTAAATATTTTTTGCTCATGATTCAGTTCCATTCATTCCCCCAACATCTACGGAGCACCTACTATGTGCCACACCCTTGGAGGGCAGGTTGGTGGCTGTATCACCTTGCCACCCCAGTGCCATGGGGGCACAGGGCCCAGCGCAGAAGGGGTGCTCATGTCTGTTGAATGATTTATTGATGGAAAAGACAAAGAGAGACGTGGATACACACCTCCCTGTCCAGATCACCTGGGCCATGGGGCCAACTCCTGAGGGCCAAGGCTTTTGCTCCTCCCTGCCACCTCTCCCCAGCAGAAACCTCCTGTCCTGTTCCCCCAGCCGGGGTGGTGAGCGCCAGTGCCGTTGCTAGGCAAGGAGATATTGCAAATATAGATCTTCCTGGACTTTAATTAAAAACATCTTTAGAAGTTGTCTCTGCAGAGGCCAGCGATTGATTCCTGGCTTGGGCCTGAGGGCTGCTGAGCCACACTCTCTCCGGCGGCAGACGGGACAATCGCAGGCTCCCAGCCTGCTGCCGCCCTCCCCAAATGAGCCCCTTGGGGAACACGCTGCCTCCTGCCTTCCTCCTTTCCTCTCTGTCCTCATCCCCCAAGCACTGGATTTAGGAATCAGGCAGTGGGCTCTCCCACCTCACTTTATTTTCCTTCCCATCTTGAGCCTCAGTTTCCTACCTGTAAAAGGGGTGTCAACACTTAACGCAAGAGAGTCCTGGGAGGAAGAAAGGAAATTAGGGATGTGAAAACGATTAAAGTCCTGTGTAAGAAATGACTGTTTCCCCAAAGGTAGCCATGGATGCCGAGTCAAGTAAGTGGGATTCTGGTTTCAGGTTCTGGGACTAGGTCTGGCTTCAGCTCTTACTGTGGAGTCTCAGACAAATCACTTTATCTCTCTTGCATTTATTTTTGCATTGGTAAAATGAGAACACTAATACCTGCCCTGCTTATTCCCCAGGATTGTGGGAATAAAGGGAAATAGCTCTGTGAAAGCAGTGTTGGCTGATAGCTATTATTTAGTGAATGTCCCAAGAAGTACAGGCTGTACTACCAAACAGTCTCTTCCCACCTAGTAAAGATGCTGCTCACAGAGGAATTGGAATACAGGGAAAAGAGGCTGCGGCAGGACCCCTGCACATTTCCACGGTCCACTGAACCCCAATCCCATGGTCCAGCAGTGTCAATTCTATGGCTTATACGCCACCACATTCTCCTTCCTTTGCTTGTGGCAGACATCACTAATCCATCGTGGCATGCTTTTATGCTGAGCCTGAAGGAGACCGTAGACTGTTCACAACACCGCCTTATAGCCACTACCGATTGGTCAGAGCGAGCACAAGAGGTGAAACTGATCTGCCACCACGTTGAGGGCAGGAGTGGTGTCTTGCGTCCCTACATACCTAGCAAAGTGCTATGTGCATTCTGGGCACTAATATGTGCTCATCGAATTAAAAGCTACTACGTATTTCTCTATCCTCTGTGGGGCTATATAGAAAGTAGGTGCTAATAAATGTTTGCTGAGCTGGGTGACTCATCTCTGCAAGCCCTACAGAGCCAAGTACATTGGAGGCCTTGGATATAATGGGCGCAAATAAACATTTGTGGATTTCATTCAATTACTTGGCTATACATCCCCTGCAGTGCCCAGGATAAAGTGGTGGTTAATAAATGTGCATTGTATTGAATTTCTCGTTTCTGTATCTTCAGCAGTGCCACATATAGTGTCTCGTTCGTAGTTGGCAAGTTGAACTGGGTGTGGGAGACCTGAGAAACCCTGTCCACTGTCAGGTGGCGACACGTTAGGGAAGGGGTCTGGCTCCTCCACACTGGAAGATTGTCTACACCAACGCTTCCGCATCAGTGCTCACTCTCTCGTTGATTTCATCCGGCCTCACACTGTAAATTCCCTCTCTCTGCTGAGGACTTTCCGAGTGGTATCTCCAGCCCCGTCCCTCTCCGGACGTCCAGGCTCACAGGCCCAACGGTCCCCTTGACAGCCCCACTTGGGCTTCCAGTAGAGGTCTCAATCTTAACATGCCCAAGGATGAATTCTTAGTTTATTCTGCAAACTCGCTCTTCCTGGAGCAGTCCCCTGTCTCAGCCACAGCAATTGCATCCACCCCGTTGCTCAGGCCCAAAACTTCAGTGTCGTCCCTGTCTCCCCTGTCCCTCACTCCCTCGTCAGTCCTTCACAGACCCTGTTGGCTCCACCTTCAACGCGCGTCCGGAATCCCATCCCTCCTCACCGCTGACACTGGTCCAGTCACCTCCTCACTGATCTCCCTCCTTCCAACCTCACCTCTAGAGTCTGTTTTCAACATGGCAGCCAAAAAGTCATTCTTTTAAAATACAAGTTGGCCAGACACGGTGGCTCACGCTTGTAATCCTAGCACTCTGGGAGGCTGAGGGGGGAGGATCGCTCAAGGTCAGGAGTTCAAAACCAGCCTGAGCAAGAGTGAGACCCTGTCTCTACTAAAAATAGAAAGAAATTAATTGGTCAACTAAAAATATATAGAAAAAAATTAGCCGAGCATGGTGGCGCATGCCTGTAGTCCCAGCTACTCGGGAGGCTGAGGCAGGAGGATCGCTTGAGTCCAGGAGTTTGCGGTTGCTGTGAGCTAGGCTGATGCCACGGCACTCTAGCCCAAGCAATAGAGTGAGACTCTGTCTCCAAAAAAATAAAATAAAATAAAAAAATAAAAAAACAAAATACGGGTTGGGTCATGTCACTCCTCTGCTCCCCATCCCACTCAGAGTACAACCAAAAACCTTTCAATGGCTACCGAAACCTCCATGATGCAGCCTCTGGTACCTCTTCTGAGCTCTCTGAACACTCTCCCCCTTACTCACCCCGCTCAGCTACACTGACCTTCCTGCTGTTCCTCAAACATGACAGACGCACTGTGCCCAGGACCTTTGCACCTGCTCTTCCCCCTGCCTGGAACATTCTTCCTCTAGCGTAGTAGTTCCCCAAGAGTGGTCCCCAGACTGGCATCAGCATCATCTGGGAATCTGTTAAAAATGCAAACATTTCTAACAGCCCAGACCTGCTGAACCAGAAACCTTTGAGGGAGGGAGGCAGGCAGCGCATTCAGGTAATTTGGGTGCACAGTAAAGTTTGAAAGCCATCATTTCACACGGCTCCTTGGTTCCCTTCCTTTGGATCTTTGTTCAAACGTCCTCTTACAGAAAGAGAGGCCTCCCCAGCCCCTCTATCTAAAGTAGCACTCCCCTCAAACCACTCCCAGTTCCCTTATTCTGCACAGCTCTCATTCCACCGGGCATATTGCACATTTGCTTGTTTGTTTCCTTCCTGTCTCTCTCCCTGCTGTAGTGTGCAGGCCTACTAAACATCCCCAGTGCCTGGGACAGGCCTGGCACATGGTAGGCACTCAATAAACGTCTGTTGCTTGAATCAACCCCCTTTGTGCTTAGCAGGGAACTTGGAATCCAAAGGGGGTGGGGACCTGCCCAAGGTCACTGGAGGAGCCAGGCCTCCTGACTGCCAGCGCGGACCTGCTTCGCTGCACTGGGCTCAGTGTGACTGGCGTGCCCCTCCTCAGAAGCGTGGCTCATCGGAGGCCCCCGGCACACTTCCCTTCCCTTTTAAGCTGTGAGTGGTTTAATTTGCGAGCACTGCTGCCTTTCATGTCCTAAGCTGCGTCCCTGCTCCCTCTGATCTACGAAGCTGCTGGGACCCTGGTGCCGCTTGTCCGCCCCGCCCTCCGCAGCCTAGATCAGGAGGCTCGGTAATTGTGACTGATTTTCAAAGCCGCCTGGAATCTCCGCGAGCACCCTGGTGTCAGATTTGCTTCCCCTTCAAAAAGTTGCTCAAATGAAATAAACTAATTTAATTTCCACTTCTCCCCTCCCCCTTCTTGGGTTCCCCGGCTTGTCCAAATGGAGTCACCCTGCCTCTGACTCCTTCCTGAGTAGAATGTGAGCCTTAGTGGCCCCGGAGAGGGAGATGGGCGGGGCTGCGTCTCTATTAGGCTGGTGCTCACGGACTGGGGGCTGGCTCTGCCTCCTACTCTCTGTGTGACCTTGGATGAGGTCTTCTCTTGGTCTCAGTTTCCCCACCTGTGAAACAAGGACCCTTTTCACACCAACAGCCTGAGGGCCAAGCCCAGCCGCTTGCTCCATCACTGACTCGCTATGGGACTGTAGCTACATCATCTCTTCTCCCTGAGCCTCAGTGTTCCCATCTCTTCAATGGGGATTCTAACATCAGTCCTGCCACCTCTCAGAGTTGCAGTGAGAGTGCAGTGGTGATGGACAAGCCACCACGGTGGACACGGAGCTGCTCTTTCCTCGGCACTCCCATCCCCCACCATTCTCCCCAGTGTATCAGAGGGAGCTTTATAAAATGCAAGCCTTCCCAGGCACCTGCTTCCTTCTCTAGCATTGGCTCGCATCACCTTTCTGGCCTTTTCCATGCAGAAACGTGCAGGTCAGTGTTGGGTGGAGGGAGACAGGGACTTGTCTTCTTAGGCCAGTGCTTAGCGGGGAGGTAAGTTCAAGTCGATGGGTAGGAGGTTCTGGGCCTGGGAGGTCAGGGACTGGTGCTGCCTTTGGCTTGCCGCGTAACCTTGGACATGTCACTGTCTCTCTGAGCCTGAGTTCCCCCATTTGCAAAATTAATTTCTAAGCTCTTGCTGGGCTCTGAAATTCCACGGGTCTTTGCCATTGACAGCTTCTAAATTTCCGTCTCCAGCCCAGACCTCTCCGCTGAACTTGTGTATTCAACTGCCTTGTTTGTGATCTCCACTTGGCTGCCTCGTAAGTACTTCCAACTTAGCATGTCTGAAACCAACGTCCTGATTTCCCTTCATCCCCAGACCTGCTCCTCCCCTCCCAGTAAACGGAAATTCCATCTATTCAGCTGTTCAGCTTAAAATCCTAACAGTCATCCTTGAGTTTTCTTCCTCTCACGCCCGCATCCGATCCATTAGCAAATGTTTGCAGCTCCACCGTCACAATAGATCCAAAAGTTGGCCTCTTTCAACACCTCCACTGGTACCAACTTGTTCCAAGCCACCACCGTTTCCTGCCTGGATAACTGCAGTATCCTCCTCTGGGGCACCCCACTTCTGCCCTTGCCCTTTCCCTGCCCAACTATTTTTCATGACACAGCCAACGGGTCCTGTTCAAACTAAGTCAATCATGTCATTCTTCTGAACAAGACTCTCCACTGACTTAGCTTGCTCAGCATAAGAGGCAAAGCCCTGAGTCTGCATGATCTGGTCATTTCTTATCCTGGGAAAATTCAACCCCAGGGCCTTTGCATGTGCTCTTCCCTCTGCCCAAGGCCCACGCTCTCACTTCCTTCAGGTCTTTGCTTCAACATCGCCTCCTCAGAAAGGCCTTACTGGGCCAATGATCTATTTGTTTACTTGCTTACTGCCCATCTTCCATGGACAGAATGTCCCCTCCATGAGAGCAGGGAATTTTGTCTACCTTTTCACTGCCATGTCCCCAGTGCCTTGCACATAGTAGGTACACAAAAATATTTGTTCAGTGAATGAATGAATGTACTCAAATACACATGTAGCATGTCACATGTGTGCACAGGTCTTAAAGTACCCCTCGGCTAGCCATGGGTGTGCACATCTGCACACATGTGTGCCATGCACGTGTACATCAGGCACACATGGATACCAGCCTGCGCCCATATTCATACCCTGCTGTTCCCCACTCTCCCACCACTACTCTGTGCTCACCTTCTCCCTGGTCCACGTCCCCCTCTTCCCCAGCTGGCTGCCTGTTTATTACCCGACAATCTGCCAGATTTGGCCCAGCCTGGGCAAGCTGGGGCTGACTGCACCCTCCGCCAAGAGCCCCGGTCAGTACCCCTCCCTCCCACAGAGCTGGGAGGTCCAGGGAGAGGCAGTGCTGAGGCCCTGGCCACAGTGAGTCAGTGATGGAGCATGGCGGGAGACCTAGGGCGACTGCTCCCCGTGTAGCCTACCTTGCAGATGACTTCAGGTGGCCCAGTGGGAAGGAGAGGGCAGTTACTGGCTTGTGCCCCTCACCCCATGACTCCAGTTTCTACAGAGCATCAGGAGCCCCAGGCTAGGTGGGGCTTTGACAGTCAGGCAACTGTCTGGGGGTCCCACAGTGAGAGAAGGTAGAGTCACCCACCCTTTAGTCTCAGTGTCCTGTTGCGGTGTGAGTGGGTTTCTGAGTGCGGCTGTGTCTGAAGTCTTTATGCAGATGTGCGGTCGGTGTGTGCGCAGGCCCCTGCGTGTGTGCAGGCATACTCCGGTGCGTGCAACCGAATCTGTGTCTGGGGGCTCAGCCATCTCTGTGCGAGTCTGTTCCCGGGGGGCTGGGTCTTGGTGAGTTGTGGCTTCCTTGCAGGCGGTGAACGAAGCTGTCTGGAAGTTGTTCATCTGGCTGTGGCCATGCCTGTCTGCGGTTGCTCTCTAGTGGGCTGGGCCCCACAATGGGAATGCCCGCTGGTGGCTTTTGCACATGGCCAATCTGTGCAGAATGTTTGTGTGAGGGGTCATGTGTGTCAGGGTGTGAGGTCATGTCCGGATGTGTGGCTGTGCCTTGTTTAAGCTGTGTCCCAGCATGGTTGCTCCTGGTTGCAGGTGGGCCTGAAGATGGGGCTGTGTCTGTGTGGGGGTTGTAGCCAAGCGCTGTGCTGTGTCTGTGTGTAGTTGAACTTTCGTGAAGGGCTATGTCAAGTTGCCCAGCTGTGCCTGTGTGTGTGATCATGTCCAGATGTCGCCTGAGTGGGAGGCCGTGTCTAGGAGGGGGGTTGCGAGCAGGTGCACAAGTGCACTTGGGTGTGTGGTGTGTCTAGATCTGTGGCTGTCTGCATGTGTGACTGTGCGTGGGTGTGTGACCATGTCCGACCATGTCCATGTGGGGGCTGTGTCCATGGATGTGGCTGAGGGCACGTGTGTGGCTTTGTCTGGGACCATAGCTGGCCCCAGAGGGCATCCGGGCTCATGTCTGTACCCTGTGCCCTGGGCCAGCAGCGCCTGTCTCCCTACCCCTCCCTGAGGATCAGTCACTCCCCCTCCCTGCAGGCTCCACTTGGGACCTGGCAGCTCCCCTCCCCTTACAGGCACGTCACCCTGCCCTGCCCCTGGAGCCCGTGGCCCACCTGTGGGCGACAGCTCGGCCACGCTGCCGATGTAGGGGCCGTGCAGGAAGCGGGGCTCGCTGTCGTTGATGTCCTGCACCTTGATGATGAACTCCGACTCGGGCTCCAGCAGGCGGTTGGTAGCGCGATCCCGAGCCTGGGCCCGCAGCGTGTAGAAGGTTTTCTGCTCCCGGTCTAGGCGCTCCATGGCATGGATGTCACCGGTCAGCTCGTCGATCAGGAAGATGGTCCCCGCGCCCTCACCTGAGATGGTGTACTTGATGGCCCCGTCGCCCTCGTCTGAGTCGGAGTGGATCTGGGGAGGCAGGAAGGAGGTGGGGGGAGGCTGGGCAGGAAGCTCCTTCCCGCCTTCCCCCTGCAGTCCCCCTGGGGGTCCGTCCCTAAGCACATTTCTTCTCCAGCACACTGAGGCCAGGGCAGCTGTGCTCACTGCAGTCTGGGTCTGGTTGTCTCTGGTCTGGAGTGTTTCCTCAGCCCTCCGTGCCTCTCCCTGCTCCAGTCCCACCCCTGTAATCTACCTTCCCCTCTGCACCCAGACCCACCAGCCTCGGAGGCAGATCTGAACTTGGCCTCTCCTGCTTGCAGCCCTACCAGGGCTCCCATTGCTTTTACAAAGAAGTCCAGAGCCACCTCGACCCCTCTCTGGCCTTCAGCATGCAGAGCCCTGGGCTCCTGGTTTGAGCCCCTGGCCTCGTTTCTCTGCCTACTGAAAGTCTACTGGTCCTGCAAGGCTCAGCTCCAGTGCCTCCTTGCCCAGCAAGCTTTTCTGGATCCCGCCTCTACCACCTCCCAATTCGCCTCCAAGATCTCTCAGTACATCACAGCACCACGATCAAGCCTCCAGCCTTGCAGGAGGGCTGTAGCCAGCATTCCTCCAGCCTCATGTGTGTGAGGATCACCCGGGAACTTGTTAAAGTACGGACTCTGACTCCTGGGATGCGGCTGCTGTATTTCTAACAAACTTCAAGGTCCACCTCTCCCTTGCCTCTGAGCCCCAGGAGGTTAGGGGTGGCATCTGACACATCTGGCATATGGAGAGCCAGGCTCAAGATGTGGCACATGGCGAGGACAGGGAGCTCAGGGACAGAGGAGGAGAGGGGATGCAGACCGAAGGAGCACCCACATGCACCAGGCGCTGTGCTAAGCAATTTATAGACATACCCAGTTCAGGATTCTTTAAAAAAAAAACCTACTGGGGTAGGTTTTGCTATCCTCATTTTAAGGATTTTTGCTGGTTTTTTTTTTTTTTTTCATTTTCCTACTGAGGATCAGAGAAGTGGGATGATTTCCTCAAGGTCAGACTGCTGGAGGAGCTGGCCTGGCCCGCAGCTCGGGCTTCCTCACCCCATCCTAATGCCTCTGGAGAGGAGCCCACGGGAAGGGACAGGCAGTGCAGACTGGCCTAGCCTTGGCTCTGGCATCACCTCCCTGTGTGTCCTTCCTCAAGTCACTGCACCTCTCTAGGCCTCGGTTGCTTCAGCTGTAACCTGGGAATCCTAACAGCGCCTCCCTCTTGGAGCTCCTGAACAGAGAATCTGCATAAGGCCCTCAGCAGCTGCCGGGTACCATGTGACATTTATATTTCCCAGCCAGCGTGGCAGGGGACTGCCCACAGGATGGTGGCGCAGCAAGGCCCCACCGGGCCCGGCAGGAGTCCTCTAGTTGCTGGATTATAGAGAGGTCCGAGGGGCTGAGCGCTGGGGTGCGGGAGAGGGACTATTTACTGCAGGTATGGAGGTTTTCTACTATTTTAACAACCGGCTCAACTACCCCCATTTGTAGTAGCTGAAAATCAGCCCTGCCTGAGACATAATAAGTGTCCAATAAATGGTAGCTATCGTTATTATTATATTATTACTAAATGTTACCTATATATAACCGGGATTCAATTCAGGCACCATTAGGCTCTGGATCCCAGGCTGTCTCCACTGCCCTGAGATCTCTTGGGTGAGGAAGCAGTAAGAAGCCTGTTTTCTTGCAAACAGAAACACCTAAGTCCTTATCCTTCAATGCGCAAATCTCCGAGGCAGCCCTGAGCAGAGGAAAATCCATCCCGATGAAGCCAGTGACTCTGAGTGTCTCTCTAAGCTTCCGCGGAGACGGGACGGGACGTGAATGAGAGACTCCCTGAAGTTCCTTTCAGGGCGGGGTGCTGTGGGTCCGGCCCACCCAGCAGGAGACCAGGTGCCAATGAAGTCGTCCGCAGGGGGATGAAAGCCCATCCCCTGCCACGCAGGAGGAGCCTGGGTATAAATTCTGCTGGTGGAACTTTGTGTCTGAAAGGTGGATTATAGAAGTGCCATTTGGAAGATTGAATGGCCCATAAACATTTTCATATTTCATTAGCCGATTAATGGGCATCTCTCTCTTTTTGGCGAGTCTGCTGATTCTCAGCAGAAATTGCGGGGAGTAAATGGAGGCGTCTGGTGGAACCTTTCCGGGTCCCCGTCCTGTTATAGATTGCCCCAATTAATGCCCGTCCTGGGCTCCACTGAGAAGCCTTCTTCCTGTCCAGTTACTGTTAATAGATTTCTCATAAGTGGCTGGATTGTAAAAACCTCATAACTCAGTTTAATGCCCCCAATAAAATTATCTCAGGACGTCAGCCCTGAATCACTGGCAGTGCTGGGGATGAGGAGACCTGTCTCTCCTGTTTGCTGTTTATGCTTTTCTCCCACCTTTGCCCAAGGGAGATGGAACGGGAGAGGGTGAATTTATTCCCTCTTGGGTGTTTCTACCCACTTCCCAATCAGATCTGTTGTCTGCTTATTTAATAAGCAAACATTTCTGAACAGTGTGGTAGAATAGTCACTATTTGTGGGGGGATGCTTCACAGCTATAATCTTGTTAGCCTTTGCTGTTGACCTATGAAACATTATTATTCCCATTTTCCAGATGAGAAAACTGAGGTGCAGAGAAGGGAAGTCATTTGCTGTGTCACTCAGCTAAGTGTGGGAAGCCAAGCTCCTGACTTTACCACTCACTAATGTTGTGACCATGGGTTTATTAATCTTACTTCTCTGAGCACTTGTTTTCCCACCTGAGAAATCAGATCCAGCCTTACCTGGCACAGGTGTGGCGAGGATTAAACGAGAGCATGTTTTTAATGACCTAAGCACTCTGTAAATGGCTGTTTCCTTCCCTGTCTCCCGGGTCTCCATCCTGTCCCTGCAGCCCTTGACATTTTAATTCAGACCCCAGACAGGGATCACTGACGAGTGGGGAGTGCAGAGGAGGGAGTGGAACCCAGCGGTGATGTCATCGATGTTCTGCTGTGAAGTATGACACACAGCTCATGCTGGGGCCTGGTGGCTGATCTCCAGGGACTGCGGAGTCAGACAGGGCCAATCGGCCTGGGCAGACGTGAAGAGCTGGGAGCTACGGATGCAGCTCCTGGGCTGGGGCTGTCTGCCCTGCCTGCCTGGGTCCTGGCTCCGGAGCAGAGAGGGAGCATCTCTGGCTCTGCCCTAGGAAGGTATTTCTCAAGGTGCTCAGCTGTGAGTGGAGGCTGGAGGATGATGCTCTCACTTATGGAGACCTACTATGTGCCAGACATGTGTTGCAGGCTGTCTGCCAAAATCTAACTTGACTGTGGAGTGTGTTAATGTCTCCTCATTTTCCAGGTGAAGAGACTGAGACGGGCCCAAGTCTGTTTGACTCCACAGTGCAGGCTGGTCCTGCAGCCTCTGGAGATGTGGTTAGTCTGCTTACAATGCTGTGGCAGAGAATGAGGAGGAAAAGGGAAGGACTGGGTGGGTGCGGGCCGTCGCTGGGTTGCATTGCTGGGGGAGCAGCCTTGACACCAGTCTTCACCCTGCACCCAGCAGGACTCTCCTCTCTGAGCCTCCGTTTTATTACTTGGAAAAGAACCTCAAATCACAAATCAGGACAGATGATGGGTTTGGGGTCAGGAGCAGCTGGGTGCCAGCTTCACCTCTGCATGGCCCTGGGAAAGTGGCTACCCCTCTCTGAGCCTCAGTTTTCTCATCTGTAAATGGACCTGCTTCCCCACAGATGCCGAAGATTCATAGATATATATGGAAGCTCCTGTCACATAGTAGGTGCTCAATGTAGATTCCTCCCCTTTTCCTACCCTGGTCTTGGGAGGGGTTGAGGGGTCACTTACTTTATTCCCTCGCATCCTGACATGAGAACCAAAGACTCAAATCCTGACCTGTTGGAGGTGCAAGGGCCATCATCCGACACCTTCTTGTTCTCTCAGATTCAGCTTGTTGCCTCCTCCAGGAAGCACTCTCAGATGCTCTTCCATTTGGTCAAAGAGCCCTCACCCTGCTCTGTCCCTGCCCCCACACATGCCCCCCTACTCCATGAGCCCCTGTATCAGCTAGTGTTGCCCATCTATGTGTCCCCAGCTGTCATGGGCCTCAGGGCATGGGCTAAATTTGATTTGTCTCTGTTTGAACTCCCCACACCTGGCACCCTGACAATGCCTGCAGAGAAAATAGAGGGGGTGGGAGAGTTGAACATGGGTGGGTGCGCGCCTGAGAGGGTGAGACCGCAAGCTCCCTGCGGGCGGAGCCCGGGGCTGTGTGTTCCATATCCCCAGCACCCAGCACAGGGCACAGCACCAAACATTCTGAATAAATGGTTGATGAAATACACAACTGTCATTGGAATCCCCCACTGTCCTCTGGGATTCTGGAGGATCCAGCCACTCCGATAAATCCCAGGTACACACGAGCTAGCCTGCGGACGGCAGTCGCCAGGAGCCCGTAACGCACCAGGCACGGTTCCGGACCTCTCACTGCTGTTGCAGTCACGCCTCGCAATGACCCTGCGCATCAGAGATTACTGAGACTGGCCAACTGCAGGTGGAGACGGCCCAAGCCCTACCTAAAGTCACACAGCTAACAAGAGGCAGCCCCGAGGCCTGTCTGACACAACATCCGGGGTTCTTACCGCTACATCAAGTGTGGCCAGCCCTGCAGGAGAAATCCGCCCCCCAAGCCCCATCCCTTGATCATAAACAACATGCAAAACACAAGAGTGATGGTTTCTCATCCCAGGGGGCTGAAAAATGGGATTTACGAGGCCATTAATTACTTCCTCCTAATTAAATCAAAATTAAATTCGAGCAGAGTTACGTTTCCCTTATTAAAGACAATTAAACGGACAGTGCGGCTACGCAAATAAAATGAGTCCAGGATTTAAACGGGAAGCAAATCAAATAAAAAGCCTCCCCCGGAATGAGGGGTCTGTTCACGCCCGTGCTACTCGTAAACCAAGAGTTCATCAATTTTCTTTAAATATTAGCAACTTAATTAAATGTGCTCTCCTCCCCACTTTAATCCTGCCGTATATCTAAAATAGATCTCACCGCCCACAGGAGTTGGTCATAAGTGCTGACCCCATAATTCTATCTTTTTAAAAAAAAAAAATTAAAAATCCTACAAAATCCACATCCAGCTGACAGAAGCCTCGGGGGAAATTATAGTTCAGTAAAGGGATTAGTCAAAGTACCCAGATTTTATGGAAATGCTGGGAGGTTGCTTTGAGGGTGGGTGTTGTAAGAAGGTGCAGGGGAGGGGTGGGCTGGGGCTGCTGATGGGGGCAGGACTGAGACGGGAGCTGCTTGTCTGGGGCCTCGGGTTCAACCTCGGGGCCCCGTGGTTCCTGTGGGTGCCGACAGGAGCCTGGCGGTGAGTGATGGAGGAGGTGGCTGTAAAATAGGTTACTGTTGGGCGCCTGGGGTTCACTCTGCGGATGGTGCTGTTGCTAAGCTACCTTTGGAATTCGACAAGGATGGATGCTCCGAGCGGCTCCCTGGGGTGGGGGGACCAGGAAGAAGTGAATTAACTGAAACCGTGGTGGAGTCCTTCTCCCTGAAGAGCGAGAGAGCGTGGTACGAGCGTGTGCGTACGCACGCACACACCAGCACGTGTACCTGGGCGGGACTCGGCTGGAAAGGGGACAGGTGGTTTTCAAAAGCCCAAGCTCATATTCCTAGGGTAGAGGGTGGGCTAATGACAACCCCCTCATCCCCGACTATGGGGTGAGAAATTAGGATGTCAGGTTGCCAAGAAGTCTTCTGGGATTTGGGGCAGGGGCTCATAGTGTCTGTGTAGAAGGTATACTAGAGGGGGTGGAAATATCAGGGGAGACTTATAATAATGAATGCTAATACTTTCCAAGCACGTGCCGGGAGTAGGGTGCTATTCTAGGTGCTTGACATGTGCTAACTCATCGAATCCTCACCACAACCCTTCGAGTCAGGTCCTGGTAATAACCTCACTCAACAGATAAAGAAACTGAGGCACAGAGAGGGTAAATACCATCAGCCTTCTGTATCCACAGGTTCCGTCTCCATGGATTCAACCAACCAAGGATTAAAAATATTTGAAAGAAAGTGTGTCTGTACTGAACATGTACGGGTTTTTTTCTTGTCACTATTCCCTAAACAATACAGTATAACAACCATTTACACAGCATTTACACTGTATTAGGTTTGATAAGTCATCTACAGATGATGTAAAGTAGGTTATATGCTAATGCTATGTCACTGTATATCAGGGACTTGAGCAGCCTTGGATTTTGGTATCCTGGGGAGGTCCTGGCATCAACCCCCCACCGATGGGTACCAAGGACGACTGCGACGTGCCGAGGTCAGAGAGCTCATAGCAGCAGGGCTGGGGCTGGGGCCCAGGCAGTCAGGCTCCGTTTGCCTCCTTAACCACACACGCCACCACCTCTCAAAGGAAAGTACACATTGCACAAATGTTTGCAAAGAGGTGGAAACTTCTTCCTCGAGCTTTTCTGGAGGTGGCCTTGAGATTAAGAGAGCGGGAGCTCTGGCTGCAGGTGATGGAGGAGGAATACAGGAAGTCAGGACAGCAGTGGGAATGCTGAGAGGTTGCTGTGAGGGGAGAGGGGAGGCCCCCAGGCCTGGCACAATGCTTGGCTCCACTGCGTACAGGACTCTGGATGTGAGCATGGACCTGGTGTCAGGAGACCTGGTTTCGTGGGTTGGTTCTGTCACTGTGTTGCTGTATGGCCTTGGCATGATCCTCTCTGCCTCTGGGCCTCAGTTTCCCCTTCTTATCATAAAGGGACTTACTCGGGCCCTCCCATCACGGACAGACTGTGGATCCAGGAGATGGGGGTGGGGTTTGGCTCATGCTGTCAAGAGGATGAAGGCTGCTGGGTGGATGCAGCTGGAATCAGTGAATCAGCAGCGGGCTTTGCTCATCTTTTCAGGATGTGGGGGGTGGGGAGGCCTGTGCAGAGCGCCCCTGCTGGGTGGACCACAGGGCTGAGCAGCCTTAGACAACCATCTCATCTGACATTTGGGCAGATGCGTCACAGTTCTTCCCTGCCTCTCCGGGGTTCTCCTAGACCAAAGGCCTTTTCCCAGGCCTGCAGGTCTCAGAGAGGTCTGGAGAACCAGGCTGGCACTGGTCTCTCCTTTCTCTTTTTGGGGGGCTTAAAAACTCCAACTCACATGGGTTCAAATCCTGGCTAAGCCACTTGTCCACTCTCCAGCTTTGCCCCTTCTGGCCTCAGTTTCCTCACCTACAAGATGATTTCTACCTTGCAGCTTAAGGGTTAAGTACTTTATATGGGAACAATAAAATGAACAAGCCACAGGCTGAACACTATGTGCTCAGTTTCTTCCTTAATCTTTGACCACCTTAGGAAGTGGGCACTCGGAGCCCCGTGTTTACGGATGAACAGACTGAGTTTGGGGAAGGAGGAGTGGCTCGTTCAAGGTCACATGGTGAATGCGTGGACAGGCCTTGGGTGTGTCTTTCTTCAGAGCCTGCGTTCTTAGCTACTCCATTAGCTACAGCCGGCAGGTAACCGGCATAGTCCCTCTTCCCCCACCTTGGTCCTGGTCCCCAGCCGGCCATCTCACAGCCCCTGCTGGGAGTCAGCTGTCCTAGGCTCTGACACTGGGTTGCTGGGTTATCGTGACTGAGGCCCTGAACCTACCTGAGCTCTATCTTGTCAAATCCCTGCTTTGCTCAGTTGTGGGGAGACCACCCTCAGCCACAGGTACGTAGGGGAAGGTAGCTAACGACTAGGGATTACTTTGTCTAGACCAGAGAAAATCTGGGCTTCCTGCAAGCAAACTCAGAGGTTTGCGTCTAGACTTTCCTCCTTTCCCTGTCCAGCATCCTGATCCCTGCGCTTCGGCACTGCTCAGTCTCCCCGGTCTCGACTCGTGTGAGCACACAGGAAGCTCTGGAGCGGGTCTCCCCCTGCCCCGCTGCCAACCAAAACTCCCTGGAAAGCTGATTGGCCTTAACAAAAGCCAGAGGACTGTCCCTGAGCACGGCTCCACTTTCATGCCCTATGATCATCCTCGACTTGAACCCCTCAACTGCTGACGAGGCTCTGAATAAACCAGGCACCTTCAGGCCCTTTCCCCATCAGCCTGATAAACTCCTACTTATATGTCAAAGGCCAGTCCAGATGTTTTCTCTTCCATGAAGCCAGGCAACAGGTACCATTTAATCTGTGCCAGGTGCTGACTTGTGAAGCTTTTCATGTACCAGGGTGTCTCTGCCAATCTGGGAAGCCCCAAATGGCAAAGGCTGGACCTTATCTTGGTTTCCCCAGCATCACACCCGGGCCCCACGGGGCTTAGGGACTGAATGGATGAATAAAAGTCTTTCTCAGCTCCTTATACTCCCAGGGCACAGATCTTCAGCCAGACTTACCAGCATTTATTCAGAGAGTTTGAGGAAGTAGCTTTCATTCATTCATTCATTTAATGAGCAGTTTGCAATGTCTGTGCTAGGCACTGGGGATTTAATGGTGAGCAAAACAAACACAGTCTAATAGGAAAGACACATATTAATTGCATAACCAAACAAACACATGCATAATTAAAGTGTTATGAAGGACAGATGCCAGGGCCTCAGAGGACATGTAACGGGGGGATCTGTCCTGGCCTGGTGTGGTTGGGAAGGGCTCCTCTAGGGAAGTGGCATTTGGGCTGAGACCTGCAGTGTGGAGGGGCAGGTGAGAGCAGTCCAGAGGGAGGAAACAGCCTAGGCAAAGGTGCAGTGGCAGGAGAATGCATGGGGCATTGGAGGGACCTCAGAAAGCAGACCCTCAGAAGGGTGGTGTGGCTGGAACTCAGGGAGAGTGGCAGGAGAGGGGGCTGGAGGAGGAGCCAGACCTTTGTAGTCAATGGGATGGAATTTGGGCTTGACCCCAAGTGCAGGGGAAGCTATTGAAGAATGTTAAGCAGGGTGTGTGTGTGAGATGATCAGATTTGCAGACTTGTTCTAAATTCCACATGCATCTTCCTGCAAGGACTGGCTTTCCCTGCTCGCCTCTCCTCTCTAAGAGGCAAATGGGTGGAGGAGGGGGCTGGGGTCGGGACACAGTTGTCTGCCCCTGGCCGGGGAGCCGCTGGAAGGAGGCACGCGGGGGAGAGGGAGGGGGCCAGGGATTTAGACGGCTGCGGAACTACGGTCTCCTGCGTCTACCAGTGGGCATCCCCGGGGTCCCAGGGGCGGGCGTGGGGCCCCACTTTACCTTGCCCACGTACAGGGGCTCGGTGCCCGTGTACTCCTCCACCACGAAGAACTGGTTCCACACCCAGCCGCGCTTCACGCGGCCTGCGCCCAGCGCGCCGTCCTGCCGAGCCCCGGGCGCCGACGGCGCGGGCGTGCCCGCTGCCCACAGGCGCCCCAGCAGCGGCGGCGGCGGTGGCAGCAGCAGCAACAGCAGCAGCAGCGCGGGCGACAGCGCAGCTCCCGCTAGGAGCCCCCTACCGTCGGGCCGCGGCCTCATGCTTGGCCTGCGCGGGGCGGGGGCCCAGGAGCATGGACGGGAGGCACCAGGGCGCCGCCTCTCGGTCGCGCGACGAAGCGGCGCGGTGTCACATGGTGGTCTCAGTGCGGCCGCCGGGACACCGTCCCCGACGCGGCACCGGGACAGGCCCGTGGCCCAGAACGCCGCCCGGAGGGCGCGCCCGGCTGGAGGGGGAGGGGGCGCGGCCGCACCCGGGGCATGGACAGCCCCCGGGGTCCCCGCCCGCGCCCCCCTCTCCGCGTCGCGTGCGGATCACCAGGCGGCGCCTCCGCAGCTCCGGAGTGGGCTGTGCACCATGGTCCCTGCGCCGAGACGGTGCGGGTTGGGGCCTGCAGATCCTTGAGGACTAGGTGCCTTTCTCATCCATCAGGAGCCTGCAGGAGAAACAAGAGAACTTCAGAGGGGCTCTGTGTGGGGGAGGCAAGTTGAGTCCTGTAGGCACTAATTAAATACCTACTGTGTGCCTGCCACTGTGGTGCCCACGGTGGTCCCTGTCTTCTTGGAGCCCACAGTCTAGCAGGTGCCCCTCTGCCCCACCCCCTGCCAGGGATCCTTACTTTCTTCTCCCATTACACCCACTCCCACCTTCTGCCAGCCCCTCCTGCCCCTTGTCATAGACCCTCACCCAGCTCCAGCTTGGCGGTCCTTCACTAGCCCACATGCTCACAGAAGCAGGCACCTTAGGAACTGTCACCCAGCCCTTGGCTGGCAATCTATCCAGCCCAGCCCCCAGAAATCCCCCACCCCAGGTGCTTCTAGAAGAGGTCTTCAAGAGCTGCTGAGACCCAGGCCTGGAGCACAGACTCCAGCACCCAGGCTGCCACCCAGCACTCCTGCCCTCCTGTAGCAGCACAGAGAGGCCATTCCATCCCTAACAGGAGCCCAGGGAAGGCCCTGTGACATGCCGCAGCCCCCCCCCACCCCCTTCCAGGGACGGAGCACCTGAGTCCCAGAAGGCCTTGCTTGGAGGCACCCTGTGTGACTTTGGGCAGGGTCACAGCCCCTCTGGGCTTGCCTTTGGTGTCTCCGCCTCCCTCCTCCCCCCCACAAAACCTCTCCTTCCCAGAGACTGAGCGACACCCCTCCTCGCTGTTCCTGGCCCAGTGCTGGTCCCCAGATCAATCCGTCTCTCTCCCCACCTCCATCAGATCCTGCTCTCAGCAAGAAAGGGTCTGAGGGACTAACGCCTACTCAAGCCATAATGATGAATAATGGCTTAATGTGGGTGTTTACAGGGGACAGCCAGGCTGCTTTAATGGAGGAGTTTTAGGCATGGAGAAGAGTGACTAGAGGTGAGGGGCTCCCTCTGCCTCTCCCCAGGCCCAATTCCGCTCAGTTCAACAACTCAATTCCACCAAACTTCGACTCCGCGCCAGGTTCCGTCTGGCCTGGGGAACAAAGGTATATAAGCATACGGTTTAGCTGGGTAGAGATGAGACCCCTCCCCATAACAACCTAGATACCAGTTGCATGTGATCAGGGCTATAAACACATATGTGGGGACAACCTGAGACACCGGAGCTCAGGGGAGAGAGTGGGCACACGTGTTTCGAAGGGGGAGGGAAGTAGGAGACAATCAGGGCTGCTTCTTGGAGGAAGGGGTTCTGAGCAGGCGGGAAGGAAGGGGTGGCATTCCAGGCCGAGGAGTGTGCTGCGGCAGGGAATGGACTGGCCGGGTCAAGGAGTTAGTTTGGGAGCATGAGGTGTGTGGCTGGGTAGAGGGTATGGGGGGCCGCCCTGGCCTTCGCCAGATCTTCCTGAGGACAAAGGAAGCGGCCTGGATCTCCAGGGAGGAAGGAGTGCAGACCTCCGCCTTTGACTCAGCAGCCCAGCGGGCAACTCCCATGCCCTGAACTCACGTGAGTCGCAACTCTGAAAGTCGATGTTTTATACCCATTTTGCAGATGCCTGACTCCCCAGCGCTCTTTCCCACAATAGGCTCCAGAAACGCTTTATGGAAGGGGTTTCGGGGCGGGGAGTCACCTGTCGGAAGGCGAGGCTGGTGGGGAGGGGTTTCCACTGCATATCCGGGCAATAAGAATGGGGAAAACGTCAACAGTTCACAGGGAGGGATGGGGTGGAGGGTCCGGAAATGCTGCTTCCTCTTTCCCTTGAGGCCCTACCCTGAACTAACCGGGCCATGAAGAGGCATCCCCAGCACCCCCCTCTGCCCCCCACTCCAGCTCTACTCTGTGGGCCTGGGCATGACGCTCCCCAACCTTGGTGGCCCCACTGCACCATCCCTGATCTGTGCTGCCGCCTCTGGGGATCTGGCTTTGCTTCCCCGCATTATGGCCTGGGCTGGTCGTAATGAGGCTGGAGTTATGGGTGAGGAGGAGGTGCCGCTCCGAAGCCTTCATTTCCTGGAGCTTATGACTTCCCTGCATGTGCGGCGGGGACTGTCCCCCTGACTCCGCCAGGCAGCTCCAGGGCCCATCACAGCCCTGCAGGGCTGCAGAAGGGAGGGCTGAAGGGAGGGAGGTTTGGAGGGAGGCTGGGGCCACCTCTGGAGATGGGTGGGTGGGCGAGGGAGGGGTTGGCCGACAGAGATCCCCAATGTTTGCAGGCACCCAGCTGTTGCTCTCCCTCCTCCTTTCCCTCCCGTCCTTTATTTGTTTGTTTATAACACCTTTTACAAAGAGGGGCACACTGAGATTCAATCATTTATTCATTCATCGAACATTAGTGTCTGCTACAACGGGGGGAGATAGAAATGCTTTTCATCTATTCATTCAACATACTTTACAAGTCACTTCTCTGTGTGAGACGGGCAACAAGATGCAATCAGTTATTCAGCTGCGTATCAGGAGATTGCATTTCTTCTGGTTATTCATTTGTCTTTTCCACAAACATTTACCAGCACCTCCCTGACACCAGTCCCTATACTGGGCACTGGGAACACAGCAATAAACAAAATAAAGTCCCAGCCCTCATGGAACTGACCTTCTGGTGGGGGCGACGCATAACGAAGGAAGAATCCACGGTATAATTTCAGGAGTGCTAAGCATCAGGGAGAACAGCAGAGCAGGAAGGACGGGGATGGGGAGAGGATGGTGGAGGGGTGGAATGAGCATGTTGCTCTAGTAGGGTGTCAGGGAGCGCTTCTCAGAGGGGGACATTTGGCTGAGTCTGAAGGGTGAGAAGGAGCTGGATGCAACACAGTTCCACACAGAGGGAACAGCATGTGCAAAGGTCCAGAGGCTGGAAGGAGCCGAGGTGGCACTTGAAGATGCAGCACAGGAAGGACTTGGACACGTGGAGTGGGGGGTGCTGGGAAGAGAAGGGGCTTTTGGTGGCAGGGCTGCCTGAGGCAAAGGCCTGGGATCCCCACTTTAGAGAGGGGGAAAGTAGACTCCAAGAGGATTCTACCAAGCGTAGTACTTGGTGATGGAGCAATGCCTCGAACCCAAGACCTGGAGTCCCCTCGGCAGAGGGCACATTTGGGGAATGGGACAAGGTGCCTTTCCAGATGGCCTTTCCAGCCTTTCCAGTGGTGGGGGTGCAGTTGGCAGGACAAAGCTGCTCCCCTGTGCAGGGCACAGCCTACACTGCTGTTGGAGGGGTGGGGCCGCCGCCCTCACCTCCTGCCCTCTCCCTCCCACACCTGGACCTTCGTACCTCAGCCCCAGGTCCTCCCGCGGCTGTTGGCCGCGTGCCCTGGCTGCCTGCCAGCTGCTCGCCGCTCTGCACAGGGCTGCCAGGGCTGCCAGGGCTGCCGCAGACGCTCGGGCCTCCTCTCTCTCCCTTCCTCCCTTTCCTGCTCCAGCTGCTTTTCCTGAGTGGGTGTCAACTACAGGACCCCTTCCTGGCATTCAGAGTCTGGGGAGGCAGCTGTGGCGTCCTGGGGCTGCATTCAGCTTTCCTGGGACTCCCTGTGAGAACTTGAGCACGTCGGTGGCCTTCCCTGGGCTGCAGGTCTCAACCTGCTGCACAGAGCTCTTTAATCCAAAATGGGGTTAAAAACTGAGCCCTGGTCTGGCTCAGTGAATGTTGGCTTCGCCCTGTCTACCCTTCAATCTCACCTCCTACAGTCCGTCCTTCCGCCCCTGGGTCTACATACACGCATGTGGTTTCTATGCATATATGGACATGTGTCTGCAGTCACATGTGACTGAGTGTGCATGAGCATCCGGTGCATACTCATTCATTCCACAGACATTTGTGACTTTCCACTCTGTTGTTCTAGGCACACCACAAAAATCCCAAGTAGAGTCAGTCCTTGCTCTCGCAAGGTGGACACAAACCATAAACACATAACATGCCAGATGGTGGCAAGTGTTATGAGAAAAACAAGCAGGGTAAGGGGTACAGGAATTTCTGGGGTGGGTGGGATTAGCTGTTTCTATCTATCTATCATCATCACCACCATCATCATTATTATTATAAATGATAATTTATGCACGGTGGTCAGGGAAGACCTTGTCATCAAGATGGCATTGATACGGAGATCGGAAGTGAGGGAGGGAGGGGGCTGTGCACACAGCTGGGAGAAGAGTGCTCCGGGCTGAGGCAACAGCAAGTGCAAAGGCCCTGAGGTCAGTGCATGTTAAGCGTGAAGGAGGAACGCCAAGGAGCCCAGAGCTGCTGGAGCCGAGCAAGTGCAGGGCCAGCAGGAGATGAGGTCAGAGGGGCATGGAGTGGGGAGCGGTCAGAGCCTGCAGGGTCTATTTTGGGTTTTACTGTGAGAGGGGACCCCAAGGAGGGTTTCAGCAGAGGAGTGACGTGATCTGATTTCTGTTTTAAAAGATCACTCTGGCTATTGTGTTAATATAGAGGGAAGCTGGGGCTGGGAGGGCCACGGGGGAGCATTTCAACAGTGCGGTCAGTAGAGCAGCGACGGTAGCTTGGACCGAGCAGTGGAGGTGCTGGGAGGTGATTGGCAGGGTGTGTTGAGGGGCCAGAAACGAGCAGGAAGAGAGGAGAGGGGAGCTGAGCCACAGCGCCTTCAGCCTAAGCCACCGCGGAGTTTCACTGAGCCGAAGATGGCTGTGGGAAGAGCAGATGTCGGGGAAGACGGGGGACGCACTGTGACGTGTTCCGATCCAAATGCCTGTCGGACCTGGAGCGCAGGAGCCGCGAAGGCAGTGGGGCGTGTGTGCTGGAGCTGGGGCGGGGGCCTGGCTGCGGGTATCAGTGTGGGAATTGGGTGGCATTTGAAGTTGAGACTGGTTGAGGTCACCAAGGAGTGGAGAAGAGGTCCAGGGCCCAATCTCTGGGGACCACAGCTACAGTGAGACCAGGGCAGGGAGGGGAGGGGAACGCTGTGGGAGCCAAGGGAGGAAAGCGCCGTGAGGAGGGAGCGCTCAGCTGTTGGCGGGTGCCTGTCTGTCCCGCGATGCCTGGGACAGTTCCATGGCTTAACTATTAATAGTGTCCCCCCCACCCCGCTTTGCTCCCAGTTTGAAGGATAAAGGAAATGGTTATCCCACCAATAGGCCGAGTCAGATGTGGACCTTGAACTGACCATCGAAGTTAGTCGCTAGTGACCCTGATCAGAGCCACCTGCTGGAGTGCTAGGTGCACAAGCGTGGCCAGAGTGGGTTGCAGAGACCCTGGGGGAGGGCAGGTGGGGATGTGGGTGGACGCGTGGGTGACAGCCCCTCCCGGGGCTTGAGAAGGTTCGTTTGCCCCCTCCCCTCAACCTCGCCCCGTGAGGCTGCCCGAGAGAGCCCAGCACACCCCGACCCTGCACCGTTCCCCCACCCTCCCCATCTCTCCTGCCCTGGGGCCTGGCCAGACTCACCCACCTTTGCCTGGACTGTGACAGAGCCACCACCATTCATCTGCCTGGGCCCCCTGTGGGCCCTGAGCCCCCAAGCAGGACAGGTGAGGCTCTGACCCTACCTAGGCTCCCATGACCTGGCAGAGGCTCGCCACTCCTGCTGGGGGCTGTGGATTTCTCTAGTGGATATGGGAAGAAGGGGGCAGCCCCCAACCCTGGGGTGTGGCCACGTGCCTCCCAGCCCCTGCACAGCTGCAGGGAGACACCTACGGCTCTAGTCTTCTGCAGTCATCTAGTTCCTGCTGTGCTCTGGGTCCCATCGAGTCTCCGTCAATCTGTTGGGTACACAGAGTGGGCAGGGACGAGATGGGAAATATTTAACAGCTTGATATAGCGTAGACACCAGCCACAGTAGCTGCAGACGCCGGGCCAGGGATTATCCCTTTGGATGCTGGAACGTGGGAGGGATCCCTGGGGCAGGGGCTAGGGTGACCAGGGCTGCGTGGCCTTCAGGGCTGTGGGACGGCGGTGTTTACCAGTAGTGATGAAACATTTTCTCCCACACTCCAGCCTTGCCACGTGTACGTGCTGACTATCAGCCTGGGAGGAGGCCGGATAGGGTCCCTGCTCTCAGTACTCACAGCCTAGGGTAGAGCCATTCACTCATCCATTCATTCAGACCACAGACTCCCACAGAACATCCCCCGATGAGCCAGACAGGGTGTTAGGGACTCTTGGGATGATGGAGACAAAAAGACACAATCCTTCCCACAAGAGCTCACCGTCTAGAGGGTGGCAACATTCGTTCAGCATTTACAGAGCACCTCATGTGTACCATTTACTCATTTATCTGTTCAATGAACACTTATTGAGCTCCTACTGCATGCCAAGCCCTGTGCTGGGTCCTTGGCAAATTTGATAAATGAGTCTTAATGGGCCTGTGGCCCAGTCACCAGATTCAAACTAGAGGAGGCTCTGGCAGTGGCTCATGTGTCAGTGAACCAACACCTTTTGAGAGCAACTGTGTGCCAGGCCCTGCGAGGCGAACGCATATTCCCGCAGGTGAGTAGGAGAAACTGATATTAAATAAAACAAAGAGCCCAACAAGTAAAACAGAACATGGAAAATGGAAAGCACAGGAAAGTCATGCATAGAGGTGAAGGCTCAGAGGAGAAGGCCACATCTAACTGGGTGACCATGGAGGGCTGCCTGGAGAAGGAGGCATTGGAGCTAAGCTTCAATTTGGAAGGAAGCCAAATCCTTCCACGATGAGGATTTGGATATAGGGAGATGGAATTGGAAATGACAGGGAGACAGAGCATGAGCAGAGGAAACCTCAGGGCATGAACAGGGAATAATCAATGGTGTAGCTGGGCTGGGTTTATGGTGTGTAAATAGAGTGACAGGAAATACAAAACAACATGGCAGCTGCAAACAGCCAATGCATCCCCCATCCTTCTTTCTTGTTTCACTTTCATTTTAATAGTCACCCTCAGTGTGGCCATGTGCTGAACGCCTCCTCTGTGAACAGTGATTAGTCTAAACCAATAAGAGCCATTTCCCTCTCCCCACTAATAACTGGTGCAATTATGTGACACCATTCTGATCAACAACATATAAAGGCATATCTTCTGGGAAGCTTCAGAGAAATTTTTTTTACTCTTAGAAAAGAGATGCCTGAAGGAGAAACTTTTTGTTTTCTGCATGTGTGAGAAGGTGATGGCTGGAGCAAAGGCAGCTATTTTGGGATGATGAAGGGAGCCACTCCAAGAGGCCAAAGAGACCTATTAAGAAAAGAGGGAACAATCTATGTCTTTGAAGATGTTGCTGGACCACTGAATTAACCCACCCTGGGTCTCGAATCCAGTTCCAGCCCCTACTTCCTCCAGACTCTCATTCTCTCTTCTCTGAACTCCCTCAGACCTGTTTGGCTGGAGCTGCCTCTAGGATTTGCTGTCAACTGTGATGGCAAGCTTCTGAAGGACAAAGACCACGCCTACTCTTTCTTCTATCCCTTCCCTCGCTCCCCAACACACACCTGGCAGAGCCAGGCACAGAACTGGGGCCCGGGAGGGACTCAGGAGAGGCTTGCTCCAGACGGACTTCAGAGGCTGCCTGGACAACATGACTTTCCCTCTCACAGAGGAGCTGCCAGCTCTGCTGATTTGCTGCAGCTCTGTCTGTGCTCTGCTGCCCACACTGTGTCCTTCCGGAGTCTGGGCTGGGTGGCCAATGTGTCCTTTCTTAATTTCTCAGTGCCCTGGCACCATCGCTGCCAAGGCTGTATGAATGCCAGCTCAGTGGCTCCAAGCTCTCCTTTGTCATCTGGCTGTCTCCCTGGGGACAGGGGACGGGTTTCTTATCCTACCCATCCCAAATTGGTTTCCTGGCCTCTCACCCTGCCAACACCAAGAAGAAGGGCTGGACACAGTGATCCCCAGGCAGGACAAAGCAGAAGTGTCTTCCTGGTACAGCCTGGGGCTGGCCACCTCACCTCTTCTCACAGTTCCTGCCAGCCCTTCTAGGCTCTATCTCTGGGACAGGATTGAACATTCAGGGGACCTAAGACCACGAAGGCCAAAGCCAGAGCAGGGTTTCAGTTCTAATTTCATTATTTACCATATGTGTGACCTTGGCAATTTGCTCCATTTCTCTGAGCCTCAGTGTTCTCATCTGAGAAGTGGGGATAATGGTGCTACCTCCTAGGGCCGACATAAGGAATAAATGAGCCAGTGCATGTGAAGTGAGCCACAGTGTTTGGCAATAAATGTTAGCTAATGTGATGATGACTGGTGTTGCATTATTATTTCTGCTCACTTGACAGATACGACTGGACCATTATTATGTACAAAGGATCCTGGCCGAGTAAGGGGAGTTTAGAGATATTCGTCCACTCAGTCATTTATTTATTCACTCATGCATTTATTTTAACAACTGCTAATCAGGCCCATAAGTGCACCCCATTCCAAGAGGAGTGAAGACTCGTACGGGGCGAGGGCCGTGCCTGCTGCTCCGGTGCTAGCCTGGTGCCTGCGGGAAGGGGCAATGCAGGAAGAGGCTGCACATTCATCTGCTCATTCACTGGCTCGCTCACTCCACCTGGCTCACCTGGCTTGTACGTGTCCTGTCTCCGTGCCTGCCTGGCTCCCAGGTCTGCCAGCGGGAGCTGCGCCTGGCAGTCTGGCTCCTGTCTGCCCCCTCCGAGTCCCAAGGGCACTGTGCCTGCTGGATCCTGAGCCCAGAGCTCTCTGTGCTTGGCGGCTGCCTTCTCCCTGGGGGAGAATGATTTCTGCCAGCTCAGTGCTCTCCCTCAGGGCCAGAATGGACCCTAGTGTAACGCAGGAGCTGTTGGGGCAGGGAGGGGTGCTGGGCGGAGCCACCTTGTCTCTGCCCGCCTTGCTTTGCTCGCCTGTCCCCAGGAGGAAGGCATGGCGGAGCCACAGATGAGAGGTACAGCCGGTTACTGCCTTGGTGTGCCTGCAGCATGCATGAGCACGTGTGTGGCTGAGCACACGTGTGCATCTGTGTCACTCACATACGCAGGGGCAGCACATGTGTGCACTGCATCCCAGCACCTAGGGCAACTCCCTGCACATAGTAGGTGCTCAGTAAGTGTGGAGCCAGTGAGTGGCTGGGGGCCCGTTCCGCGTGGGCTGAGCCCGAGAGCTGTAACTGGGGCATGGGGGGTGCATGTGAATCGTCAGGAGCAAGGGTGTTTACAGCTCCCAGTGTTTGGCGGGGGCAGGACATGCCAAAGCTTCTGGCTTGGCAGCTGGACGGTACCCAGAAAGGCAAAGTGGGGGGCAGGGGAGGGGCGATGATCAGAGCCGGGGTCTTACGCACTCTGTGTACACAGTTACCTCATCTGCAAGGGCTGTTCCGGGGGCCGCAGGACACACCCCCCCCCCCAGTCTATGCTTCCATGAAGCCCAGCTCAGTCTGGGCGGTTCTCCTGTTCCAAACCTCCTCGCTCCCTTTCACCTTAGCGATGAAGCCCAGACTCAGGCCTACCTTTGTCAGTTACCATTTAGAGCAACAAACGGGTTTTCGTGCTCAGTGACGCCACACACAACCTTTTGAGGGGGGTACTATTATTTGCCTTCATTTTTCAGATGAGGAAACTGAGGCACAAAGAGTTTACGTGACTTGCTGCGGTCACACAACTGGCATGTTGTGTGGTCAGCTCTGAAGTCTGTCCCTTTAGCCACTACACGTGTAGCTGCTCGAGGCCCTGTGTGGTCTGGATCTGCCTGCTCTGTGTCATTGTCACCACCTCTCCTCATGTGCCCCTCTCCCCGGGCAGATGGAACCACCTGCTGTTTACTTCACTTCTGCCTCCGGGCCGGCTCCTGCTGTTCCCTCTGCCAGGAGCCCCCGTTGCCCACGTCCAACCCTGATCCACCTTCCAGGGCCCAGACGCACTGCCCTCTCCCCATGAGGGCTCCCTGCCTTGTCCCCGAGCCCGGTGAGCTCACACCCATGGGCTCAGCACCAGCTCTCCTTTGTCTCGGTCTCAGCACTCTGCCCGCTGGCTGTGGCGTCTCCACTATTGTTGTCTGCACCTCATCTCACACCGCAGTGCTGTGCTCGGAGCCGGCACTACTGAATGAGCGAGTGAATGGAAGAAGGCATGCACGCACGGATGGATGGATGGATGGATGCATGGTAGGATTGCCTGGAGACTGCCTCACCCTCCCCCAGACTGTCCTCTATGTTTGTATTGTTTCTTCCATCCAATGAGCCATCAGCTATTTATTGAGCATCTACTATGTGCCAGGCCCTGTGCTGGAGGCTAAGGATGCAGCAGTGAGCAAGTCAGACGAAGTCCCTGCCCCCTGGCCTTCCATTGTGTGTGTGTGTGTGTGTGTGTTTGTGTGTGTATATGTACGTGGTGGCATGTGCATGCACATGTGTAGGGGGAGATGTGTTCATTAATCCAATAACCTCACAAATAAATGGACAAGTACCAACTGGGTCAAGTTCTACAAAGAGAAAGTACGGGGAACCCCTGCATAGAGGACCTGACCTTGCTAGGGGTGAGTGAGGCCAGTCGGGGATGAGTTTCCTGAGAAAGGGGCTTTGGAGCCGAAACCTAGAGGATGAGGGATTTGTGCTCCGGCGCGGGTGAGAGGATGTGCAAAGCCGTGCTCGGGGCACCGAAAGGTCGCGGGCAGAGGAGAGTGCGAGGGGGAGGAACAGCCGAGGACGGGGCTGGGGGAGCGCAGACTTTGGCTCCACAGCAACGGGAAGGCACTGGAGAGCTTTTCCGCGGAGGAGCTTTGTTCAAAGTTGTGCTTTTATGCACTGATCGCTGTGCTTGTTGCTTGATGTGCAAGGCTGGAAGCAGGGGGCCAGGGAGGAGGCGGAGGCAGGGCCTGGGCAAGAGCGATAGTGGCTCGGACCGGGGAGGCCGGCATGGGATGGCGACAAGGTGACAGATCTGAAATATTTAGGAAGCAAAATGGACCAGACTTGGTGATGGATCGGACGTAGGGGAAGAGGGAGGGAGGGACATTGAGAATGACTTCCTGGTTTTTATTTTTGGGTTAGGTGACATTTATTGATCACCTACTCAGAGCCGGGCACTATTCTAGCACTTTATGTGCATTACCTTGTTTATTCCTCACAATAACACCGTAAAGCAAGTTACCATTATCCCCTTCACAGCCTCATTCGCTCCAATAAGAATGCTGGGGCAATGGGACACAGTGGGACAGGCTCTGTTCCTTTGGGGAGCAGCCTTGGCAGACGGAAGGCATGGAGAGGGAGAGAGGGAGGCAGGTCACTCCTATCGAGCAGATTCTGAGTCGGTGAAAATGATGATAGACAACATTTACAATGCTTTTACTATGTGCCAGGCACGATGCCATCCAATTAGCTAATAATAAGAGGTAACGCTTAGTTCCATGCAGGGCACTTTATATCAGTGACCCGACTGAGTTCTTACAACAGCTCTCTTTAAAATTTCTATTCTAGAAGAAGGGACAGCAGCTCAGAGAGGTTGAGGGACTTGCCCAGGGTCACACAGCTAGTTGGTGGTGGATCCAGAATCCAAGCAAGCTCTGGCTGGGGGGAGGGAAAGGAGGGTGGGCAGGGAGGTGCTCAGTGGCCTGGGAAGGACAGGCCTACTTTTCGCTTTGGGCGTGAACCATGTCCTCCACCCACCGTGCTTGGCTGACCTACCCCAGGCCTGGGTCCGTCCCCAAGACCTGCCCTCCTGTGCAAGTTACGAGCACGCATGAGGATGCACACGCACACGCACACGCACCCGTGGCCGGCACTGCTCAGCCGCCCGGGCGCAGCCTTTTGGACTCTCCAGCCCAGGTGCCCCCGGCCAGCACCTGCCTCCCGCCCCGCCCCCGCACCCGGTGTGGCAGGCAGAGCCGCGCTCTACATCATGTTGACAGTAGAAATTACATCCCGAGCTGCTGTTTTACACCGCGCCCTGTCAGAACTCACCGCAGCCCAGTGATCAGGACAAATTGAATACCATCCTGGCCGTGTCAATATTTATTCCATTTTACAAACGCGGCCGGATGGGGGGCAGGGCCCCGCCGTGGTGCCAGCCAAGCAGAGCCCCAGGAGGCCTCTCTCCCTCCAAACCGCCTCCTCCTCCCCCTCCCTCTCTCTCCCTCCTCCTCCTCCTCCTCTTTCTCGACTTTTCATAATTGGTTAAAATGGTAAAATTCAGCCTTTCGATACCCAAAACTGCAAAAATCATAAATGCACAGGTTAACTAAGAATTATAAAACGAACGCTGAGTCCACCTTTTCATCAAAATACTGAAAATCGCCCCCTCCTCAGCAGCCCCCCATGTGTGTCCCTTCTCGACCATAACCCACGGGTTCCCCCGTCCTGGCTTTTAGGGTAACCAGTTCCCTGCATTTCTTCATGGTTTACCGCCTAACTTGCTTTCCCAAAGATCTCAGTCTCACCTTGCCTGGTTTGGGGCTGGCATCACACTGCACACGCATTTTCGCATCTTTTGCTCAGCTGGCATCACGCGCCTGAGCTTTGTCTCTGCCGGCTTGAGTTCCTTTTCCCTGCTGCGTAGTACTCCACCGCGCCACGCACGGTGCGCCATGCCACGGTTTATAAATCCATCCCGTCATTCTCTTTTTTCTCTTCTTTCTCCTGCTCTTCCGTCTAGCGAGTCTCTTCCTTCCCTGCTCTCCTCTTCCCTTCCGCTTCCTTCTTCTCCCCCGTTCCACCTCCTTGGCTGTCCGTCTCCCATCGTTCTGTCTGCTGCGCCTGGGAGCTACGCGCACGCTCACGTGCGGGAGAGGGACTTGCCTCCCCTCTCATCCGGATGGTGAAACACCGCCCTCTGGGCTGGGTGAGAACTGAGGTGGCGCCGAGTGGCCCTGCAGCTGTCTGTGGGATGCACAGCTGGGTGGGCAGGGGCACTGGTACTGCGTTGGGCAGGGGCCACGCCCCAGCTCAGCTCTGCTCACCCAGTGTCTCCTGGCGCACCTTCCCGTGCCCCGTGTTGTGTCTCACCAAGGCAGAGGAGACCTGCAGGCGGGTGGGGGCCCTCCTCAGAGCCATTACGGAGCCTGCCTGGATCTCCCAGGGGCACGTGTGACATGTTGCTTTCTAGCCTCCATTAGCCCCTTGTCTATCTTGGAGCTGCATTGATCATGCACATATTCAGGGCAGTTAATTTTTATTGCAACCTGAGAAGATGACATTAAGGAATCTGTCCCTTTGTGGTACAGGAGAAAGTTCTCTAGGCTGGAAGGCTAGTGGACTAGGTTGGAACTTGGCTTTGATCCCACCATGCTGGGTGACCTTGGGCAAGTCCCTGCCCTCTCTGGGCCTCTAGATAATGGAAGGTCAAAGTGTGGTTCCCAGGGTTCATCAGAGAACCAGGGTCATGCTGGTGGCATAACAAGGGGAAGCTTGTTCAAAATGCATATTCCAGGCCCCCAGTGCCTCTGATCCAGTGACGATGACCGCAATACTAACAGACAACATCTATAGGGTGCTTTCGGTGTGCCAGGGACTTATGCATTTGATGAGCTAAAAAGAGGGGGCTGTGCTTATCGACCCCTGTGCTAAGCACCTTACTTGGTGACATACCACCCTCTGGGCTGGCGTAACAATTGGGGTGGCCTCCAGTGGCTCTGCAGCCGTCTGTGTGATGCACAACTGTGTGGGAACTGGGGTCTCCTGGCTTCATTGGCGTCACGGTCTGTTTTATTATTATTGTTATTTACAGGTGAAAAAACTGGGGCACAGAGAGGTGAAGCCACTTGTCCAAGGTAATAGCCAGGAAGCGGGGAATAGGACTTGAACTAGGGAAGTCTGGCGCCAGAGCCCATCCTAGGTCTGGGACAGTCCCCCAGCAGGTTCTGATGCTGACCTGTGAGCCCCTGGAGCAGGTGGTCAGCAAGTTGTGGAATAGACAGCAAGTATTGTGCACCTACTGTGTGCCCAACCTTGAACTGAGTGCTACACATTTTCATAGAGATTCAACAAGCTATGTGTGAAGGGCTCACTCCCACACGACCAGTGTGATCTCTTATTGTTATTATTTTGGGCAATCCTCCCACTGTCCTCCTGAGATGACTTTAGTCTCTCCAGTCACTGATGAACAAGGGGAGGTGGCTTGCACAAGACCATGTGGCTAGGGTCCAACTCCCAAGGGGTGAGCTGCCATCCCAGCATACTCCCTCCATTCCCAGACTCTGCCCTGCAGCTGAATTGCATCCCCCAACTCTCTGGGCCTCAGTCTTCCCACCTGTAAAAGGTTTCCATTATCCCACGCCAACACTGCATACAAATGCTGCTTTAAAACAAACCTCCAGGTGACAGTGATGGAAGGAAGGCCTTAGGTCTGACTCCCTGGAAAAGGGCTCTGAGGCAGAGCTTTGCCTGTCAGAGGTTTATTGGGGGCACCGCAGAAGGGGTGAGGGAAGCGGGCCCACGGCAGGGGGAGAAGCTGAACTGCGCTGCTGTCTCAGCAGAGGCCACGGCCGGTCCCATGGGGGACTGAGGAGCTGGGGTGCTCCAAGGTGAGGAAAGGGGCAGGCCTTCCAATGCATGCATCTATCAGACATTGGACACAGGTCCCCAGGCCTCCGGGCACATGACCTGGGGCGAGACAGCTCACTTTGCTCACTTTGGCAGAGGGCGCCAGAGAAGAGACTCAGCTGAGAGCTGTCAGCAGCCTCTCGGCTGTAGCCACCCTGGGGTCACAGCCGTCCTGGGTGGTATGTTCCACTACGTAAAATCTGTTGCAAACTCAGGAACGGCCTCGGCTCTGGAGATGACAGCAGGCAAGACGTGGCCTGAGCCTGGGCTCATCCAGCCGGCCCTGGTGGGCTCAGAGCCCTGGAGCCCTGGGAGCCCAGGTCTGCTGCCCGCGGTGATCGCTGCGGGATCAGAGCCCCAGATCTCACTTAAAGCCGGGCGGCCACCGCCTGCCTCGCAGCTCGTCTCCCGCAGCTCCCTGAGGTCCCTGCGATTATGCCACTGAAAATTCCGCTTTCATCTTGTCAACCTCGCAGTAAATTACAGGCCCGGGGAGGCGTGGGCCTCCTCCTTAAACAAGATTCAATTCCACTTAGCTGCCCCCATTCCCGCCCCACACGCGGGTTCTCTCCCTCCCACCACCCCTGCTCGGGATTTATGGCCTCTCCTTGCAGCAGCTGGTAACCATGGCGAGCTCCTCAGGGAGGCTGCGGGCTGGGGCCTCCGCAGCCCCAGACTCCAGCGCGGCCCGCGGCTCCCTCCCAGGACCAGGAGAGGAGAGGCCAGAGACGCACACTGCGCTTTCAGAGGCCGAGGCAGAGCGACAACAGAAACCCCAGCAATCACCAGCACTTGAGTGCTATCACATCTAATCCTCACAATAACAACCAACAGACACTACTGTTACCCCATTTTATAGGTGGGCAAACTGCAGGCGGGCCAGGAGCATGAGGTCACTGCCAAGGTCATACCCCAAGGAAGCAGAGAATCCCGGGGCTGAGGAGCTTAAGCACTCTGGCTCGCCGCCTCTCTCCCCAGCTGCTGCTTCGGGGAGTTTTAGGCCTTGGTCCGTCCATCTTATGTTCGAATTCTCTCTTAAATCTCAGGCCCTGCTTGCATTCCCCTGTTGACGGGGAGATCACTCCTCTCTAGAGGGCCGGTTGTCTTCCGCATGATTAGACACAGTCACCAAATAAGGATCAGGCCCTGTCGCCCCTCAGAAGCGTTGTTTTGGCACAGAAGGCCCTCTGGGATCTGGTGCTAACTCCCTCTGCAAACTTATCTCTCACAGCTCACAGACACCAGGCTGCGAGCAGTGTTCCCCCTGCTCAGTGCCTGGCTCCGCCTTGGGTCTTTCTCATCCATTCCCCTCCCCTGCAATGACTGTGCCAGAATATCAAAGCTGGGAATCCACAACTTTCCTCATTTTCCTGATGCACAGAGGCCCAGAGAGGGGATGAATTTCTTTAGTGTGTAGGCTGAGTTGAGAGTGGGTCCCAAATCTTCTCCCAAGAAAAGAATGAATTATAAAAAGAATAACTAATGTTCACCTCCCCTCCAAGCATCTGCTTATTCTCACACAACCCTATGAGGCGGGTCCTGTTGCTGTTGCCATGTTGCCGTGGAGATGAAGCACAGAGAGGTCAGGTGACTTGCCCAAGATCACACAGGGAGTCTGACATCGGAGCCACGCTCCCAACCAGGGGCTCCCTGGCTCCGTGTTGCCTCTGTCCACCCGCCAGGGCCCGTTTGTGAATGGGCACGCAGACAAGAGACACCAACAGGAGCCAATATGCCAGGGAAAGGTACAGGTGCCCACTCTACCAGGGACACTGGCCTGTCGCTTTCATTCTTGGGCCTGGGTCCTTAGGACAGCATTCCCCCTGGCCTGAGCCTGCTCCCTAGGATTGTCACTTCCTAGGGACAATCCACATCCTCAGGGACTTCCAGCCTTGTGACTTCTTCCTACTGGACTGCAACTCCGGACCTCAGGAGGCAGGGCTTGGAGTCTGATTCATCTCCATATCCCAGAGCCTAACCCAGGTACCAGTATGCAGTAGGTGCTCAATAAGTGCTTGCTTTTATCTAAGGGAGTCAGGTTGGCTTCCTGCAGCAGGAGACATGTGAACTGATCCTTGGCGAATAAGAAAGAGTTCACCATACAGCGCAAAGGGGAAGGGAATTCCAGGCAGAGGGCAATGCTTGAGCAAAGCCTTGGTGGAAGGGATGTGCAGGGTGTCTGGGGACAGGTAGAAGGGTGAGGTATGGCCAGGCTGTGCACCTTGCCAAGGGCCTGGGTCTGCACTTGGAGGTGGGAACACTCATTGTGACCTGGCTGTGCCTGGAGCAGACGGGGGCAGAACACGGGGAGAGAGTATTTCCCCGGGTCCTGCCTCCCTAGGCTGGGATGGTGGCACTGCAGGCTGCCATCCAGTGTGGCCAAATCACCCCCAGACCATGAGGGGTGACAGCTAGGCAGCACCGAGCCAGGCCTGAGAGAGGCTGACTTTATTCCCTCCTCTGACTAGCGACGGAGCTGGCAGACGTGTCATCTTCTTCCCTAATCTCTGCTCTCAGGACGGCACGAGAGAGCAAGTGGAGACCGGCACCTTGCTCAAACCTTAATCCTTTCCTTCCTGACTGTAAAGCTGCGGATTCCATTCAGGGATTCTCCGTCCCTCTCTCCAGGGAACACTGCAAGTATCGAAGGACACAGAGCTCAGATACGTGGCTACACGGTATCGGCTACGTGAGGGAAAGTGGTAAGACCCTAAATCCGTGTTCATCTTTCCAGAGAAGCACGAGCTAGGGTGGGGAGGGGGCTTGGCAGCCGGCCCCGGGCTGGACTCCCAGGTTTGCTGCCACCAGACCTCGGGCAGGTCACGTCACCTCTCTGAGCCTCAGTGTCATCTTCTGTAAAACAGGGAAAATGAATCCTCCCAGGTTTGTTGTGAAGCTTGAGGAAATGATGACTATAAAAGTGTACTCTGGAAGGAGTCAGGTGCTGCAACCAAGTGAGGTTTGCTTGTTATCATCCCCAAGCCGGAGTGGATCAGAGTCACGAGAGGGAAAGGCAATGATCGCAGCTGCGGCTTGTGGGGCTTTTGCCACCTGCTGCGAGCACCCTGGCCCGAGCCCACTGGAAAGATCCACTCATCAGAGCCCACCACAGCCCTCCGAGGTAGCCACTGTCATTGACCCATTTTACAGATGAGGAAACACATCTATGTCCAGCCTCCACGGTTCCTCTTTGCAACAGAGGAAATGCCCCTCCTCTTGCACAAGCCTACGCACGCCTTCCTGGAATCTGAGAAAACTTATACTGTGGATTCTCCCTGCTCCTGCCTTCTCTTCAGCCCTCTCTGATGAGCTCCTGGACATCAGCATTTAAGCACGCTCGGGTACATTCTATTCTTTAAAAGACAAAAAACAAGCACACACCTCCCCATACCCATCGATCCCTTCCCTTAACAGCAAAACTTCTCCAAAGTCTGGTCATACTCACTACCTCCTTTCCTCACCTCCCCCCTTTCCCAGCCCACTGCCATCTGCCTTTCAGTCCCAACAGGTGCCAAGAGGGCTTACTAATGTCACCTTGACCACCATGTTGCTAAATCCTGTTGAAATTCTCTAGTCTTCCTCTTACTTGACCGTCAGCAGCATTTAGAATATAAAACTAAACAACCAGGCTCCCTCCTATCTCTGCAATAATTCCTTCTGTGTCTCTGTGTGGGTGCAACCTCCTCCCTCCCACCTGCAAACTCCTTACTCCTTCCCTGGGCAATCTCATCCATGTCCAGTCTCATCAATTGCCACCCATGCTGTGATGATCCCCAAACTTACTATTCCCCGTCCTAACCTCTGCTCTGAAGTCCATGGATAAATATACAAACGCCCCCTCAACACCAACACCTCCACTTAGATGCCTCTAAGAAACCTCCAACTCAACATATCCAAAGCCAAAGATACATTCCTCTTCCTTAAAACCGGCTCCTCTCCAGGCATTTCCACCCCAGGGAATGGCGCCCTTATCTGTCAAGTGGTCCAAGTCAGAGGCTAGAGGTCGGGCTGACCTCTCTCATCCCTGCATCCCAATGGGCTACCTATTAAGTCTGGCCCACTTTGCCTTCTAAATATCTCTCCAAATCCATCACTTTGCATCCTCTGCATCTCCACCCTAATTCAAACCAGGGATTCAAGATGACGCTGAGGTTTTGGCTTAACGCTGGGTGGTGGTGACACTTCCCATGATGGAGCAAGTTTGGAGAGGGAAGGTTGGGAAGGAAGCCAGGGTTCCTTTTTGGCTACACTACATTTGATGTTCCGGAGATATGCACATGGAGATGTGTGGCAGACAGTTGGATGGAACAGTCTGGAACTCCAAGGAGAGGTCCAGGCTGGAGATATAAATCTGAGATTCATCAGTATGTAGATATTTAATGCTAAGGAAATGAGTGAGATCACCGGGGGAGAGATGACCCAGATGTGAACCCTGGGGCAATGAAACAGAGGAGGAGAAGGAAGCATGTGAGTGAGCAGAGCTGCAGTGAGGTTGGAGGCCACTCAAGAGACTGTGTGTCATGGAAACCAAGGGCAGAACGAGAGGTCAGCATGTTGGAAGCTGCTGAGAGGAAAAAGTAAACCGAGGACAGAGAATTGACTCTAGTAGGCAATGTAGAGGTTGTTAGTACCCTCGATACAATGTTGACAACTGCCGTCCCTGCTGGAGGCAAGGGATGTCATTTGTTTGCTCTTATTGTACTTCTAGTGCTTAAGCCCATCATGCATTGTTTTCTGGTGTGTCTGGTTATCTTTGACTGCATGTTGGCCATTGTACTTGGAATTTTATTTTAAGAAAGAATTTAAAGCCCAGGATAAAGGTATTTTCTTCTAAAAAGCATTTTCATTTGGCTGTGGGTGCTACCATTCTGGGATTACTTTAAATAAAATTAAAAGCTTGAGGATCCCTGGCTTACTGGAGTTGCGTGGATGAGGTGTTCAATCCGAGCCTCAAGGCCGGATTGTCTCTGGCTCACCCTTACCCCAGGGTAAAGCCCTCTGGAGTCCCAGTTTATTTTGGTGAGGGTCACCCACTTGATTTCTCACCCCGTTCAGGCCATGAACTTTGATTTCAATTCCCCTTATGCTGTGAGGTCATCAAAAACCAAATTCAAATTTTCTGGGATCAGCAAATGCCCTCAGGACAAAAGCAGTTTCTACGCTCTCTCACTTATCTGGGTTTCTGTTTTTCCTTCAGTTTCGACCTAATAATTCCTGGTAATTCCTTACAAAGAGCTTACTTGTCAGCTCTTTGATGCTTTAATAAGATGCTTTTTATATTTTATCCAACATTCTTAGCTCTTTTTAGCCAAAGGGTAAGTCCAAAAAACCTAGCCTCCTGTTCTAAACACAGACATCCCTAGGACTTTACACAGTGCATCATAATGGCTCAATAAATGTTTGTTGATTTAATGAGTGAAGTGAACCCAGGTGTCCAATGTCCCTGCTCTTTCTAATGCATTGAACATCACATTCACAGGCCAAGGCGCTAACAGAGCACTGTGGTCAGAGCTCAGTGAGCTATGCACAGAAGCAGGGCCGTAAGCTCAGAGGAGGGGCAGATCCATGTGGGATGGGGAGGGAAAATGGCAGAGGGTAATGGATATGACCAGGATGAGCACGAAGATGGAACTGCATCTTGGCAGATGAGCCACTGGGCTGGGAAAGGAGGATTCACAGGAAGTAGACAGTGTCAGTAAAGGCCTGAGCTGGAGGCTGGAACATATGAGGAGTCCAAGAGCTAGGAGTGGGCAGAGAAGCAGGGATCAGCCATGGAAAGGGGCCAACGGAGGCCATGGGGTCCAGTGTGAATGCAGAAGCAGAGCCCAGGAAGGAGCAGTTCCCAGCAGCCACCGGGAGGAGGGAGAAGGGAGGAGGGAGGAGAGAGGAGGAAACAGCTTTTGTTGAAATGCACACATGGTAATTGCTACAGAAGAGTATTTCCCTTAGTTTAAAAAGCTTTCTCCTCTGCATTTTCCTTGGTCCCAGTTTCAAAGGAATTTTAATTGCAAAGGAAATTCTGTCATCTCCCTGGGGGGAGAGGGCTCTGCAGCTTCGAACAGTCATGCTTGATGCCGATTCTTCCCCAAACTGGGGATTTTCACGCTTTGGCTACGTGGAAGCTGTCAGGGGATTGGGCAGCGTGGAAGGAGGGGTAGGCTTATGATACACCTCCCTCCTCCCTTCTGGGCTGGGAAGGCTGGGTTTGCAGCCGGAGTTCCCAGGCCTGGGTCCTCAACAGGGGTCTTTGCTGCAATCCTGGACACCAGGCGCCCAGGTTACTGGTGATGGTTCTAACTCCATTCTCCTTGAACCCAGTGAGTTTCTTTAACAAATGATGTTAACAAAACCGAACTCTCAGCTTCTATCCTTGTTCTACTCTAGACCATTCTCCACATGGCAGCCCATTTGGAAGACAGTTTGGTAGTTTCTTAAAAAGTTAAACATAAATTTGCGATACGATCCAACAATTCCACTCCTAGGTATCTATCCAAGAGAAATGAAAACATATGTCCACGGGAAGACTTGTATGCAAATGTTCATAGCAGCATGATTCAACATAGCCAAAAAGTAGAAACAGCCCCGAAGCCTCTCCAGCGGCGAACGGGTAAGCAAACGCGGCACTCCACACGGAGGAGTACTACTAACCAACAAAGAGGGATGGACGGCGCCTCAGAAATGTTATGCTCAACGAAAGAAGCCAGATGCGAAAGCAAAACACATTTCGTATGACGTTGTTTATAGGAAATATCCAGAAAAGGCAAAGCTACAGCTGAAAACAGATTTGTGGTTGCCTGGGACTGGTGGTAGGGATGGGAAAAGACCACAGATGGCCACAAAAGGTCTTTTTGGGGTAAAAGAAATGTTCTAAAACTGGACGGTGGTGGTAATTAATAGTTGCACAACTCTGTCGTTCGCTAAAGCTCATTGAATTGTGCTGACAGGGGGTGAATTTTATAGTATGTAAATTATACCTCAATAAAGCTATTGGGGAAACAGCGGCCCTCATTTCTCTCGGAATAGAACTTAGCAAGGGTTCCTACAAGGTCCTACGAGATCTACCCTGGTGGCGCCTCTGAACGCATCTCCTCCTGCTCTCACCCCACTCGCTCTGCCCCGGCCCTGCCAGCCTGCCGGGCTTTCCTCCAACACAGCAGACAGCCTCCCACCCACAGGCTTTGCAGTGGCTGTTCCCTCTGCCTGGATGCTCCTCTCCCAATCTCTGCAGGCCTCCCTCCCTCCATGCCCCCGGAATATCTTTGTCCAATTGTCAGTCATCTTGTCCGTGAAAAGTAACCCGACCTCTCCACCTAAAATCACAGCCCCTCTCCAAGGCTCTGCCAGCTCCGCTGTCTCTCCTCCTTACTTCCTAAGCTCTCACCACCTTCTAACATATGATGTGGTTCACTTATTTATGATGCTTTTTTTTGTCTCCCTCTTTCCTCACGAGCACGTATGAGCTTCACTGGGATAGGAGTTTTTGTTGCTTGGATTCACTGATGTACCCTTAGGGCATAGAATAGTATCTGGCACAGAAAGGTGCTCAACAAATATTTGTCGAGTGGATGAATTAATAAGTGATTCAACAAACGTTGTCTGGACACCCTCTCTGTGCCAGGAGCTGAGCGTAGAGCAGCGCATTGGACAAGCAAGTCTCTGGCCCCTGGGTGGCTTGCATTTTAGTGTAGAGAGACCTGGGCAAGAAAAAATTTCAAATCAATCATAGAGGGGACCCCCCATCCCCATCACCAAGAAATCAGGAGTGGGAAAAACTTTACAAAAGGCTGCTTGGAGAGCAGGATGAGCAAGGGTCATTTTGGAGAGTGGCCTACTGGATAGGCAGAAATTGGCCATGTGGAGAGGGAGAGAAAGAGGCGTTCAGGCCCAGGGGACAGCATGCATGATGACCCAGAGGTCAGACGTAAAGTGCATCGTCCTGTCTGGGAAGGATGAGACGTCTGTTGCAGCCGAAACATGAACTATGAGGGGGACAAAGGAGAGATGTAGCTGGTGAGGTGGCTGGTGCCAGACTGCAGAGGACCTCGGGCACATCCAAATATGTCACAGTCAGCTCAGCAGAGCACTCACCAATCGGAGAAGACGCTGGCCGCACACAGCTGGGACTCTCCAGCTGCATCTCTGCAGCGCCCTGAGCCACAGGAGAGACCCTGGACTTGAGACACGCTGGTGAACCCTGAAGGGTTTAAGCAGGGGAGTGACAGTGATTAGATTTACCTTTTAAAGGATCATTCCAGCTGTCAAGAGCAGAACAGATTGGAGGGGCCGGAGTTGATTCGGGGAGGCAGGGTAGGAGGCAGTTACGCCGGTCCGGCTGGGAGAATTGACAGTCGTGGGCGATTGGCTGGATGTAGGTGGTCGGAAGAGGGAGGGCTCGTGGATGCTAACGAGCACGGCCAGCATCTATCAGGCAGATCCTGAGCGCCAGGGAGGGCTGCTCCGAGCGCCTTTAATCCACGTGTCAACCACAACACTGCGAGGAAGGGACTGTTGTCACCTCCATTGTACAGATGAGGAATCTGAGACGCGGGGTGGTGTGTGCATGGTTCAGACACAGTCTGACAACGATGTTGGGCTTTCGGGGTGACTCCTAGGCTGCTGGCCTGGGTGAGCGGTGGAGCTATTTGGGGAGAAGGGGGTGGAGGGGGCCAGGGAAAGTGAGAGGAGGAGCCGGTCTTCAGTTTTCCAGGGAAGATGCGAGATCCACAAATGCGCGAGTTTCTCTACCCAAGTAGAGATACCAAATGCACGGTTGAATGTGTGGGTCTCGGACCCGGAGAAGAAATCAAAGCCGGCAAGAAGGGATTTGGCCCTTATCTCCACAAAGACACCGCCTCATGGTGGCTGAGCTGGCTCGAGACAGTGTGAGGAGTGAGAAAAGGCCCAGGACAGCCCCAAGATGTAAAGGGTGGCGGGAGAACAAACCAGGCTGTTAGAAAGAACAAACCAGGCTGTTAGAATGACCTCTTTGGGGTAAATAAAAATAACATCAAGACATACATGCTGGCATATGAACAAAACATTTCTCTAGAAGGCCTTATAAGACAGTGCTGGCAGGGTTTACCTCTGGAGAGCAGGTGGCGGGTGGGGAGGGTGGCCTCACCGCATCCCTGTCCTCTGTGTACAGACCACGGCCCCGCATGCGTGGCACACACACCATAGCTATTTTTAAGAAGATATTATTGGGGAAATAACTGGTGGGTGAGATTTAAAGTCATTTTTTTTTCCCCTACACATCTTTGTATCTGTTTGAACTAATCAATGTTTTTTAACACATTAAGGGGCAGGTGAGGAGGTAAGTGAGCAGGGGCGGCCAGGGAGGTGGGAGGCGAGCTCGGGGAGAGGTGAGGGGAGAGGCTGGAGGAGGGCCTGGCCCCTGGTGTCCCGTGCTGATGACAGGCCAAGGTGAAAGGTGAAGCGATCCGAGGCCAGGATGGGGTGTCACCTGGGAGGCCGCAGGTGACCTTGAGACAGTTGCCATGGGGAGGGGGCAGGCGGACACCAGATTGAAGTGGGTGAGCAGTGAGTGGGAGAGAGGGAAGCAAGACAACTTGATAAGTCGGCTGCAAAGGAAGGAGGGAGGGGGCGGTAGCTGAGAGGAAGGTAGGGCCGAGGGAGGGTTTTCTTAAAGGAGAGCGAGCTCAGTGTGCTCAGTGCTGACGGGAGGGCGAGAGAAAGTGCGGAAGATTGAGGAGGCGGGAGGCAAGGCCAGTCAAGAGGAAGGACGGCTCCACGGTGTTGACAGGTGACCCGTGGACCAGTGGGCGGGGGTGGGGAGCTGGGAACAGAAGCCAGGCCTCACTCCCTGGGCTCTTGGGTGCTCCCCCGTTTGGCAATGGCCTTCTGGGGACAGAGGCTGGTTTGTGCGTCATACCCTCTGGACACTGCTCATCTCTGGCTTATGTGGCCTTCAGTGAGTCCTCTCCCCTCTGGTCCCTGGGCCTCAGTTTCCCCTCAAAGGCCCACCCACCTCCAGGAAACTAGACTCCATCATTCAGTGCCCCTCCCAGCTCCGGATTAAGGAAAACTCACAAGGGGCCTCCTGGCCCAGAGAGAACCCACACAGACACCCTTCCTATCACCAGAAGACACCTGCCACCTGGAATTTTGTAGCTCTGGGTCCAGAATGGCCCAGTTCATTTTCCCAGACATCCTTGCCCGACACCCTTACGAGCAGAGGGAGAGACCACTGCTGGGGGCTGGGCTGGGCTGGGCTCAGGAAAGCCAAGTTCTGGTCCGGACACTGTCCCAGCTACATGGCTCTAAGTAAATCCTGCCTCTCTCTGGACCTGCGTTCCCCTGTGAAAACTGGAGACAACCATTGCTCGCGCGTGGCTGTACCGTGGGGGCTAAATGGATAAGGCATGTGACGCTCCTAGAACACAGCAAAAGCTCAGCGTGTAACTATTATCATTATCAATAAGCCCAACCTGGCCCGTTAAAACTGGAAATGTATAAAAGCCATGACTCAGGAGTCTGCGCTAGAGAAACATCAGTACGAGTGCCGGGAGATGTGTACGTAGACAGTCACCACAGCCCTCCTGATAATAAGGGGAAGAGGGAAAACATCCTACGTGTCTGTTGGTAAGGGAGTGGACAGATAAAATGGAGCATATTCAGATGATGGAATACAGCCACTTAAATGGAATGAACCGGAGCTACATATGTCAACATTGATAGCTTTCAGAAACGTTGGCGAGAAAAAAGCAAATTGCAGAGTGATACATCAGTATGAATCCATTTACATTAAAAAAAATACAAAACAATGCTAGTTATTTTCTGTGGGTACGCATAACATATGCAAAAGTCTAAAAATGGTCTGCGGTGACACATACTAAACCCATCCCAGGAGTTTGCTCCGAGGAAGTGGGAGGGGCCCGGGTGGGAGGCGGTGGAGAAGGGACTTCCGCTCCGCCCACAGCTCAATGCCCCGATTTCTAAGAGAACGGATTCATGTATTTCTTATCAAATTAAAATTAATGTTTTAAAAGAAATTAACAACTTTAAAAAATTCCTGCCCTGCCTGTTTCACTAAATTGTTTGGAGGACCAAATTATATGTGCATAGAGAATGTGTAATTCATTTTCTAGTTGACAGAGCATTTTTTACCCACGTGACCGGACTCCATCCTGTCAACGAGAATTTGAGGGATGGATTGTAATTTCTGTTCTGCTGAGGAGGTAACTGGGGCGCAGAGAGGTGAAGTGATTTGTCCCAGGTCACACATGTGTGGTGGGGTTGAGCTAGGATTCACACCTGGGGCTGTCGGACCCATAGCCTGGGCCGCTCAACTGCTTCAGGCTGTGGGGTTCAAGATGCCTTTTAAGCTGTCCACTGGCCAATGCTGTCATTAGTATAACGACAGTGGAGGCACTGTCCCCTCAGCTCCTTCTCAGGAGGCCTGCAGTCTCCAGGCAGAAGTCCCACCTGAGCTGCCCCCAAAGACCTCAGCCGTATGGTCCCGGGGGTGCCCTCTCTCGAGACCCTCACCCATTATTCTCTGGGAGGCAGTATGGTGCTAAGGATAGAGCTTGGATATCGGACTCAGAGAGACCTGGGTTTGAATCCAAGCTCTGTCACCTACCAGCAGGTGACTGTGAGTGAGCCACTTCCTCGCTCTGCAAAATACTACCTAGTTTGCAGGTTGCTGTGGGCAAAGTGTACACGGTAAGTGCTCAATCAACGTTAGTTCCTGCTCTCTCGTCCCCTCCCAACAGCTTCACCAACTCTGAGCAGGGGCTGGGATAGCCCTGGGCAGTGTCCGACTCACCCCAACCCTGTGCCAGCCACAGTACCCAACACAAAGTAGGTGCTCAGGGAAGTTTGTGATTTGGCTTCAGAAAGTTTGTGGGGTTAAATTATCAGTGACAAGAGGAAAAGTCACCTCAGTCTAACTGGAGTGGCAGAACTGCTCGCAAGCAAGGGTCCTCCCAATTGCAACTGATTGCTGGGGTCATGTCCCTGGGGCCATCCTGAACTCTACCTTGAAGGCAGTGGGGAACCATTGATGGTTTAATCAAGGGAGAGATATGGTTAAGTAGATTTCAGAAAGGACATGCTGTGTGGAGTATGGCTTTGGAAGGGACAAGATAGGAGGCAGGCAGACCCATGAGGAGGCTGCAGTGAACGTCTCAGGTGACAGATGGGGCCTGAGATCCCCTCTATTCCCATGAGACACCTGGGGACTGGAGGGACCAGGGAAGCATGGAGTGATTGCACTGGATCTTGAAAGATGCTAGGATTTTATAGGGTATGGAGAGAAAACCTGTGACGTGTGTGTGTGTATGTGTGTGTGTGTGTGTGTGTGTATAAATTGAGAATATGTTTTGTAAGCCACAAAAATCACATACACCTACCCTGATACTCTCTTGTCACTGTCTCAGCCTTTCTTGGGCATACAACATTCGCCTTTGTATTCAGGGAGCATTGACACAGGTCTCAAGGAAATTCCCAGCTCACCTGAATCACTTGGCAGAAACAAGTTTTTATGTCAACTCACAAACCGACCCATGTAAGCCCTCCGACAAACACAGAGCGCATTATTGCGAAGGCCGGTCGCCAACAAAGGGAAATGGTCAGCTTTTCTCTTTCTCGTTTGTCGCAGACACATCTGTCGAGCCATGCCTGGCATTCAGGATACTGTCACACGTGCCCAAACCTTCCGATTTAAGGGGGAGGCAGGGAGGGCAGGTGGAATACGGACAGGGTGAGAGACGGAGGTTACGGTTCGTCATAAAAATAGCAGCCACCGGCTTTTGAATGCTCACTATGTGCGGGGCACGTGCATGAATTCTTGCATCAATCTCTGATGCGGGTGCTGTTATTACATATACCTTTTACAGATGAGGGAAGGCAGACCTTGGGGAATTGAAGTATCTTCCTGAAATTCACACAGCTGGTAAGTGGCAGAGCAGGAGCTGGCTCGAAGGTCCACTGTGACAGCTTCCTCCCATCGCCAGACTTGATGAATACCAATACCTGCCTTTTTGTCCCCAAAGACACCAATACTAATGAGTTTGATGATGTTGCTTCATTTATTCATTCAAAAAATAATTACTGAGTGCCTACTCTATGTTTGGCAAAGAGGAAGGAGAGGCAGCGGACGGCACAGGCAGAGGTCCAGAGACAGAAATGGGTCCAACGTGCCCAAGATCCCCTGGATTTGCTGGGTTAGATCCCGGAGTGGAGGAGCCTGGGTGGGTGGGGAGCAGCGCTGGGAGTTGGGGGGGCGGGGGTCTGTAAACAGTGGGAGGAGGTGGGGGCGGGGCAGGAGTGCTGCCGAGAGAGCGGGAAGGAATCTCGCTTCCTTATTTATTACCTCTGGGCTCTCCAATGCATGACTACCAGGCAGAAGTGACAAAATAAAAAGGGAAAGGAAAAAATGCCAGCTACAGCCAGAATGAAATCAGGGCAAATAGAATAAAACCTGACAGCCAAGTATAAATAAATATTCGTAAAAGAGTTAAAGGACAGATTAAAATAAAAACACCAAATGCAATTCTTACCCCTTGACAAATGCAGTGCGAATTGGGTTCTTTTAATCAAATGTTTGGCAGGTGTATGAATTATTTATAATTCAATATCGGGTGGTTAAATGGAAAATGGAAGATGTTCCCGTCGTCTTCTCGGAGCTTATCCGCCTCCCCCAGTGAGTTCTCCCCGGGGGAGGGGAGGGTGGGTGATCACCCCTCCCCCACACCAGGTGCCAGGCTGGACGGTAATCTCCGCCTAGTTCTGGGCATCGCCATTTGTCAGCTTGCTCCCTTGTCACAAGCCTACTTCGCTGCCAGAGCCTTGTCAGGAAGGAGGCTCCCTCATGCTGGCATCAGGAGAGGGGGCAGCTGGCCAGGTGTAGGGGAGCCAGGAGTCCAGAGACCCGGGTTCTTGTTTCTGGGCTTGCACAAACCCCGTGCGTGCTCTCCTGCAAGTCTGTCCCCTTCCTGGTTCTCCCGCATCACCCTCCTTTGCTCCCCACATCCTTTCGTTTCAATTGACAGAGTGCAACATAGCGTGTGGTACCCACACATCCAGCTATGGCAGGAAGCAAACTGTCTCCATTTTACAGATGAGAAAACTGAGGCTCAGAGAGATGCCTAGATGTGTCTCTGTTCACACAAGGGGTACAAGCTTGAGTTGGGGCTGGAATCCACGTCTTTAGACTCCAAGAGCCCTGGAAGCGCATCTGGGAGCAGAGAGAGGCCCGGAGTCTGGGTAGAGAGGCCAGGGCATGAGCTCTGGAATCAGACAGACTCCAGAATCAGACAGGCTCTGAACACACTCCCTGCATGACCTGCGACATGTTACCTAACCTCTCTGGTCCTCCACTTTCTCCGCTGTACACTGCGCTGATAAGCGCTACCGCAGGGCTATGGTGAGGATTACCAGGCGGCGTAGTCACGTGTGCACTGCCTGCCCTCCACGGGAGCTGGACGTTACTGTTATTCTTGTAGCTACAAGAAATGACCCTCATTTTACAGATGAGGAAACTGAGGCCCAGAGAGACAAAGGGACTTCCCCATGGCTATTTAGTGGCAGGGAATCCAGGTCTCCAGGAGCTCACCAGACCATGTGCTGCTCATGCCCGCACCTTCCCAGATGCCCACCCCCACCCCAATTCTGAACTGGATCCCCCCACCAACAAGTCCCAAGGAGCAGCTTCACACCAAGTCAAGGGCCATTCTGTTCTCATCTTTCCCCCACCCCATTTCTGTTTCTCTTACACATACACGGGCACGCGCACGCACCCCGTGAGCCGAGTAGGAGCAGAGGATCCCCCGCAGCCACATGCTGCCTGCTCCCCCGAGCAGCAGATGAATGAGTGCTCACAGTTAACAAACGGCTGTCGGAAAGGTGGGAGAATGAAGGTAATTAGTCCCCTTAATGCCGATTTCAAACTAATCTTTCACACTTAAGGAAATTGTTCCAATGATTTTCTTATTTTCAGGGGAGCTCGTTAACTAAGAATTAGAAAAATAGATATGGCAGGAGATAAGAAAAGGGATTTCGTAGTGACAAGCTGCCTAAACACACTCAGAGGGGGCTGGCTGGGCCAGGACCAAGGGACAGACCCGGGTCCTCCTGGGGTGGATGACAGACACGTGTTCCAGGGCCCTTGGGCAGGATGAAGACTCCAAGGGTGGGTGTCAAGGGTCCAGAGCCCACAGCCTCGGCGTGAGGCCTCTGCAGAGCAGGTGCTCCATGAACACTGGCTGCTGTTGCTGTAATTGGAACCCAGGCCTTCCTTCTCAGCCTCCCTGCTCCTGAGCTCTGGCCGGAACTTTCCTCAGCATCTGCGAAGAGTGATGTCTTTGCTGGGATCCAGGGCCCAGTGCAGGGAATTCAGAACTCACCGCCTTCTGGATCCTCTGGGGAAGCCACGGGATGTTTATTGAACACCTGCTGCATGCACGTTGCTGTGCTGGGAGCTTTACCCTCTGTCTCACCCACAGGCAGGTGTGTGTGTCGCCATGTCACAGAGGTGGAGGTGCAGACTCAGAGGCAGGGCCAGTGTGCAGCCAGCCCTGCCGTTGTCTTCAGGTGTCGTTGTTCTGACTGGTCAGTGCCTGTGCTGGTCCAGTTGTTCAGTATTTTGAATGTCACCCTTGGTCATGTGACTTGCCCAAGGCCATGGGGCCGTAGGTTCCAATCTGGAACTGGAACCCATGCATCTGGCACCACAGCTTACACCAAATCTGTCCCTCCAGGCTACCTCTGTGTACGGAGTCCCAGTAGGAAGGAGGCTTGGAGGGGATGACTTGGAGCCAGGAGAAACTGCGTGTCCCCTGCAGAGATGGGGTGGCTTTAAAGGGGGGGAAATGGAAGGGAGGGTCTAGCCAATAAGGTGTCTACCCTGGAATGGGCACAGGCCGTTTTCCCCTCACTCCTTACCAGCTCTTGTTCCTGCCTCCCCTCCTTGCTTTGGCTGTGCCCCACCTGGCCACTGTGCCCAGCCCTGATCACTCCTGGCCTTCCTCTCCAGCAGCTTCTGATTTCTCCTTCACCTCTGCACTGAGCAGAAACTCGAGGGTCCCCATTTTCAGCTGCAGTGCATTCCGGGAAGCTTACCTTTGTTTGTCCCATGACCATCCCATCTGTGGACCAGGTCAGTGTCATCAACAGAACTGCCTGCTGATTGGCTCCAGCAAAGGAGAAGGATTGTTCACTAACAAGCCACGTGGGAAAATGTGACTTTGTGAAAATGTCAACATGACATTTTTCCTTGGGTCACAGGCAAGGTTGCACATTTAAATCTTGTCTCCCTCATATCCCTGACCACAATGAAAACCTCTGCCATCCAGAATTTGTGCCTTATTTGGAGAAAGCCCCTAGTGTAGTGGTTCTCAATCAGGGGTGACTTGGTCACCCTCAGGACATTCGAAATGTCTGGGGACATCTTTGCTTGTCACAACTTGGGGGCTGCTAAGGGCATCGAGTGGGTGGCGGCCAGGGATGTTGCTATCCATTCCAAAGTACAGAGAACAGTGCCCCCCCCAAAAAAGAATTATTGAACCTAAGATGTCAGTAGTGCCAAGGTTGAGAAACTCTGCCCCACAGTCATCTGATCCAATGTCCCCATTATATAAATCACCTTAGAGCAGAGAATAGGATCCAGGTCTCCTTACTGTGTCTACCACTGGTATTAAACAATAGCAAGGGAATTGAGGCTCTGGGACAAAGATTCAGGGTTCAGACACTTTTTGTTTTCAATTGAAAAAATATGTATTTTGCTCCTGACATGTGCCAGGCATTGTGTAAGTTGCTGGGTACTTAGTCGTGGACAAAGTATATCCCATCTCTGCCCATCTGGGACTCCCATGTAGTGGGCTTTGAGCTGGGTGACCTTAGGCATGTTGCTTCCTCCTGTGAGCCTCAGTTTCCTCATCTCTAAAATGGGCATGACAGATATGCCATCTCTCCCACATTGGTGTGAGGCCATCAGTAATTTAAATGTCAAATACAATTGTAGATCCTCGATAAACATTTAAGTGGGTTGAATGCTTCTTCTTCTTGGAGAGGGCTGGGCAGGTGGTAGGGACAGTTCTTTTACCAGGAAAAGAGAATGGGGAGAAAACTAAGACATTATTGAGCACTTACTGTATGCTTCTCATGGGATCCTCGTATCAACACTGCAATGCAGGTGTTCTCTTGCTCAAGGAGCAGATAAGGAAATTGAGGCTCAAAGAGAGAAAAAGACGTGCTCAAACTGGATTTGAACCCAGCTCCCCTGGCTCTTTCAGCTCTGCCCTTTTTGCCATCCCCAGGGCCTTTTAAGATGATGCTGGGCAGGGGTCAAGGTCTGAGCCTGACCAGGCATGGCCCTCAAACTCATTCCCCAGCGCCCCCGGGGATCTTGGTTTCACCCCATTAGCACTGCTTTAAAAAGTGCGGACCGACCAGGGCGCGTTATTGCCCACATAAATCAGGCGGCTCCGAGTATGGAACACCTTTAAACAAACAGCTGATGGGAGTGAAGTTCCAGGATCATTATTAATAGCTTTTCATTTTGGTGGCCGCTGTGCTGTGACATGCTTTCCCAGCAGAAGCCCCGCGCAGCCAGTCCCCGATCCACCGATCCCCCGAGTCCGCCAGTCAGAATGAATGACTGTACCTTTGTGTTAATTGTGGAGCCCCAGCCACACGCAGGATGCTAATAGGGCCAAGTGGGAGGGGGCAGGTGCCAGTCTTGCCTGGTTGCTGGGCAGAGAAGGACCCCACATCTAATCTTCCTCTGCAGCAGCCAGAAGCGGGATCTGTCTAATGTACTTATCTGAGCTCTGCCCTACTCTGCTCAAGAAGGCCCTAGGGCTCCCACCGCCCACACCCAAGTCCAGACTCATCCGCCTGCCATTCAGGGCCCTCGTGTCATTCTGTTCATGGCTCCAGCCTCCTTGCTTGCATTCTGACACCAGGAACGCTACACTGCTCCAACTCCTGTTCATTTATTCAATCAATCATTCATTCATTCAACAAACATTTACCAAGCCCTCTGAGGGATGCAGAGAATGAAGCTGTGAACAAGATGGACATGGTCCCTCGGCTAATGGAGTTCAATACCAAGCAGAAAAGACAGGCGCGTGTGGGCTTTGGAGCCGGGCTGCCTGGGTCCCTATCGCAGTTTAGCTCTTTCCCATCTGTGTGATCTTGCACACATAACCTCTTCCAGGCCTCAGTTTCCTCCTCTGTAGAATGGGAATAATAATAGCAGCTATTTCATGGGCTTGTGTGAGGAATTAAATAGCTAAAAATATATGCAAAACACTTAATATACTTACTATCATTTACTATTGAGCACGAAGTACTCGATAAGCGGTAGCTATTATTATCATTATTAACTCACGACTTCATTAGCATGTACAAGAACGAGCATGAAAGAAAGGAAGCAGGATCAAGGAGAGCATCCGACACGGGGGCTGGGTGAGTCTGGCGCTCTGGGGAAGGGCTCCCCGGGGAAGCGACACGCTCTCGGGCCGGACGGTGCGGGGAGGCGGATGCGGGCATTCCGGGGGACATCACGGGGAAAGGCCCGGAGGCTGCCTGGATTTTGCCAAGCTGAGAGCCCTGAGAGGCAGCGGGAAGGCTGGCGCGTCCGCAGCGATCGGAAGGAAGGCTGAGATGAGACGGGAGAAGCAGGCAGGGGGCCACACCTCGCAGCTTCTCGCGGGTCTCGTTAAATTTTAGATTTCATCCTAAGAGCAATGGGAAGCTGTTGGAAGCGTCGGAAGCAGAAGATTGGCGTGAGCCTTACTCTGCTTTTAAACTCACCCAGGCCACTATGTGTGTGCGGCAGACTGGCCCCCACCTCCTCACCTGCTGGGGTCCTCCAGGGATGGCTGAGAAGGAAGCGGGGGAGGAGGCTGTTGTCCAGGTGAGTGATGACGCTGGGCTGCACCAGGCGGAGGCAGTGCAGCGGGAGAGGAGCCGGCCATTTCTAGAGCTATGCAGGAGGCGAGATCCTCAGGATGTAGTACAAGGGGACGGGTGAGAGAAAAGGACCTGTCGGGGAGGACTCTAAGGTGGACTCCTTTGCTGATTTGGGGGACAAAGGAGGAGTAGCAAGTTTGAAGGTCAGGGACTATGACCTTAGTTTGCCGTGCCCTGATGCCTGTAGGCCTCTGAGCCTTTGCATATACTGTTCCAGGGGAAACGCCTTTCCCCAGTCTTGTCTGGTAGGAGATTTTTCATTAATCACTCAATGCCAGGCTCTGACATCCCCTCCCATCTATGAAGCCCTCGCTGGCCCTCACCCCAGATTTGGTGTCTCCTTTTTTGTATCCACCCCCTCCCAACACCCTGCACCTTGTAGAGCGCATGGCTCCTTCTCGCATTCCTTTACTGTTTCCACTTCATCTCCCTCCAAATCTTGGAAGGCCCCAGAGCTTAGCCCTTGGGCCACTCCTCTTTTGAGTCTGGGCCACTCCTCAGGTGAACCACATGCAGTCCTATGGACTGAAACCCCACCGATTTGCTAAGGACACCCGAATACGTGTGTCCAGCTCAGATCTCTCCCCCAAACCCCAAATTCTATAGCCACTTGCCTGTTCGACATGGACGCCTAAAAAAAAAGCTTCAAACTTCTCATGTCCAAACCCAAACTCCTGCGTCCTACCCCCGACACACACACACAATGATAAAATACATTTTAAAACTGTTCCTCTTCCAGCTTTCCCCATTTCAGTGACTGGCAACTTCATTCTTCCAGCTGCTTCTGCCAAAAGCCTTGAAGACATCCTTGACTTCACACCCCACATCCAATCCATCAGCAAATCCTGCCAGCTCTACCTTAAAATAGACCCAGAATCTGACCCGTCTCGCCACCTTCATTGTCAACAGCCTGGTCTGAGCTACCATCATCTCTCACCTGGGTTATTGGAACGGCCTCCTAACTGGTCTCCCTGCTTCTGCCCTGGCCCCCTGCAGGCTGCTCTCAGCTATGGTGTTAAAACATAAATCAGGTCATAACACTCCTTCGCTCAAAATTCCTTTGGCTTCTTGTCTTTCTCAGAGTAAAATGGCTCAAAAGACCCAACATGGCTTGGCCTCTTGTTACTTCACTGACCTTTTCCTACTACCCTTCTGCCTCTATCCCTGCCACACTGGCTTTTCGGCTGTGAATAGACCCGGTATGAGCCCACTTCCAGGCCTTTGCACTTGCTGGTCCTCTTACCGGGAACGCCCTTGACCCTGAAGTCTGCCAGGCTCACTCTCCCTTGGGGGCGGGGTGGGGGGCTCTGCTCAAATGCCTGATCTCATGTGGCTTTTCCTGCTAACCTGAGATGAAACAGCTCCCGAGGTCCCCAGGCCATTCCTACCCCCTCACTCTTCTTCCCCACCCCCCAGACTGTATCATTATCTTACACCATCTGACATGTTACAAATGCACTGCCTCCTTACTCTGTAATCAAGCTCCCTGAGTACAGGGGCTTTGTCTTTTTTGCTGGATGGCATACCCCCGGCATTAGAACAGTGCTTGGTATATTATCTGTACTCAGTGGATATTTCTTGGAAGACTCTGGAATCATCTTAAACTATCTGTCTACTTGTTTGTCTGCTTATCTGTCTCCTCTGGTAGACAGTGGGCAGCAACTGGGTCCAATGCTCCACCGTTTGTCTTGAGTCCCCCACTGGAGCCTGCGGAGTGGGTGCTCATCACACGTTTGAATAAACAAGTGGATAAGAATAGATTTCCAGAGGGATGGCCTGGGGTGGTGTGAGGGTGGGGTTATGGCTGGACAGACTTGCCTCCTGGAGCCCCTCCTGCCTCTCCTCAAGGGCCTGGGGTCCCCGGGAGGGGAGGAAGCTGTAAACTTGAGCCAAGGACTCTCCAGAGGCCAGAAGGGACAGGGATTGGGGTTAGGAGTCCGTACTGACGGGATCTGCAAGTGTGGGTTTCCTATCAGGCATCACACTGGGGGCCAAGCTTTGGATTTAGAATTCTGTTAGAGGTTAAGGAAACCGAAGTTTTTGAACAGGTCAAGGGTTTAGGGTTAGGGTTTGAATTAAGGTTTGGGGTTTGGGAAACAGGTTGAAGTTTTGAATTTAAAGTGAAGATTCAGGGTTTCTGGTCAGGACTGGGAGTTTGGGAGTGGAGCCTGATGCCTGTGGTCAACTGATTTTGAGAATGGGTCAAAGGACTGGAACTTTAGTGAGAACATGGGATAAAGTTGCGAGAGGCATCGGGGGAACAACCAGAGGACATCTGTTAGGATTTTAAAGCTTCTCTGCCATGATGCTGTAAGACAGACGCTCACATTTTACAGCAAAGTGCTAGGTCAGCGGTTCTCCACCAGGGGCAATTTTGCCACCCAGGGCACATTTGGCAAGGACTAGAGACATTTCTGATTGTCACAACTGGGTAAGAAGCTGCTCCTGGTACCTAGTGGGTGGAGGCCAGGGGTGCTGCTAAGCATCCTCCCGTGCACGGGACAGCCCCTGCAACAAGGAACTGTCCAGCCCACATGTCCACAGTGCTGAGGTTGAGAAACCCCACGTTAGAGAACTTATCCCTTCTAGGAGGGGTTAGCCAAGGCCTAATCCAAGTGGGCTGGGGTTGGGATGTAGTGTGTGGAGGCTGAGGGCTGGGGTGATGGGGGCCTGAGACACAGAATGAGGGGCGGGCGTCCACACACCCCCAACCCCTGCCATTGGTTCAGCTTCTTACAGCTAGCTGTCTCCAGCTCTGGCAGGCTCTAGGGGAGAGGAGGGCAGAGAGAGTGGAGACAGGAAGGGAGAAGGAGAAGAGGGCCAGCCCAGCGTGTCAGGGGACTCACGAAGCCGCAGACAAGCATGGTGGGAGCTGGTGACAGAGAGAGACCAACAGCCTTGGCGACTCGCAGAGGGGCCCGGGCGGGGTGCGTGGGAAGCGTGTGGTGTTGGGGCAGTGTGGAAAGTCAGATCGCTGTACAGAGATGGCATCTTGGGACACGGCAGTGTCTGAGGCACCCTCTGCAACTTGTGTGAGCGCCCCGTTCAAGACAGAATTCAAATAATATTAGTAGCTAACACCTGGGTAGCACTTACTACCTACAGTAAGTGCGTCCTAGCTGTTAACTTGTTTTTAATCGTCCTGTCAAGCCTGCGTGGTGGATACTATCATAATCCCCATTGCATAGATGAGAAATCGAGGCAGAGAGGTTAAGTACATTGCCTAAGATCCCATAGCTCCGAATGGCCCAGCTGGCCCGGCGTCTGCACACCGGAGCGGGCTCGGGGCTTCCAGCTGCAGCGGCAGTGGGGGCTCATGGTGGGGGTGCCCGGCCTCCTGTGCTGCTTGTCTTCCTCTGCCACCAGCATTCATGATCTCATCACACCCTCTCGGGAGCCCAGCCAGGTGCCCTATCACTGCCCCTGCCGCACCAATGAAGCAACCACAGCGTCAGGTGACACACTTCTCCACACAGCCAGTCTGCCTGGCATCGAGGCCCCTTCTGCAGCTGTGCTTTCGGCCTGGGGGGCGCCTCTGCACAGCCCCCAGCACCCACTCTGGTGGCAGCATTTGATCTTCACCAGTGGCCTCAGACTTCAGGGTTTCTCAACCTTGGCACCAGCGACATTTTGGCTGGCTAATTCTTTGTCGTGCAGGGCCGTCCTGCACCATGTAGGATGTTCAGCAGCATGCCCGGCCTCCACCCACTATTAATAGATGCCAGGAGCACTCTTTGTCCTCAGTTGTGACAACCAAAATTGTGTCTAGACATTCCTGAGTGTTCCTTGGGAGCCAAAATCAGCTGCCCCCTCCAATGAGAGTGACTGGCCCAGGGGGAAGGTAGGGAGGATGGGATGCTCCTAGGCTATAGCAGATCATGGAACTGAGGCTCAGAGAGGGTTGGCCTTACCCAAGGTCACTCAGAGGGTCAGTGGTAGGACTCAGGTCCACTCCAGCCAAGAGGAAGGGGTTGCTGCCAAGCTTTCTTGCCAGAGTCTCTCTCCCCAGTGTGTGCTGGGTGCCAAGATTGTGACCTGTCCCAGCACATGCACAGGTCCCATGGGCCAGCCTGCCCTTGCCAGAGCCCTCTGTTCTCCGGCCAAGCCGAGGTGGGACTCGCCCTGCTCCCAGCTGCGGTGCAGTGACAATAGCTCAGGCACACCAGATTGCAAACCCCAGCTCTGCTACATCCTCACTGTGGGACCCCAGGCCTAGCACTGAACGACTCTCACTCTCTGTTTGCCCATCTGAAAAATGGGCAGTTTGGACTAGAGCATCTCAAAGACGCAACTAGCTCTGAGGTTCTGATTTTCCACCAAAGTAAGGTCTCTAGTGTCTTAGTCCTGGCTGTGCTCCCAACTCAAGGTGGCACCTTTGGCAAGTCACTGCCCTGCTCCAGAACTCAGTCTCCTCAATCCACCATCCACCTTCAAGCAGCCAACACATCAGTGGCATGGAACTTCTCACTGCTCTCTGATGAATTCAGGAGCTCTTCCCTGTCTTGGTTCATGCTGGCCCCTGTGAAATGCTCTTCTTCCTACTGTCTACCTAGAGAACTCCTATTCATCCTTTAAGACTGAGCCCAAGTCATTTGCTCCAGGGGGCGCTTTCTTATTCCTGCAGGCAGATAATCACCCCTTCCTCTGTGCTTGCTTGGTACCTCCCACCCTCTAGAAGAGTACAGCCTCTGCGGTGGGTGTGGGGGTGCATGGGGTGTCTTCCCTACTAGACTGAAAAACGTCTTTGGAAACAGAGATTGGGCCCCCCAATCCTAATATCTCTGTGGCCCACACAGTGCCTGGCAGAGAGTGTGTGCTCAGTAAATGTTGGGGAAGGAAGAATGAATGAGGGGGAGGAGAAGGTTGCCAAGACCCTTAGGGGTTACAACCCTCTAGAATCCAGGGAAGGAAGCCAACCTCTTGCTGTCACCCAGTCTGAGGACTGCCCCCACCCGCGATGTCAGCAAGTGCCTGTCGCCCCAGCCACCCACACATTCTGAGGACTCAGAGAGTACCTTGGACAGTGACCAGACACTTGTAAAAACTGCTTTTATCCTCCTTGGAGCTGCCAGTTCCTGGTTTTGTGGGGTGAGTAGGATAGAAGTGGTCTGTGATCTTTGGGTTCCATCCATTCAACAGATGTTTTCTGAGAAGTTACAAAAACAGTTGTATTGTGTGTAACTTCCCAGGGCCTCAACTTACTCACTTGTAAAATGGGGGTGGGGACGGGTAGGGATGCACACACGATCAAGTCTTGAAACAGGGGTCAGCTTCATGGTTTTATTTTGACCCTCAATACAACACATCAATTCCAGCTTCCAGCTTTCAGGAAAAACAGGACTGTGCGTTCTCGTTCCGCTGCTTCCTTCCTGCGTGACCCTGGCCCTTCCCTCCTTTGGGCCTCTGGTTGCAAAAGGAAGGGGTTTCTGGTCTCTAGGTTCTGGTTCAGCTCTGGGGGCCTGAGTTTCCAGGGTTCTATCCTGATGCCGGGAGGCCACCCTACCTCCTCTTTCTTCCTCCAACCCTGAGGAAGGGGCTGGAGCCTCAGAGAGGAGATGGGGACAGACTGGAGCTTCCTGGGGTGGGTAGGAGGGTGTGGAGAGAAGAGGATCTGTCCTAGCTTGGGTGTGAGAGACGAGTTAACAGCTCAATTGTTATTTCAATTACACGGATTATTTGAAAACAATGTTATGAGTTTCATCACTGACAACCCCGGGAAATGGCTGCTATGGCAACCAGGGAAAAGAATGGCCCTGACCAGCCAATCAGAAGTTCCAACCACAGCCCCAGTTTGTACAAACTCTCTTCCCAGGGGCCCCTCCCATCCTCTGCTTGGGGAAGGGGCTTGGAACAAAGAGAGAAAGAAAGGGGCTAAGGAAGTGCCGCTCTGTAGAAAGGAAGAGGATGAGTGAGGAAACTGAGGCCCAAGGAAAAGCAGGACTCCTGGAATAGCTGTTTATGCCAAATTCTTCAGGGGCCAGGACATGTCTGGCCCATGGTACCCTCCTGGTGCCAGCACAGGCCTGGCACACAGCAGACAGGAATAGGGCTAGGTCTAGACCCAGCTGTGGTTGAGGAGGGGTTTCCCAGGACACGCTGTCCCCTCCCTGCTCACCATCCGGTGGAAGGGAATTCTCTGAGACGCCTTCCACCAAGAGCACACAGCAACTGGACTCATCTTTCACTGCCAGGAAGAGAGTGGGCGTGCCAGGAGCCTCCACTGGGCCGGATGAGAAAGGGCAGGGGAGGCCTGCGGGGGTTCCAAGGTGTCTCTGAGAGCCTGGGTATCTTTCTCTGCTGCCCCCTGCAGAGGCTGCCTCTGCGTGCAATGTCCCTTGGCCCAACCTTCTCCAAATGAGGCACCCCGGTGGTCTCTAGAAAAAGCCTTTTTGCTTTGTGAAAACCCCGTGTTCTCCTTGTTCAGAAAGAGGCCAATCTGACGGGAAGCTGGCTGGACTCTGCAAAAATACAATTCTGAAAGCCCATTCCTCCCTGCGCCCCCTCCCCACCGCTTGAGCTCCCTGCTGTCCCCAATTCCCTCACCAATTTTACTTACCAAACCCTTACATAGGGCTTACGAGATGCGAAGCACTATCCTAAGCACTTTACAAATATTAGCTCATTTTATCCTCACTACACCCCGTGAAGCAACTATTGTGGTTATCATCCCCATTTTACAGATAGGGAAATCGAGGTGGTTAAATAACTTGTGCAAAGTCAGGTGGCTGGGGAGGAGCAGCACAGGAACTAGAACCCGGGCAGTCTGGTTCCAGAGTTCAGTCTCTGGGCTGCTATCCTAATTGTGCCTGACGGAAGATGACCTGGCTTGAGTCTTGCCTGATGGTCAAAAGACTCACAAGGTTCACCTTTTGTTGCCTCATCTTCTTATACCAGAGGCATCCCAATTGCAGGGAGGGACATCTCCATTGATTTGGTACCTGCTATGAGCAGGGCACTGTGTGCCCATTACCTCCTTCCTTCCAGCAAGGGAGGTCTTACACTTCCCATTATACAGATAAGAAAACTGAGGCTCAGAAAGTCGTAGAAACGTGCTCAAGGCCATTCAGCCAATATATTTCAGGTGAGGATTGGTGCCACATCTGTCTATCTCTGACTGCCACTGACTCCTGTCCCCCAGGGACCAGAGAGACAAGATAGGTAGCCCTGGTTCTTGAAGAGCTGACGGGGGCGCTCAGAGTGAATGCATATAAAGGCCCAGCCCAGGTGGGCCAGGGTCTACAGGTGGAAATGAGCCTTGGAGCAGTGGCCTAGCTGCCATAGGTGTGTGTCAGGGATCATCAGGTGACCTGTCAGACAGTGAGATGGGGCCTTGAATGCCAAGCAGATGGTTTGGCGCTGATGGGCGAAGCCACAGGGAGCCATTGCTGTCTTAGGAGCCTCTTTCCCTCCCTCCTGAGGCAGGCTCCCTCTTGCGCAATGGAGCAATTTCCCAAAGCATTTTCTCTAATTTGTGATTGTTTTTCTAACCCAGAAGCAGCGAGAGTCTCTAGCTTCTCCCAGCCCACGAGCCCAGCAGAGCTGTGCTGCCAAAGCTGCTGGTCTCCACCCCCAGTCCCGCCCACTTGGGGACCTGCAAGTCTCTCTGTCCCTAAAGCCCCCCAGGGTACTGTGCAGACTTCAGCAGGAAGGGTCTTATGGACTCAAATCCAAGGGCTTCTTTCGTAGCCTGAAGCCGACAGAGCTGATGCAGGGACCCTGGAACGGCTTTAGAGCAGGAGCCACCGCCTGCTGGCTGATTGTGCCCAAAAAACAGCGAGGGCTGGCATCCTGGAGGGAGGGTGGAAGAGGGCTCTGGGAGGAGGCCAGGGGCTTCTCGAGGGCTCCCAGGGCTCTAGGGGGCAGGGGCTGGAGGAGGAGGCCAAGGGCTCTAAGAGGGGAGGAGGGCCTCAGGATGGAATGGGGCTCAGAGAGATGGGGGTTCAGTGGGGACACAGAAATTCTGTGACATAACAGGGGCTAGGGGAGGGAAGGGCATGCCAGAGAGTGGCCAGGAGCTAAGTGAAGTGGCCAGGTGCTCAGTGACAGACCTGGGGCTCCGGGAGGGGTGGGGGTTCTGCAGAGGATTAGGGTTTCCATAACGGGTGCAAGTGCTTTGCTGGGGACGCTGGGAATGGCGCCGTATGCCATGAGAACACCGAGCCTCCACAAGGAGACGGGGACACAGACAGGCGCCCTGTGAGAGGCGGGGATCCCGGCCAGGGACTCAGCTGGGGCCCGGGGTTTGTGAGGACAGAGGCTCAAAATAGAGAATGTGGACCCAGTGCAGGGTCTGGAAGGGACAGAGGCTCCGGGAGGGGGTTGGGGCTGAGCAAGAGGATGGGAGTTTGGAGAGAAATGTCGGCCTCTGAAGGCCTAGGGCTGAGTGAGGAGGGGCCCTTCCTCTGAGGATTGTTTTGAGGAACAAATGTGGCCATCTCCTCCCCACCAGGCAGCCTACTCTGGCCAGGCCCATCCTGGCCCCAGGCTGGTCTCTACGGCCCACACAGCCCCCGCCCCTGCAGGTCCCCTCACCTTGGTCCTCTGCTCCTCCACTCACCCAAGGCCACTTTCCTCCAGGCCAGGGCCTGAGTCCTCCCCGACTAACCCCCCATCAATGCCCCACTCCTCATCCATTTCCTCTAAGTCACTCCTATAGATTTTGTTATCCCCCTATAGTTCAAAATCATTATCAGGTAGGTACTTCAGACACCTGTAATGACCAATAAGGCTATCCTCCTCACAGCTAACCTCAATCCCTCCAGCTGTAAGTGCAGCCAATTTCCCCTGTTCTGTCCTGGGAATAGGAAAAAGCTGACCTGTAGGCAACCGTCCATCAGTGTGTCCTTCATAGCTTTGGAGACATAAAGTCTTTTCAAATGTCTCTCTTCTAAATAAAACAATTCCAGTCCCTTCCATTGGCTTTTCTGAGCACCATCTTTATTATCAGGTATCTCCAAATGCTGTGTCAAGATCTTACCAGAGCATGGCACACAGTAGGCTCACAAGAAATGTGACTTGGATGGATAGACAAGTTGGTAGATTCATGGATGAATGAGAGTGGACAGATGGGTAGGGAGAAGAAGAAAATGAAGGTGGTGGTACATGTGTGGGTGGATGATGGGTGGATGGATGGATGGGTGTGTGTATGGATGGTTGGGTGAATGGATGGATGGAAGGATGGATGGATGGATGGATGGATGGATGGATGGATGGATGAATGCATGGATGGATGAGTGGATGGATGGAAGGATGGATGGATGGGTGAATGGATGGATGGATGGATAGGTGGGTGGATGGATGGATGGATGGATGGAGAGATGGATGAATGGATTTATGAATGGATGGGTGGATGGATGGGCAGACAAATGGATGGATAGATGGATGGACAGATGGATGGCTTAGCTTGGATGCTGGATGGCTGAATAATCTCAGCCAGCATTTCAACTTTCCCCCATGTCTCCCAAGTACAGACTCCTTTAATTTGGTAAATGGACCCCAGTTCTCCCAGACACCCAGGCATGAGATCTTGTCATATTTGGTCCCTCCATCTCCCTCATCTCCCACAACCAAGCAGCCCCGGATCTAGTTGATCCTATTTCCTTGGTGCCTTTTCCCTCTGGCCCCTGCTCTCCACCATTTCATTTAAGCCCTGACTTGTCTCCTGGACAATTTCAGCTGCCCCTGCCCCTGCTTCATTTCTCTTTCCTTCAAGTCCACCCTAAAACACTACCAGAAGCACGATCTTTCTACAGCTCCACTCTAGCCAGCAACCTTCAATAGCTCCCTATTGCCTACCTGTCTCAGCCTGGAGTGCCACACTTCTGGATTCTGCTGCGCCTCCCCTTTCTGGTCCTCTCTCTCAGCCTCCGCTTCATGTACTCTGTGCTCTGGTCACCTGGGCAACTGGCTGTCACCCAAATCTTACCAAGCCTCCTCCGCTTTGCTCTTCCCACCTGCTGGAAGCCCTCCCTGTCACCTCCGCCTGCAGCTGTGCCATCCCAGCTTCAACACACACTTCTAATGCTGCCTCCCCACGAGGCCTCCCCCAATGCTCTCACCCAGATACAACCAGAGGAGCTACTTCATCCAGATACACTATGGAGCACCTACTATGTGCACACCTGGCTAATTGGGCCCAGAGGGTGGGAGGGGTCAGATATAGGATGGGAAAGACACAATCTTTGCCTTTAAGGGGCCACAGCCTACTCATGCAGGGGGTGTGTGTGAACACACTTACACACAAGTGGATACAGAATCCAAGGGGGAAAATGCGGGCAAAATAGTGTAGTATTAGCAGCTAGCACTTATCAAGCACTGACTATGGGTCAGACATTGTTCTAGGCATTTCTATCAATTCATTTAACCCTCCCAACAATCCTATGAGGTAGGTACAGATGAAACTGAGGCAGAAAGTCAGGCAACTTATCTAAGGTCACTTGGCTAGCAAGCGGCAGAGCAGGGATGGGAACCTTGGCAGTCCGGCTCCCGGGCCTGTGCTCTAACAGCACACAGCAGTGTGGTGTACACAGCGTCGTGGGAGTGGGGTGGACGGAGAAAATTCATGACAGGGCTCATCCCGACCTCCCAGTCCCCTCCCCTTCTGCCAACCAATTCCCCTTCCCTTCGAGCTCATTTGAATAAATGGAAATGACATTAGACTCAACTAGGGACAAGGGACTGAGTCTGTTCTGAGACACGATAGGGCCCTGGGCAAGTTCGCATCTCTCCCCAGGCCTCAGTTCCTCATCTCTATAATGGGGCTGGACTCGTCAATCCCTAAAGGCCCTTTCAACGCAGAAGCGCACAATCCTGAACACAGCTTCTAGGATCATAGAAGACGAAAGCCTTGGCAGCCTCTTGGGCTCGGAGCCTGGCTGCATCTCCCAGGAACTCTCTGTTGTCCCTGAATAGACAATTTCAGCCCCTGGTCCCTGCATGCCACACTGCAAGGCCACAGTCTTATGTTTGGTCACCTGAATCTGTCTGGCTTGTCACCCGCCCATCATCTTGTCTGCCCGCTGACCTGGATCCACCCGCTTCTGCTACCCATCCATCAGTGTGCCTGGGCCCGTCCACCTTGTGTCCCCCGTCTGCCTGGTGTCTGTCACTTCGCCCATCACACACACATGCACGCACGCACACACGCAGTCCACCTCCCTACTCCAGTCTCCTACTCTGCAAGCACCACGGTGACAACGAAGATGGAGTGGGGCCTTCTGCTTTCTTCACTCACAGAGGGGTCCCCTGTCTTAACATCAGCACCTCCTTTCCAGGAGCCAAAACAGTTCTCTGCCACCCCACATGCTCTCCCTTCCCCGGAGACCCCCAGCCCCCTCCTCACTGGGCCCAAGGGCTTCTACTTGAGGAATCTGGTCAGAGCCATGTGCCTCCTGCCAAAACTGTCCAAGTGGTCCCCAAAGAAATCATCGGCCATGGGAGCGAAGATGTGTGTACAAAGATGTTCATTGCAGAATTGTTTGTAATAGCGAAGGATTGGAAACAACCCAAATGTCCAACAGTGGGGGCTGGTTGAATGAATTATGGACCAGCCGCACAATGGAGAACCATGCAGCTCTTAAAAAATGATGATGTAGATGTATATTTATCGAAATGGCAAGACATTCACAATATATTATAGAGAGGAAAAAAAGCAGGTTACAGAGGCATATGTATAAAGCAAGATGCCATTTTTATTTTTTAAAAATCTATATATGTCAAGAAGGATATGCACTGAAACGGTAGCCAACTGGTGATGGAATTATGGCTAATTAAAAATGCTTTCATATATAAAAAGATATACGTACACATATATATAAATTTATACACACGCGCACATACATAGTCACTGTGTCGAACACTTCCTATGAGCCCAGCACTGCGCTAAGCCCGTAGTCTACATCACCTCATTTACTCTTCCATACAATCCACGCAGATAGGTTTTATGAAAGCCATTTTCTAGACGAGGAAACAGAGGCTCACTCAGCTAGTAAGTGGCAGAGCTAGGACTTAAACTCGGCGCTGCCTGACTCCAGATCTGTGCACCTAATCAGTAGGTTGTCATGTTCTCATTTTGTTTATCTGCAACTTGCCTATTTTTTTAAAAAATAGCACATATTCACTTGGATGATAAAGAAACGACAGACGTTAACAAGACACTGAAAGAAGAGGCTCGAAAACGATCCACAGCAATAAGCCCTCAACCTCTGGGCTCTCGGGCAGGTTTCCTCCACCAGCGCATCTTCCCTCCTCTCCAGGGGCCTATATATTAGGATGGTCCGGCACCCTGGAAGTTGGGGCAGGCACCTCTGGTTAGGCTGGGCCTTGGTCCTGCAGGCTTCAGCGCTCGTGCCCTGAGGCCCGCTCTTCAGTGAAGGCGGAGAGTGCTGGCTTTGCACTGTATGCCGTTCTAGACCCTGGCGAGGCCAAAATGAAGAAGCCCAGAGCCTGCCTTCCACATCTCATCCGGGGCCGGGTTCCCCAGCCTCTGCACTCTCAATGTTGTGGGCTGCAGAATTCTTTGTAGTGGGGTGGGGAGGGCTGTCCTGTGCATTGCAGGTTGTTCAGTAGATCCCTGGCCTCTACCCACTAGATGCCAGTAGCCGCCTCTGCCGAGTTGTGACAGCCAAAAATGTCTCTAGACATTGCCAAGTGTCCCCTGGGGGGCCAAATTGCCCCCAGTTGAGAAACACTGATCTAATATGTTGCAGACGATACAAGGGAGGCAGTGAAAAAAAATCTGAACTAATTGCTGGGCAGGTTCAATACAGATGGGAGTCACGTGCACCTGGCTAGCTCCAAAAGCTCCCTGGGATGCACCTGTCCCCAGAATTTGAGGCTCCCTCAAGGTTCCTTTCTACAGACTTGTCCTGGATGGTGATCTCCTCCCTTCTCATGGCTTCGGGGTGGGCCCGTACATTTTTGCATGATTGTCCATTAGGCATCCCCACTTGCAGGTGCCACCAGGATCTCACATGCGACCTGTCCACAGCTGGCCCCCACCTCTTCTTGAAATCTCTCCTCCTCTCGCATTTACCATCTCGACGACCCACACAGCTTCCCGAGTCAGAAATGGGGGTCCCTGCCACCCCCCGTGCCCACACAGTCACCTGGCCCTGTCCACTCCACCCTCACAACCCTCACAAGTCCCCCTCCACGCCCCCGACCCAGCCACCATCAGCCTGGGACCCGGTCTTCCCCACCCATCCACTCTCCACCCCACAGCAGGGCAAGGCTTCTAAAGGCAAATCCCACTGCCACACTTCCCTGCTGAAAACCTGCTAGAGGCTCCCCGCTGCTCTCAGGGCAAAGTCCAAGCTCTTGTTATGGTTTTCAAGACCCACCAGACCTGGCTTCTGCCCACCTTGCTGGCCTCGTTTCCTGCGACTCCCACTCCTGGAACCCCGACCTCTATGTGTGCCACATCAGCCAGCGGGTCCCACGCTCCTCCGGTACACTCCCCCTCGCCACGGCCTGGAGGCTGCTTTCCCTGCTCCCCCCTTCCCTCAGCGCCTAGGTGACTGCTCCTCCACCTGCAGGTGTGTTAAACAGCTTTCCTCCTGGAGCCCCTGCTGCCCCGCCTATTGGCTCTCCTGGTTACGAATTGTTTAATTGCCTGTCTCTTTCCTGGACTGCCAGACTCCTGGCGGCTGGGACTCAGTCTGCTGCTCACCCTCTACCATTCAGCACAGTGCTCAGCCTACTGGCTATAGTAGATGCTTACTATATATGAAAATATGTATGTTAAACTGGGTAATGAATGGACAGACGGTCAGACAGGTAGATGGGTGGATGCAAGGAAGAGGTACTCCTTGGGTTGGGTCCTTAATGCTTTGGAATATCTTCAGGGGGTGGCATTCAGGTGGAAGGGCAGGTGGGGCTGGATGCCGGAGTGTCAGATTGGAGGCACAGTGGGAGATAAAGGAGAACACAGACGGATTACAAGGACCTTGAATGTCATGGTGCCGAGTCTGGACTTAATTCAGTAGGCAATGGGGAGCCATGGAAGGGTTTTAATCAAGCAAGTGACATGATCCCACCTGCGTTAGAGAAAGATCGCTCTGGTTGCCGCAGGGATGACAGTGGGAGGGGATCAGAGGCTGGGAGGCCAGGGAGGAGGCTGCCACAACGGGTTAGGCAGGAGCCAGTGAGGTCTGAGACAGAGCAGGGATCCTGGGATGGGTGGGAGGGAAGAAGAGGTAGAGGCTAGAATGAAACGAATCTGTGGGAATCTAGAACATGTTCCTATGCACCTGGCTGCATGCAGGGACTGGGCAGTTTCCTCCGCAATCTAGGCAAAGGCAGTCCCACAGAAGATCCTGAGGTCAGAGACGAATCCTGGTAGTCCTGACTCAACTCCCCTCCTGCAGCCAAGGTCACGTGCAAAACCAAACAGAGAAGAACTGCTGCCTTTAGCTCCATGGGAACCAAGGGATACAAACAGAGGGATATTAACAATAAGGAGACCTCTTCTTTTCCGGAGTTTCCTGTGTCCAGGTTCTGCACTAAGCACCACACCTACTCATGCACGTTTCATCTTTACAACAACCCAGTGAGGTAGGTATTACGTTCTCTATTTCACAGAGGAAGAAACTGAGGCTCAGAGAGGTAAAGTAACTTGCCCGACATCACACAGCCAGCAAGTCACAAACCCAGGCTCATCTAACTCCAATGCCTATGCTTTTAATCAACTGTTTATATTATACAAAGGAGGAACTGATAGCAAGCAGATGGCTGAAGGCTCGTGGTCTGATGAGAAAGCAAGAAGCTCCCAGCTGAAACCCAGAGTGACCGTAGGAAGGAGCCTGCTGACGGAACGTGGAGGAGAAGGCGAGGCAGTGAGGGAATGCCTCCAGGTCCCTGTACCTCATGCGTTCAAACTCAGACGCACATACTCAGAAAGGTGTGTCCCCACTATAAGGGAACTGAGCTAGGGGGTCAATGTGTGTATATCCTTAACCCCCACCTGGGCCACCTTTGTAGTAATTAAAGAAAGGCATCCTCCTGGGCGGGGGAGGGGGGAGGGGCCCACAGGCCCACAGGCCCATAGCTGGTGAGTATAGGAAGCCTTTTTGCAAATCAGAGAAAGGTGTCCCTTCCTCCAGGTGGAATAGTCTGCCCTTAGGCCACCTGACTTGTTGAATGGAGCTTAAAATGGATTTCAGCCCCAACTCTCCCTGGAATTGAGTGCCCTTGGATAGTTAACAACCTACCCAGCTGTACATAACAGCCATGCCTCCAGCCTTGCTGTCCTGCACCCCTGTTTCTCAGCATCCACTCTGTATCATATGTGATGAGAAAATGTTCCCCCCTGACAGGTACACAGAGCTCAAACCGTTCCACAGACAACTTCCTTGTTAGGCCTTGCCTCCTCCATAGGAGAAAAGACAAAGTCCTATTATGCCCACTGCCCAGATGAAAAGGTTGAGGTCAGGGCCTGTCCTGATGGTGAAGTATCTAGGCTTTCTCTAGAGAGGTCAGACTTAACATACAAGGTTCTAGGAAGCAGAGGCCTCCAGTCAAGAGCTCCATCTTAAGGGTGCTCTGAGGAGCCCAGGGGCGAGGGAATGCCCACCCTTGTTCAGGCATGAGGCTTTTCTCCCTGAGCCTCGCCTGAAGCCTGTGTTTCCCTCAGCCTGATGGGGGTGGTGCCCCTGCCTTGTCCCCAAGGCCTAGCACCCTCCCTGCTCAGCTCTGGGGAGGGATGAGGAGGCCCCAGCCCAGCCACCTCCTGGGGGTTTTCTCTCCCCCGGCCCCTCCCAGGTCGTGCGGCGCCAGCTGCTGCCCGAGTTATATAAACAAGAATCATTTTTTCTTCCTCTCTCTCTCTCTCTCTCTCTCTCTCTCTCTCTCTCTCTCTCTGTCTCTCTCTCTCTGTCTCTCTCTCTACCTGAGGCTGCATTTCCGAATGGAGCTTCCTGATGGAAGAAAGGGGTGGGGGGAGAACAGAGAGGGAGGAGAGGAGATTTAATTGGCTGGCTCCTGTTGCCCATGTGGTTAATAAACTGGCTGTTTCAAACTTTGCTAACTCAGGAGGAGACAGTCCCTCTTGGGGACTCCTCCCTGCCCCAGCTCCAGCCCAGCCCCTCTCAGAGGGCTTCAGCATGCAGCTCCTGCAAAGCCCCCAGAAAAATCAAGGCCTGGCCTGCTGCAGGGGCACTGGGAGTTCAGCCTCTAGGCACAATTATTCCAGACCACCAGCAACGACATCCTGAGATCACAGCCACACTTTCTACAGAAGGGCTGTGACTTGCCTGGAGTCACAACACACTTTTAGGCGCCAAGCTTCTTCCTCAGTGTCTGTTACTTAGGCTTCTCTGCCTAAGGCATTAAACAGTTTTCCCCAGGCACTGGCCTGGGAGCGCTGGGGAGTCTAACTTAAACACCTCGTGCTTCACTTAAACAAGCGGCTCCTGTTCTGTCTGCAACATGACACCAAGAAACTGCTCTGTTTCACCCCAGACCTGCGCAATATATAAGGAGAGTTGGTGAGGCCTGGACATCAGGACACCTGGGTTCCCATTCTGGCTCTGGACATAGCTGACCACATGACCTTGGGCCTCTGTTTCCAACAATTTACAGTGGGAAAGAGGGTGGCCCAGGAGGTCTCCAATGTGTTCACAATTAGGAACAAAGGAGGGAGTTCTCATCCCCAGGAGCCAGCTGACTGGGCCACCCAGGAGGGGCAGTTGCCCCTTGGCTGAGAGACCTGGCTGGCTTTGCAAAACACCTGCCCCAGAGACATTGGCATCAGTGGTCCCAGAGGGGCACACAGGCATGACCAGGGGGCAATGTTTAAGTGTCCGCAATAGCCCTCCCTTCCGGGAGGAATGGAAGAGGAGCGTCCCAGATGCTGGGAAAAGGAGAGGAGTAAGGGTGCAGTGAGGTGGAGAAGTGGCTGCAGCACGGAGTGGGACAGGGGACAGGGGACTGCTGCAGAGAGAACTGAGGCAGGCAGGATGGAAGATGAATGGGGTAAGAAATGCTTATAGACAGGCAAAGACCAAAGGATGTCGTTATGGTTATGGAGGCCAAATCCCAAAAAGGGCTGTAGAGTAGGGGTCATTAAGGGGTACAGAGAGGGCATTGATGCACAACCTTAGGGGACACTAATAAGGGACAGAGGGTCATGACTGTCAGGGAGGAGCCTTTGGGTTCTAGGGCAGTGGTGGTGCTGACATGGGGCAGTGGCGCGGACTAGTGGGAAGAGGATGAGATCCTGAACCGCGCTGGAGGGGCCCACAGAGGCGGGCAGTCGCCCAAGCCTTCAAATGAGCCGCAGCCTGTGCTGGGGGCACCTAGGCCAGCTCCAGGACCCCGGGAGTGCCGGAATCAGGCCCACGGAAAACAGAGTTGAACAGCGCAATCCCCGGCGACGGCTGAAAGGGTGAGAGAAAAGACAGAGGTTCCCAGGAGCGCGAGGGTGGGAAGCCCTCGGCCAGCTTCCAGCAGCAGCTTGTCTGCCTGCCGCAAGGGGGTGCCCCTGCAGCCCCGGGGAGCCCTCGGAGGACGCGGGGTTGGCCCCTCCCGCGGCAGCGGGCACGGGGGTCTCTGGCGGCGCCCCAGCTGGGGCAAGGGCCGAGCAGCGCCAGAGAAGAGGGAGTGGAGAGATCAGGTGGCGAGGCGCGAGTGAGACGGTCCGGATTGTGCCCACCCACCGAGGGCCGCCGGCACCCTGCGCGCTTACACAGTCCACTCTGCCCCCTTACGCGCCCCGGCCCCGAGGGTCAGCCTTAAGTGGCGCTCCCTTTGGACGTGAGGCTGCCTGTGGGCCCCGTCCTTCTTCCGTGGCAGGGACAATGTCCCCGGAGTCAGGTCCCAGGGAAGAAGGCAGCGCTGGCCCTCGCTCAGTGCCTGTCCGCCCGACGGCCAGAGGGCAGCCGGGTCGTGCCGGCAAGGCCGGCAGGGGTCCCTGTGGCCGGGCTCCCCATCCCGCTGAGGTGGCCGCAGCCGTGCGTGTCGCCGCGGCTGGAGTCTGCCTCTGGGTGCCCCCGGACGCGGCACGACCTCGCACACACACACCCGCGCGCACACGCTCACGCCGTGCGGTATTTCCCAGCCCCGGACCCCGCCTCTGGGAGGGGCCCGAGAGCTGAGCCCTGCTAGCAGGGTGGGGGGGAGCGGGAACGCCTGGGTCCCTGCCCCCGCGTTACAGCTGGGCGCCACCTTCCCAGCCCCTTTAGGCGCGCGGGCTCGGCCCCTGGCGCTGCCACCCCTCGGCCCGCGGGGGTCCCCGAGGCTCTGGGGCGCGCGGTGGGCGAGGCGGGGGACCGGTGGGGGCCGCCGGCTTCGGGCCAAGAGGCTGCTCGGCTCCGCGCCGGGGAAAGTTTGGACGTGGGAAACTCCCTTCCTGCCCGCCCGCCCCGCCGAGAGGAGGGGGCACGCAGGGGCCGGGCGCGGGCACCGGGCTCTCCCTGCGGCAGGAGGCTCGCCCCCCGCGCCGCCCGCCGGGCCGCTCCCGCCGGCCAGGGAGCTCCCTCCGAGCTGGGCAGCTCCCCTCGCCGGCGATCCGGCCGCCCCTCCCGCGGCACCCCGCGCTCTTACCTCGGGGAGCGGCCCAGGGCTCCCCCCAGTCCTGCCGCCTCGGGACGCTGCGTGGGCGGGAGCCCCGGCGCGGGTGGCGGGCGAGTCCGGAGCCCGGCGGCCGCCCGGAGGAGCCGGAGGGAGAGCGGGAGCGAGACGGGGAGCCGCGGCGGCGTGTGCGCGCGTGTGTGTGAGCGAGAGAGCGAGGGAGCGAGGGAGTGAGCGAGCGGGAGCGAGGGAGTGTGCGTGTCTGACTAGGGGGGAAGTGTGCAAGGGACGGATCCCTTCCTTCCTCCCGCAGCCTCTGGTGGAGACTCGGAGAATGCAGCGCCCGCCGGGCAGGAGCGCCGCGCAGCGCCCAGCCGCAGGCGGCCGCGGGTCCGGACCCCGGCCGGGGAGCCCCGGCCCCCGCCCCCCGGATCGCGCCCCTCCCTCGCCGGGAGGGGGGCCTCTCCCGCTGTTGGGCGGCCCAGTCCCAGGAAACCCCCGGGGGGCGGTGCCCCTCCCTCCTCCAACCCGAGATCCGCGCGAAGGGAGCGCCCCCAGGAGGGGACCATCCACATCCCCGCCTGGCAGCTCCCCCGGTGGCCGCAGTTTGAGCCCCAGCCCTATTCCTCCACCTGATTTTCCTGCTTCTCGGGCTTCCCATTCCCCCCGCTCCCGTGGGAGCTCGGCTTCAGAGGAGAGGGGGCGCAGGCGAGGGTGGGGGCAGGCTTCTCCAGTGGCCGACCCTGGCTAGCTGCCCGGAAAGGCCCCTTGCACAGAGCGGCCAGTTTCAGAAACAATACTGCTCACTGAAGCGGCCAGAGACGGGTGCCCAGGGCCGCGAGTCCCCAGGCAGGTGGGAAGTCAGGTGTCCTGGAAAGAGAACCATGTGGGCTTTTCCTCCTCTGGAGGGGCACGCTGGACATCCTTGCAATGGACAAAGTAAGCAGACAAGACAAGACGGCCCCATGCTAAACTTAGAGCCACCTTGGCCTGGTGAGTCTCCCAATAAAATCCTCCCACTGCCCAGAAACCCCTTGCAGGCTGGGTTTTTCATTCTTTTTAAAATCCAGCCAGTCTAGCCTGCTGCCTGAGTCTTACCTGCCTGGTGTGTTTCTCCTGGCTGCATGGCCTTCCCTATGGTTTCCTCTCTGGGATGAGGCCTAATTGAGGGGATTCCCCCCACCCCTTAGTTCTCAATATGAGGCTGTTGTTGGTGGGATAGGACCAGTGACTCCCTTTGCCTTGGGTTGGGGACCCTTAGGACCTCCCATTCCCTGTGGCTGCCAGATTGGTGGGTGAAGGATAACGGGAGATAGGACAGCTGTGGACCTCTGTCCTGCCATGCTGTCAGTGAGCAGACACATAATGATCTGCAGTCAGCTGCTGAAGTTCATGGAAAAGAGGGGGCAGGGCCCTGCAGGACCCCCAGACTCCTGTGGATTCTTAGGGACCCAGGCTCTACCTCACCCCCATCCTGCTCTCCCCCTTGCCTTTCTCCTTAATTTCCATTTCCACCGATACAGACTGGTCCTTCTCTTACTCTCCCTGGTGATAGGAATCACCTCTTTCCCTGGCTGCCCCTCCAGCCCCTCCTATAAACTCCATCACCCATGTACTTATTTTGAGATTTATTCTCCATTGTGCCAGCCTGTTCCCTCCCCTAGGTCCTTCCCTCAGTTTATTCCCCTTCATTGATCTCTCCCAGCCTTGCCTTTGTACCGTCCTCCTTCTCTCCGTCCCTCTCCTCCCCTCTCCTCTCTATTCTTAGCCTCCACTCTTTCATGCTTTCAGAGACCAGAGGCCAGCCTTCCAGATGCATCTCTTCGCTTTCTCTTCTCTCCCTCCCCTCCGACTCACTTTTGCTGTTTGCTGCCACTTCCTCTCCCTGTCCCCTCCCTCCAGGCCCTGGTGTGTGCTGTTTGTCTTGGGAGTCAGACCTACTTAATTGTCCACAGGTTGTTGGACCTGGGACACTGTTGCTCTCACATGTGCATGCACACAGTAGGTGCCCAACAAATACTACAGCATGAACTGTTCTCATATCTATTTTGTTCTAGTCTCTCTCTCTCTTCTCTCTATTAGACCTCCCAGTTTTGCCTGTCTGAATGCCTCCTCTTTTCGGGCTCACTACCACCGTTATCTCTGACTCTTCTTTCCTTCAGCAAACTTGCTCTGAGCATCCACTCTGTGCCAGGGACTATGCTACGCTCTGACAACACATTGAGGTCAGGCTCCTCAATTGTTGAGCGCCTGCTGTGTGCCATGGTTTTGCTTTTAAGTCCTCATGACAATCAGATACTAGTACTAGCCTCATTTTACAAGTGAGGAAACTGAGGCACACAGTGTTGAAATAGCAACATCACAGAGTTGGCAAGTGGCAAGATCAGGTTGATGCATCATACCTGGGTCTGACCTTGCACTCTAGTCTGAGAGAAGGTAGGCAGGGATTTCTGCTGCAGTGTGGCAGGTGCAGCAAGAGGCAGTGTGGTGTAATAGAGGAAGAACTGGGCAGACCTGGACTCTGAAAGCAGCTCTGCCCCATGCAGAATGTGGGACACATCAGACCAGCCACTTCCCCCAGCATTGGTGTGCAGATAAGATGAGATGATGATAATAATAATAGCATCTATGGAGCCTGTGCCATGTGTCCAGCCCTGTGCTAAATGTTTTACATGGATTATTTCATTTGGCCTTCATGGCAACAAATTTATACATTTATAGAAGGGGAAACTAAGGCACAGAGAAACTATTAAGCATGGCCAAGGTCAAACAATTAGTTTGTGGCAGAGCTGGGATTCCAACCGAGGCAGGCTGGGGCCAAAGCCTGTGCACTGAGCTGGTGTGCAATACCGCTCTGGCCAAGTGCAATGCCAAGCACTTTGTAGATGGAGGTTTGAACCCGTGTCTGTGTATTAACATTATAGCTTGATGAGCGTACAAATAAGGGAGATGCTACTCTTCCAGGGGTTGGAATGAGGTGAGGAAGGATTGTGGGGTGGGGCATGGCTAGGGAACGATTCCAGGAGGAGCTTGTGAGATGCCTCCTTCCTCTTCCATCAGCAGGGTGTCCAGCCCCATCTTGCCACCCTGAGCGTGTACTCCCTTGAGAGTAGTCATCCGGGTCCTTGAGTATTTCTCTCTCTCTAGCCCAGGGTTACTCTACTTGGATACTGTTGACATTTGAGCCAGATAATTCCATGTTGGGGCGGGGGGGCTGTCCTGTGCATTGTAGGATGTTTAGCGGCATCTCTAGCCTCTACTCACTAGATGCCAGTAGTACACCCCCTGCCCCAGTTGTGACAACTAAAAATGTGTCCAGACATTGCCAAATGTCTCCTGAAGGGCAAAATCACCTCCAGTTGAGAGCTACTGCTCTAATCTGAGTGCCTTAACAGCAGGGTCTGCTCCAGGGAGCCCTGTGAGTTTGAGCAGGTGTCAGCGAAGGGCATGTGCATGTGTGTGTGGGGGGAGCTACACTCAGCTCCAGGCTCTGCCATTGTCCTTGGCTCTTCTCTCCTTCCCTATACCTGCTCCCGCCATGGCCACATCCCACCCGGCCTCATTTCTCTCTGGCCTCTGGGTGTCTGTCTTTGCTTCTTTACACACTGTCCATCTGTCCTCCCTCTCTGACTCCCTCCATCCCTGTCCTTGTCTTCTCCCCTTCGTCAGTGTTGCTGGGTCTCTCTGGGTGTCTTTCTCCTTATTTGTCTTCTCCTACCTGTCCCTATATTCTTTTCCAGCCCTCTTGTCCCTTGTCCCCACCTGTCTGCTTATCTCCTGGCTGCATCTCTGTTGTCTTTCTCTTTCCTTTTCTTCCTCCTCCTGTCCTATCCCCTCTGTCTCTGTGTCTGTCTCCCTCTCTCTGTCTTTCCCTGTGTCATCCTATCTCTGTTTGTCACCCCACCCCAGTCTCACTCTGTCCTACTCTGGTGCTCTCTCTCCATCCAACTCGCCCCCTGCCTTTTCCCTTTCTCTCTTTTTCCCCCCATACTTCCTTCTACCTCTTCCTCCTCCCTCTCTGCTTCCTCCCTCCCTCCCTCCCTCCCTCCTTTCTTCCTTTGACAAACAACACAAATCAGGGCTTGGTTTCATCTTCCCCCAGATCCTTCTTCCTTCCTCCCTCCTTCCTTCCCCCCAATCTCTTCCTCCACTTTCCTCCCTCTGCTCCTGCGTCCCCTCCCTCCCTTCCTCCCCCTCCTCCCGCTTTGTCTGTGGGAGCTGGAAGTTAAAAGCTTTTCCGAACTTGCTCTCCAGTCGCTGTTCCGGCGCCTTTCATCTCGCCAGCACATTTGTAAAACCGCGCAGACTGAAGGGCCGTGACATGAACAACCAAAGAAATGTCAGCGCGGGGACCGGCCGCCAGCCCGCCGGGGGGGGCAGTGGGAGAGCCGTCAGGGCGCACCCCAGCCCCTCCCAGGAGGGGACCGGGACAGGACAGGAACGGAGGGCGCCCCACGAGGGGCCCCCAGCTCCCTGCGCCTCTGCAGAGGGCGACTTCCTCCGCCAGGGCTGGAGTCGGGCGGGGCGGGGCGAGGCGGGGCAGCGGCTTGGGGAGGGGGCCCTGGCTAGGTGGCCGCCCCCGCTCCGGAGAGACGCGGCTCGGCGGCGGGGGCTGGGAGAGGGAGGGGCCGAGAACCAGCAGAGCCACTCTGCGCTGAGGCCTGCTGCGCCCTTAAACACCTCAGCGCGTTCATCCTCACGGACCTGGAGCCAGACTGTCTGGGTTCAAATCCCATCACCAACAATTACCGTGTCACCCTGGGCAAGCGACTTCACCTCTCCATGTCTCAGTTTCCTCACAGGTAAAAAAGGGATGGCGAAGATTAAATGAGCAAATCCACGAAAGACACTTAGAATAGGTGTTTGCTATAATTAACAATAAGAATAGCCACAACAGCTCCGCGAAATGAGATTATCAGCCCCAAGCCACAGATGGCGACACTAAGGTTTAAAGGGAGAAAGTGACTTGCTGGAGGACTCATCACAGGCCAGGGGAAGAAAAAGGACTAAAGCCCGCTCCCTCCCTCCCCCCTCCCCTTTCCTCCTCAAGGGAGAGGGCACGGGGATGAACACAAGTTCCAGAAGTTTATGGAATGAGTCCGCTTTGTTCACGGCTGTATCCTCCACAGCAGATGCTGCGTAAGTGTTTGTTGAACATATGAGTGAATAAATGAACAAAGATGCCGGAAAGGTACCGATGCTAGAAAACGGAAAGGCTACTTTGTTTGCAGGGGTGTGGTAGGGTGAGGATGGAAAGGAGGAGCCCAGAGCCTAGGGAAGTTCTGGGCGAGGGAGCTTGTGCACATCCAGGACTCCTGTCCAGGGCCTAAGCAGGGTTAGCACCATGGACAGCAGCCATGGCCCGGGCCAGGCGCCAGCTTTCCACCAGGAGCTGTCCAGCTGCCTAGTTGGCCGGGCCCTCCATCTGGCCACGTACATCCCAGCCCGCATTCCTGCTCCCTAACTCTGCTCCTCTAACCTCGGTCTGGAGCTAGGCCCCAACCTACTGCATCCTATACACACTCTGGCCCTCCTCTCCCTCTCTCTGGACCCAGATCCAAAGCCACCGGGAATGGCGTGCCTCCTCCCTTTTCCTCTCCCTTCCTTCAGCCCTAGACAGCTCCTGCAGTCCTGAGGCCTGACTCTGCAGGTGGCTGCGTCGAGATGGCAATGTGGGCTTCCTGAAATGCCCTAAAGACACAGCAGAGTAAAACATCAGGACCTGAGAACCTAAACCTTCCCTCCTGAACCCCCTTCCCTGGGGTGGCAGGGTGAGACAGCCCTCCCAGCCTCCCCCCTACAACACACACACTTCAAACACTGCTTCTCCCTGAATTATTCACCTGCCTCTCCCCAGGGCTGCAGCAGAGCGCCCAGCCCAGGTGCTGAGGAGGAAAAAGCAGGAAGGCCCATTAAATTTAAACACCGCTGAGGATTGTCAGATGTGAGGTTCTATTCCTGGCCTGGAGAAGAGCCTGCAGGAGGCGAGAGGGGATCAGCAAGGAGGTGAGGGGGAGAGACCCACCATGGGGCGAGTGACTTGCTGGGCACCAGTAGGGCCAGGCCGGGATGCTGAAGGGCCTGGGCCCTCCCTCACCTGCAGGCTCTCAGCCATGAGCAAGTGGACTTTGCTGAGCTACCTCATTCCCCTGTCTGGTAAGACAGGAAACCCCACCTAAAAACAGCTTCTCTGCAGTTACCTGAAAGCCCACCATTGTGGCTTCAGCGTGAGAAACAGGGCCTCACCGCTTGCTGTGTCCTTCTTGCATCTTATATCCTGGTAATGCCAAACTGAGCTTTTATAATGTTCTTTCCCCTTTCCTCCTTTGTCTTGCTGAGGAACTTCTTATTTATCTCTCAAATCCAGCTTAAGTATTACTCCAGCAGATGGCATGAAGCTCTCCCACCCCTGCCCTCCACTGGACCTGGAACTCATGTCCCTGTCCCCCACTTCCTGCCCCTCGTGGGTAATGGAGTCCTTGACTTGACTGTCAGGCCATCACAGACCACAACCCCTTGAGAACAGGTTGTTGGAGGCAGTGGAGAGGGTGCTAGTTACCCTGAGATGTCTAAGATCTCCCAGTCCTTGCCCTGGCCCCAACTCTCCATGTGTTTTGGGGGCAAGTCCCTGGTTCTCTCGTGGCCTGGGCTTGCTATTGGGTGACATAGAGGAGGAGTGGCAGCAGATGCTTCATGACGATCAAGGGCCCTTCCAGTAATTAGGATGCGGGATTCTCTGCTTCACACACACTCTTTCAAACCATCTCTGGCTTGCTTCTCCCTTGTGTGGCCATTGCCTGACCAGTGCCCTCATTGACCCTGAAGCAGTGGTGTGCTGGAGCCGGTTTGGACTGGCTTATCAAAGCCGGTGGTTAGGTTTATTTTCAGAAATCTTGCAAGTCGGTTTTACCAGCCCTTGAAATTGGCCACGTGGAGAGTATTTATACTGTTTACATGGAAATTAACAACACAAATCAGGACTTGCTCCCATCTTCCCCTAAAGCCACTCTACCTCTGGCTGAGTGTCTCGTGCTCACCTGTGGGCCTTTGCCTCTGCAGTTCCTGCTTGAGAGGCCTCCACTCTGTCCCTTGCTACCTGTTATTTCTCACCCAGGTTTCAGGCTCCAACTCATACATGACCCACTCAGAGTTGAGTGCTCCTTGCTTCACCATATGCTGGTCCTCACTGTCTAGAATGCTCATTTTTCGTGGCAACACGGTTCGACTGGGGAAGAACGCATGCCCTGGAGCAGAGCGATCTGAGTGGAAATCCCGGTCCGGCTCCACACCTGCAAGCTCGTCTCCTCGTCAGCACGGTGCCTGCTCAGCTGTTACCTTCTTACAGAGGACTTCTCTGGCCACCCTAAGTCGTCACATGGCGCCCCACCCCATCCCGCCTTGCCCCTGACACCACTGCATCTTTTCACCCTGCTTTGTCTGTCTTCTGAGCTCTTATCACTTCCTGACATTTACATTTATTTGTTAACTCATCCAATGCCCACTTCTCTGTCTAGAATGTGATTTCTGTGAGGGTAGGGGTCTTTTCTATCCTGTTTGCTGCTACATCCTCCTCTCCTAGAACAAAGTAGGTACTCAGTCATTTCACCGAACAAATGATAGTGTGATCTTGGGCAAGATCATGCCACCTCCCTGAATTTCAGTTTCCTCCACACCAACCTGGAAGAATTATTGTAAGGTACATATGCCTGGCATGAGCTGCCTTAGAGAAGAGCCCAGGATTGGGATTCTGGTCCAACTCTGCCCCTAACTCACTGGGACACCTTGGGCAAGTCACCCTTCCCCTCCCTACCTTGGTTTTACCTACCTCTCAGGGAACAGGTGAGATCACAAGCCAGAGTGAGGTGTCATTTCAATCATAGGGCTCCATCTACTGTTTCCTCCCACCCCGTCCCCACCTCATTCATTCATTCATTCTACAAATATTTAATGAGCATCTACTATGTGCCAAGCACTGAGGCTATGTTACCAAACACGGGGATGCCCTCATGGATGTACATCCCAGTTGGGGAAGACAATAAACAAGATAAATTAGTAAAATAAAAAGAATGTCACAGTGATCCTGCTAAGGAGAAATTAAATGCAGGGAGGGAGCACAGAGAGACTTGAAGAGCAGGTGTCAGTTTCAGGAAGGGGGGTCAGGAAAGTGTCTGACTGTGAAGCTGATATGTGAAGACAGACACGAAGGAGGTGGCTCTCTAGGGTGGAGGGTGAATAGCAAGTACAAAAGCCGGAAAAGCAAGGGTGGGCCTGGTGTGTCCACAGCCCAGTGAGCTGGGGCCAGTGACAGGGGAAGCATCCAAGAGCATGATGACAATTCTCTGCCTCCCTCCCTCCTGCCCTCATTAGGAAGATGGTCCCAACGTCTGTGACACAGGAGTCTCAAAAGGAGCAGAGGGAGTCCCCTGTGCTTCCCTCCCTCCCTCCCTGCCTCCCTGCCTGGGCCTCTCCTGAGTGGGGAGCCCGGGCTCGTAGCGGGTGTTGGCAGCTTTCGGATCAGTAATTTATCTCCCGGTGCCACGAGTTTCCTGGAGCCGGGCACTTCCTCCCCACTCAGCCCCGCTCCCCTGAGCGCCAGAGACAGGTGTGAGGAATTAGCTGTGGGGACTAATGCCGTGACAGGAACCAGCACAAAAGAAGGGGACAGAGTGTAATGTTTATTACGTTTGAAGCAAAGCAAACATGCGGCCTATTTATGTATCTATAGAGAATTAATTGGCGAGCGGCAGCAAGAAGCAGATTATAAATTAGAATCATTTTCGCCAACTGAAACCCATTCATCTTGCTTCAGAATGGGCCTGTCACCTCCTCCTGACTAATTCCTTTTAAATTCGTTGCTTTTTCCTCACTGGCCCCCCGCAGCTTTCACCTTGAGACCTGCACCCCACAAGGTTGGCAGTGCCTCAGGGAAAGGCCACGTTCAAGGGCTGTGCTTTTCGGGGCCCACTCTCTTCTTCCCTTCCAGCTCCCTGGAACCCACCCCATCCCCCACAACCCGTCCTGGATCTCAGCTCCTGCTGCCCCGGCTGTACACCATTGTCCCTCCTCCCTCTATGGCCCAGAGCCTCCCTCAGCCCTCTCTAGTTCTGGTCTGTCCCTGAGAATCTGGCAAGAGGCCCTCCTCACCCCATGCAGAGGCTTAGGCCAGGCAGGGGAGGGTGTGGAGAGGCAGGGCAGCATGAGGCTGCCACTCTGGGGACCCTGGGGCACTGGCCGCTGCTGCCTGTGTTTGATTCCGGGCTCAGAGCAGGCAGTCTCAGTGGGGATCAAAGAGAAGCCACGCTGCTGGGTCCCCAATGGGCCTGGATCTGGCTTCTCTCACCTGGAGCCTGTGGAGATGAAAGGCCAGGGCAGGTGCCAAAGGCTGCCCGGCCTAAGAGCAGTGCCATGCGTGCCCTGGGCTGTGGCCCAGTTAACCCTTCCCCTCCTCTTGCCGGAGCCACCGCCAGCTCTTTGAATCTGGAGGCTGCAGCAGGAAAGCCTTGTCTGCGGCCTTTGGGCGGAAGAGAAAGCTGCCAGAATGTGAGTCCCCGGGGCTGGGACTAGGTAGCTAAACATTAGTGGCCTAATGATCAAAGGTTTGGGCCCTGGAGTGAGGCCAACCTAGGTCCAAATTCAGGGAGCACCTGCCAAGTAGCGGTGGCACCTCTCTGAGCCTCAGTTTCCTTGACTATAACATGGAAATAATGATAATATTACCTATGACCTGAACCGGCATTCAGCCGGGCTTGTTACCGTATTGCAACATTTCCATACTCGGGCAAACAGCCATGGAGCAGATGCTCCTCCCTGCTACTACCCTAATCCCACTGGAAACACCTCTCCTCCCCTGTGATCCAAAAACGGAAGGTCAACTCCTCCGGGGGCCTTGAGGCCCTGCTCCAGCTTTAACAGTGAAAGTTACTGATGCGCACACTCTGTACTGAGTGTTAAACATTTTGTTTATCTGTCCTGCCTGCGTCCCACAGATGTCATGAAGATTGAATAAGATGATAGGAGTATGGTGCCTGGCATTCAGTAGGTGCTTAATGCATGTAGGTATTAGTTGACACCACGATTAATTTGGATCAGGGCTGTAAGCCTGGAGTCCAGCTGTTCTGGGTCCCCACTCTTCCCTGACCCAGACCTTTTGAAAAGGTTCGCCAGTAACTTCCAGCCTCTCCCAGGAATGCTCCACCCCCACCCCAACTGCTGGGCCAGCGGGTCTTTGTGCTGAGCTCTCCGGGAAGCCCACCTGGGACCGGAGAACCATTGCCTTCGGGAATGCTGAGCTCAGAGGCAGACCCACGGCCCTTGAAGGCAGGACCTCAGCTGACTGACCTCTGTGTCCCCTTCTCCTCACAGCCTGGGGGTCTACAAAGGGCCTGTCACTGAGACAGAGACAGCCTTGGGCCCCATCACTGGTGAGCTCAGTACTGCATGTAGTTTTCAAGCAGTTGTCAAGAGGCTATAGAAAGTTCTCATGTGAAAGGCAAAAAGCAGAGAGAAGATTAGCTCTGAAATACAAAAAGAAAACGGCAAAATCGAAATTAATGAGGGTTTAATTAAATGTCTACAAAACCTAGCATCGTGCCAACTAGTCAATGGCAATACAACTCACCTCTCCTATACTCATGCATAAAAGATGCCCAAGGCGGGGGTGGGTACATTTTCCTGCCTGCAGTGTGGGGTGGGGTGGGGACCCTCAAAGCAGGAGAGCTCTGTGGCCTGTCTTGGTCTTCAAACGCTCTTGGGTCACAGCTCTGCTCGTCACTCACTGTGGGACCTTGGACAAATCACTCCTACTCTCCGGGCCTCAGTTTCTTCATCTGTCAAATGAGGAGAGCCACTTTCTAGCTCTCAGGTGGCCCTGAGGATTACACAGGCATGTCTCAGGATGGCACAGCAAGCCCTACAGTGTTGATCTCGTGTTATGGGGACCCAGCGAGGTGCGGGGGCTTGCCAAAGACTGGCCGAGGAGCCCTTGAACCTTAACCAACGAGCCCCTCTCTGGCTCGTTCCCCTGCACAGGGTTATGGGCATGGCCGATATTCAAAATATGTAACAGGTGGCAATGGCCATTCCAGCGGGACCCTGGAGGGGCTGCCGGGCCACATTTAACCCTTTAGTTGCTGGATCCTGGGAAGAGTCAGGGGAGACTCAAGAGACAGGGAAGCAACTATTTCCCCACTGGAATGGAAAGATGTCAGCATCTGAACAGCTGGCACAGCCCTACTGGTGTGTGCCGGCTCTTTATGGCCTGTTATGGTCACCCCCCAAGATGGGCATGGACACCCTTGCAACTGACATGGCATTTAGAGATCATTATTAATTCGCTAATCCTAAGACCCTGAGATTCTCTTCCTGGATTTAAATATCAGTGAAATTCTCAGCATGTCCATGGGGACAAGTCTGAGGGTTGTCCCCATGGACATGCTGAGAATTTGGGGTGGGGGAGTCAGAGGCAACTCAGGTCCCCTCTGTGGGGCAGCGGACAAGAAGACTTGGGTGACGCACTGTGGAGGTCCTGGCAGCTGTTAGAGCAACAGGCAAGACGAGCGCACAGCGACAGTCATGGTGGATCTTTAAAACACGAAATGAAAGGCGTGAGGAACCGCTAGGGATCCACAGCACAACACCGTGTATGCAAACTGAAAGTGCGCTCAGACAGCGGGTACCGGAATCCATCCATGAGTTGAAATGTATAGAGTTATACACCAAGAAAAGAGTCAATATTTCTGTACAATAATTAAAATGAGATAAAATAAGACAAGCGACCACTTCCAGAGGGCTCAGAGTCTAGAAGGGGAGACACGTTATAAAAATGCATTTACACAAAACCATGCCGTTTGCAAGACACTTGCAGACCAAGGATCTCATTCCTCTCCAGAAGCGCCCAGGCCAATGCAGACGACAGAGTGAAACACCTCACTACAGTGTCGTCAGGGCTGTGCCCACCTCAGGTACTGTGGGACCACAGGGGAGGGAACAATTTATTCTGCCTGGGGGAATTAGAGAGCTGTACCTTGAAAGAGATGATATGTAATTTGAGTCTTCAGTGCTGTCTAAGAAGAGTTCATGGCAGAATACGATCTCCCATCAGAGAAGAGGCAATGCTTAACCCAGGGGAATGAAGCTGGCATGGTGGGGCTGTGGGTGCCAAAGGAGGAGATGTGGTTGGCCAGGGGTCTTTCAGGCTTGGGCACTTCTTGCCTTATCAGGTACTGGCAGCGGGGCCCCTGCAGCCCAAGCTGAGATCGAATCTTCAGGCTGTGTCCTCACCCTGAGAGGCCTGGCCTGGTTCCCCTGTGTCCGCCTCCCCTCTGCCCATGAGCTGCTGGGTCTCCCATCCTGCACCCCTCCCTTTCACTCAACCTACTTCCACTCCCCATCCACCGCCTCTCCTGCCTCCTTTACCTGCAAACCATTTACTGAATTTGCCTTCTCCTCTCCCATCCCCGCAGCACACGGCTGAGCCCAATCCCTGGCCTGTCACTGGCCTGTGGGTCTCTCCCGCTCCACAGTCCCCTTCATCCTGAAACCAGAGGAAGCTTCCTGAAGTTGGGTCTTCTCTGCTGCCCTCCTTGCATAGCTCCCCAAAGCCCTTAAAACTGTCTCTTTCCTTCTCTGATCATGGTTTGTGTTTAAAATAGGTGGGCTTTAGCTCCAGACTGCCTGGGTTCACATCCTGGTTCCACCTTATTGTGCCCTTAGATATGTTATTTGATCTTTCTTTGCCTTGGGTTTCTCATCTGTAAAATGGGAATAAAAGGAATAACTACCAGAAAAATAAAAACAATCAAAAAGCCCCAAACCAACAAAGTACCTACCTCATGGGGTGGTTGGGAGGAATCAACAGAGTAGTATGCGTAAGATCTTGGCACAGTGCCCGGCACGTAGTATATGCTCAATAAATGTTGGCAGTTCCTGTGCAGCTTCCCACCAAGCTATGAGTTCCTAGAGATCAAGACAGAGTTTGACATGTCTTCGGGTACCCAGCACCTCCCTGAGGTTTGCTTGGTGAGTGGGCATCTTCTGGAAAGCCAGCTACTGACATGCTTTGAGATTTACATAGGTGCCCACCATTGGCCATTTTTGAGCCCTTGGTCTCTGAATTGACTCTCAGATTGAAGTTGATACACACTTTTGACCTGGAGCCTGGTGAAGGGGCCACCACTAGCCAGGTCTCTTTCCCTGGCCTCCTGGCTGGGCTCCAGCCCCCCACTCAAGCCATCACCTCTGGGAGATAGCACACGGGGCAGGGGACAGAGTCTCCCACACTAGGAGCTGTCCCTGGCCAGACTGCCCTCAGTCCCACAGAGTGGCCCTCTTTGGTGCCATGCCCCATGCCAGGCTCCCAGACGAGCTGCAGCTTTTCCCAATGTGCCCAACTAGGCTGTCCTGCCTGGGTGGGCCTTGGCCTCATTAGCAAAGCACTTTTCCTTGGCAGCTTCCCTGATCGGCAGGGAAAGACGATTGGTGACATTAACAGACTCAAAACGTTTATACTGTGAGCTCCTTGTTGGTCTGTGGGGGTGCCCTGGACAGAGGCCGGTGGGAGCCTGGGAGGGAGCGGACCTGAGAGGGAGCCAGTGGGAAAGGCAGAGATGGCGGGAGGAGGGGAGGGAGCTGGTGAGAAAAAGCGAAATTTAAAGTGGATGAATTATTTACTGCAGGAAACAATCCCAGACTCACTCGCTCTCACTCAGAACATCCCAAACTGTAATCTGTGGCATTTTTCACATCTCCCCAGCGTGCTGAGTGATTTTCTTTACGAGTGGAAACCAGAGGCCAGGGTAATCTTGTAGGAGATTGGCTTAGTATTGATCATGTGCATCTTCCCGGGCTTCCGCCCACCCTTGGCTCGGGCTCCCCAGCTTGGACGATGCCCCAAAGCCGGCCTGGGCTGGGGTCAGCCCCAGGTGGGAGCAGATGAGGGGGTCATGACCCCGGTGAGCACCGGAGCCGCCAGAATGGGCCCCTTGCCAGAGAATGAGCTGAATGCCCCTTTCTCAGAGTCCCCTCATCCCTGTGTGGTCACTAAATGAGCCCTGCTATTTTGCCACATGGTATGGATGCATCATGTCACTATCTCTTGCAAGAATCCTAAGGTAGACGGCATTGCTCCCATTTTTCAGATAACAATAGTAGCTACTTGTTATTGATTTCTCTCTCAATCCTGGGTACTGTGCTAATACCTTTAATTTGTTATCTGATTGTTTCCTTACAACAGCCCTGGGGACTGAGAGACTCAGAGAGGTGATGTGGCTTGCCTGGAGTAACACAGTAAGTGGCAGAATGGACCCCAAACCCTGATCTCCTCACTGCTGTCCCGGGGCCACCCTGACCCCCGCTGGGAGCAGTGGAATAGGAGTGGAAAGAGAAAGGGTGTGACACCCCTGCTGGTGACTTCCTGACCAGGGCAACGCCGCGCCCGAAGGTGAAGGCAGCAAGATGGAGCGTGGTGCTGCTCACTCGGGGACAGGGCTGCCTTCGGAGCAGAGATGAGGGTGTCTGGCCGGCTGGGGGCCGTGCTGGGCTGGCAAGGCTCTCCTGCTGCAAGGTGCTCCCGGCCCTGGTGGGGAGGGGTCTCCACGGGGCCAAGAGGAGGACAGGAGGCTCAGAGCCCAGGTGAGGAGGCAGAGAAAGCTTCCCGACAGCTGCAAACTACGGGCCCCGGGTCTGTCTCTTGGCCTCTTTGCTTCCCTCCCAGGGAGGAAGAGAAAGAGTCCCGAGCCCCAGGCTCTAGTCCTGACTGGGCTGGGCCACTTTAAGTGAGTGTCTGCTCTTCTCTGGGCTTCTAACTTTTCATCTGTAAAGTGAGGTCCTTGTCCTAGGTCACTTAAAAGGACTCTGTGAGTTCCAGTCCATTAGGCCAGCAGTTGCTCTTGCGTGTAGAGGTGAGTGTAGGGCAGATGGTGGGTGCCAAATGTCTTCCCACCACTGCTCCCACCCCAGAAGGTTGGTTAGCTTGTCAGTGTAGGAGTGACCCCCAAGATCAGTCATGCCAACCCGCCCATTTTACAGATGAGAGAACTGAGGTCCAGAGATGGGGTGGAGCTCACACAGCCAGTCAGTGGCAGGGCCGGGATCTCAGTCCAGGCGTTCTGACTCCCTGGCCAGACTCCTCCATTGTTGGCCTCATCCAGGCTGCACGGGCAATTTAGCTCTAAGGCCACTTAGAGGGACCACAGGCATGGGGCTTGGGAAGGGGACAAGAATTGGGTCCCATGACAATGGCTCTGGCATTTGGCCACTTTCCTCTATGATTGTAACTGTAAATAAGGCATCTGGGAGGACTCCCAGTGCTTTAACGGGTTTAACAAGCAGTAATATATGACCCATAGTACAAATGGATTTTTAAATAATGAATAAGCATTTATTTAACAAGTAATAACAGTTTTACCACCCTTGGGATCCTCAGGAGTCCAAAGCTCTGGCATTAACTCCTAGGACTGGCATCTTCTGCTTATATCTTTTGTCCATTTCTTTTGGTTGTTTTTCTCTTATTTATTGGTAAAAGCTCTTTGTATATTAAGGCTATTAACCCTTTACCTGCTATATACAAATATTTTCTCCTAAGTCTGTATACTTATTTTTTTCTTAGGTTGTACAGAAGTTTAAATATTTTATATGGTAAAATCTGTTCCTTTTTTTTTTGTACCTTAAGACTTCTGAGTTTTGAGAATTGCTTATGAGCCTGAGGAATCCTCTGGCTCTCTTGGGGAAATGTTCAGCAGCATTCAGACACTGAGTCCTGGGCCTGGAGTACAACCTTGGATGAGTGCCTATCTCTCTGGGGGCCTCAGTGGCCCCATCCATGTAATGATGTGTTGAAATAGACAACCTCTCAGCATGAATGTCCCATGATTCTAAGATGATGACTTTCCTGTAGGGAAGATGCTGCAGGCACTCTTGAGGGGTCCCAGTCATACTGTCTTTCATGGCTCTATCTCCTCCACCAGGTCCCCAGCCCCTTTGACAACAGGAACTGCATCTTTTTAGTGTGGTGTCCTTAGCATTTGCAGAAGCCTGCCACACAGTAAGCCCTCAGGAGACATTCACCCGACTGAACTGTGGATTGTACCTAGAGGTGAGTCCTGGCTCCACTTCACGCTCCTGCCAAGAGTGGGTGGACAGAGTGGGTAAGATGCTGTGCTGCCTGGGTCTGGATGTGACTTTTTTCTTTGCTGGCTGTGTGACCTGAACATGTGTCTTCACCTGTAACACTGGGACAAGCCCCCCCAGAGCTGTCTTGCAGCTCGAATAACAAATTGATCTGGAAGCAAGAAACACATGGTCCCTGCCACATAGTAGGTGCTCAATAAATGCCAGGCCTCTAGCTGCATCTCCATTGCTGACTGGAGTGCATTCCCTCTTGAGGGCTAGGAAACATTTCGTGGGGGTCTTAGCTTGGGCTCCCGTGGAAAGGGGCCCTGAGGAAAGGATTCAAGGGCAAGTGGTTTCTTGCAAGGCGACCCCAGGGAGCAGCGCAGGGCGGTGGGGCAGACAGACAGGAGGGGAAGCTGCCTTATCAAACCTGTACACTGTGGGCAGCTGGAGCTTGACTCCGGTGGGGACTCAGGGAGGCAGTGTAGACCCCACACCTGAGAGTTGTCCACCCAACTCCCCTACAAAGGGTGAGGGAGCTGGGGTGCTTATACTCCAATCCAAAGAGTCATTAGTTCAGAGCTGGATGTCAATTTCCTGGCTCTTCTAGTCTGCCACCTGGGAACCTAGTGGCTCTGGAGGCGTGAGGAAGTCTCAGGAGAAGAGATGCAGGTGCTGGTAGTTGGCACTCAGCCAGGTGTGCACGGACATGCTGTGGGCGAGGGGATGCTAGGGGTGGGGTCCCCACACTTTGTTGGAAGGGCAGGTGAAGCAGTCATCTCAATTGACTGTCCTCCCGCGGCTTAAGGAGAGGATGGGGTGGCCGACGGGGCGTCAACAGGCCTGGTTCTTCATTGCTGTCCGCTCTGGTCACTGCCTGAAATTGATAGCTGGTACCAAAGGGCAGAAGTGTCACCTCTCAATAAGATGAAATCTATGTCTCGAGCGGATGGAGACGACAGGAAGATTTATCAAGGCCCTGGCAAAATTAACATTTGGACGGGGCACTCAGCGACAGCAGCCTCCAGGGGGGGTCTCTTTGCATTTGTTCCGGCTGGTTCCTGCCAGGGGCGGGACTGAAGAGGGCTGCCGGGGTCAGCCATCCAGCTGGCCTCGGAGGGAGGCCTGGACAGACAGATGCGGACACTCAGGGCAAAAGGAGACTGGGAGGAGAACTGTCACCCTGGCTGGAACAGGGAGGTCACCGGGAGACTGAGTCCTAGCTCTGCCACTCACATGTTGTGATCCTGGGCCTCAGTTTCCCCTATCTGAAGGATGAGGGCCTTGCATTTGATGCTTCCAGCTCTGACAATTTCTGAGACCATGATGAAGAACTCCCCGTGCTACCCCGGCTGGCTTGGGAGTCTCCTGTGATGGCCAGCACTGCCTGAGCACCTACTATGTGGCAGCACTGGGGTAAGTGCTGTGTTTACACTTCCTGTAATACTCACAATGGCCCTAAGAAGTAGGCGCTATTATAATATTATCTCCCTTTTGTCCTTGAGCTCAGAGAAGTCAAGTAACTCGCCCAGAACCACACAGTGAGTTTGGGGCTGAGCAGTGATCTAAACCTAGATCCCCGGTCCCCGGTCCAGGGCTCCTTCCACTGCAGTCACCTTCTCGAGCCCGGCCTTTGGGCCCTGCCTCCAGACCCTGCCTCTAGGCCCACCGATACTGGAACTTCTGAGTCTCGGCTTCTCTCTCACACAGGGGAGCATGCCGTTGAGAGCTCAGGTTCTCGACCCAGACACCTGGGTTTGGATCCGGTTCAACCAGGTCCTTGCTACGCAGAGCTCTTCACGGGAGCCTGAGTTTCTTTGTCTGCAAAATGGGTGTTTCAGCTGCACTGGCTTGTGGGCTATCATGAAGATGACCTGTGGCAACATGTGCAAAGGGCCTGGTCCCAGGGGAGCAGGATGCAGTAGACGTTCTCCTTTCCTCTCTGGCCTTCACTCTGGACTTGCAGAGGTGCGAGCTGCACCTGGGGTTTCTCTGCTAACGAGGTGAGGCCCTCCCTGCAGCTCAGTAGTGTGGGACAAAGGTCCCCAGCAGGCCTGGAGGATGCTAGGATGGAGGCGTCAGCTCAGGGAAGGAGAGAGGCGGGGCAAGGTAGGTGCTGGGGGCAAGGTCTGCTACCCCTGACTCGACACTCGCACCGAATGCACCATCTGAAACCCCAGGCTTCGACCCTGGAAATGCCCTGGACCCTCGAGTGGGAGGGAAAGAAGGGAGCCCTTAGTGAGAGTGACAGAACCCTAAAGCTAAAAACATCTCTGGTCCAGACCTCAGTTTTCCCACGTGTGAAATGGGCACAGGGAGCCCCACCCCCAACTCCAGCGCTTGTTCAAGTGTAACTGGGTTTTTAAAATTCGGGCTCCAGGCACCTCACAAATTTGAAGGGTTCACTGTGGGATCTGTTTAGACCCTGAGCAACTTACTTAACCCTCCGTGCCTCAGTTCACTCATCTACACAATGGGACACAATAGCACTTACTGCAGTGGGCTGTTGTTAGGATTGGAGGATTGAGGGGTGCTGTCCTGCACTTAGAACAGTGCCTGGTGTCTGGGAAATGCTATGGAAGTGATGGGTGTTGTTCTTATTGTTAATATCATCATCATCATCATCATCTCAGATGAGGAATGCAAGGTCCAGAGAGAGGCAGAGGCTCACCAAAGGCTGCATGGCAGCCAGGACTGTAACCCAGGAGTATGGCCTTGGGGACTGCTGCCCCAGCCCAAGTCCCTGAGCATCCCCTCCCCCCAGGGCTGCCACCCGCCCCATGGGGAGTGAGGCCCAAATCCAATTAGCCTGGGAGCCGACTGCAGAGCGTCGCCCCTTTAATGTCGCTGGAGAAGCTGCAGAGATAAGTGGGAAATTAGAATTCTGCTGGGGTCCCAGAGACCCGCCTGCCGGCCTGCCCTGAGCCGGGCTGCGGCAATTCTCAGCACCAAGGAAGCTGAGCCCCCACGGGAGGCCCTGGCCCACCGCCCCGCTTCTCCTTGGCCTGCCAGCCTCTCATACCAGCACCCGCCCCCACCCCCAGACCAGCCACCATTCCCACTGCCATCATCCCACTCCCCCCCCGACATCTGCAGACAGAATTAACCTCTCCCCCCCTTCCTCCACAGCCCCTGCCCCTCCCAGGATGTGAGAGTCCAGTTTGGGGGCAGCTTGGAGGGTCATTCCCGGCCCATGCTTTCCCTTTCCCCACGACTGCCCCTTGGCTCTAGCCAGACCCAGCGTCCTTCCCTCCTTGCCATGGTGCGGGCCCTCAAGGAGCCAGAGACTGGGCCGGCATAACCCCGGGCTAAGGCCTCTGCTGGGCCTGGGGGGACCTCTCCACTGTCCCCCAAGGAAGAGGAGGGCCTCCTTCTGAGGGTCCCTGGGTGGGGGGGCAAATGCAGCTTCCATAGCCCCCTCCTCTAGAGGGGGGTGGGCTGTCATACGAACCCCCGGGTCTCCTGCACAGCCTCGAGTGGCCTGCCACAGCTCCCTGTCCTGCTCAGGCCTCAGTTTCCCGTTCTGTACAACGGGGAAGGGGTTGACATCTGGTGGAGGCCTAAGATCTTGGCCTGGACCCCCAGGCCTGGCCCTGGGAAGCAGGTGGAGGGGCCCTAACATCCCCCAACCCCGCCCCTGCCTCCCTCACTGGCTGCCTCGGGGGACACATTTGCTGCTGGGAAAGTTAATCCATTACAGTTTAAAGGCTCCGTTCCTCGCTGGCAGTAAATTACCTGCTTTGCATTTTGCAGCAACAACTTAACGGTATTAATTTATTGTGCTCTGTCTTTAACAAACATCATTATCATATTGCCAGCCAGGATTATGCAAATGGGAGGGACAAGGGAGAAAAGAGGCCGATTCTTGTCCCCAAAGTCACCTTGATTTATTAACTTTGGGGCCCTGCAATTGGCCAGGTCTGAAAGGCACAGGTGAGTGCCAGGGCAGGAGAACCCGAAACATCCAGGAAGAGAGTCTAGGGGCCAGCGGGGGCTGCCGGGGAGGCCCCCTGTCGGGGAAAGGACTATCTGGGCTTAGAGGGGTTTCCTTGTCATGTGGCATTGGACAAGTCCATTCCCTCTTTGGGCCTCAGTTTCCCCACTTGTAAAATGGGGGTTGGATTTAGAGGTCTCTGGAGCTGACGACATGTGAACTTGAGATTCAACAGCACAGTCTGAATGATCCAAAAAGAGGGTGTGTGTGGGGGGTGTTGGGGGAGGGTGGGCTGAATACAGGAGGAGCCATGTGGTCCTGGGGCTGGGGTCCTTCCTGTGCAGGGCTCCATTCCCCAGACCATCTATAGCAGACTAGTCACGGGGGACACATGGAGGGGACATAGGTGAGCCGGAGGCTGGGAGAGGCCAGGGGAGGGAAGGGGCTAAAGGTCAGGGCCAGTTAATGAGAGGGTCTGGGGCGTTCAGGCCATAGATGCAGACTTTGGGCAGATAAGGGGAGCCGGCCAGCTCGGGCTGGGAGGCGGTGACATTTACCTTCTGATTTTCCATCGGGCCTTCCTGGGGGCTGGGCTGGTCCAAGCCCCGGGGCTACGGAGGTCTACCCACCGGCCCATAACCCCTGCACAGCCTCCTGCAGCTCCTCCTGAGCTTCCTGGACGCCAAGGCCCCCAGGGAGACTCCAGGTTGGCTTCCTCCTCCTCGGCCCCTCCCTGCCCACCTTCCGTCTGGGCTGGATGTGATGAGGGCTGCCTGATTACACAGCTGGCTGCCCCCGGCCGCCCGTGGCTGTCCCCACCACCTGCAGCCTGGCTCTGCCAGGAACTCGCTGGGCCTACTTCCAAGCACCCATGGGCTGCAGCCCAGGGTTCTGCCCCGGCCATCAGGGCCCTTCCTGGGCCCTGCAGAGGCGCCAAGGTGGGGGCTGGAGCGGGGCCAGCGGGGAGGACAGGGCACCAACCTGGCTAGCCAAAACTGTGACCTGACGGGATGGCGGCAGGGGCCAGTGGCGCCTCTGTCTGCTGGGTCCCCAAGCGGCCCACCTGGCTCCCAGCCCTGCCTTTCTCTGGCCTCGTTGCCACCCCAGCCTCCCCGTACCTCAGTCTCTGCCCTGTCTCTGGCGCCCCAGCCTCCTCTCTACCCACCTCTCCCCACACAGCTTTTAGAGACAGGGATGGGGCCAGGGAGCAGAGCAGAGGATGGGGTAGCAGAGGGGAGGCCGGGGAGGGGAGCAATGCAATTTCCAGAGTTGTCCTAGCAATTCAGGTTGTGTCGTGATAAGAAAGCCATTTCCCGTGATGGGCTTCTAATCCCCACCCTCCTGCCTCTGCATCCCCGGGCTCCGTCCTCCCTCTGCCTGTGGCCAGAGGCTAGAAGGGACTCCTGTGCTCTATCCCAGAAGGGGCCGTATCTGTCCCGAGTGAACTGTGCTGAGGAGCCTCAGTGTGGCTGGACGAAGGCCCGTGGGCTGAGAGCAAGATGACACGTGCAAACCCGGGAGGAGCCGCCACCATAACGAATAATCCCTGGAACTGCTCTATGACGCACATGGGCACACACAGCTGTGGTCTAAGGTGGCCGTACAGCAGCCCCTGAGAGACGCAGGGATCACCCCCGTTTGAAGGTGGGGAAAGTGAGGAGGTTTGGTGATTTTCCCTAAGGCTACACAGCAAGTGTGCAAGTTGAAGTGTGCAGGGCTGAAGTGTGACGTGCGGGGCAGGGCAGCTGGGGCAGGGAGGGAAGAGAGACGGGTGGGGAGCAAGGGGCTGTGTTGGGTGGGGCTTCATGGGGCCTTCCCTCCCAGGGAGAAAGGAGGTGGGTGTCCCTCATACTGGGCCCCCTTCCACTGCAGCCTGACCACCCTGGCCTGGCCACGTGGGTGCAGGAGGTGGGCAGGGCAGGGGGTGGCATCCTCAGCTGGTAGATGCCAGGCTTGGACCTTAAGGGCAGCAGCTTGCTGGGAACCCAGTCAGGCGTGGACTCCAGGGAGGTTCAGGACAGACAGGGTGGCCTCAGGAGCGTTTTCCTGTTGGCTGGGCAGGTGGCCTGGGGTATAGAGCACTGGGAGGCGGGGACAAGGCAGTTACAGAGAAGCTGCACAGGAGACTCAGGTGAGCCTGGGCCACAGTCAGGGAGGAGGCGCAGCTGTCAGCAGGCAACAGGGACCCTCCACGAGACACCCGCACCCACGTCCTGACATCCAAGGGGTCTCTTGCCTCCCCCCGAGCCTGGTTGGGAACTCGGCCTTCCTGAAAACTTCCTTCCTGCCAGTCTCCAGCACAGGCCCTGGAAGCTTCCTCCGCTCGACGGGGACTGAAGGGGTGAGCTGGCCCCTTCATCCTGCCAGCTCCCTTCACTGGCTGGGAGAGGGACAGGGAGGCCCAGGGCTGGGCCAGGGGCAAAAAGCTTGGCGGGATCTTGGATCCCCTCTGTGGGAGGTCTGCGGGGCAGAGGTGGCAGGGCTGGCGGCTACAAAGCCAGCCAGGGTCCTCCATCCTCTTCCCACCTGCCCCTCACTGGCCCCAACTGCGATGGGGGTGAGGTGACCGCCTGGAGCTGGGCCTGCTTGGCTGGGGGCGGCTCACCAGAACAGCTGGCGGCTGCGCAGGGCCGTGGGTGGTGGCAAGCGGGGACTTGCTGTAGCAGGCAAGCTAATCTCATTTGGTTGCCGCAGCCTGCACAACCAGGGCTGCATGCTAAGTGGCCAGAGGCAGCAGCAGGGCTCAGGACAGACCCGGGAGAGGGGACAGGGCCTGTGCGCACCCAGGAGGGCCCAGAGGCCAGCTCCCACTCGGATGAGGAGCCTCGCTGGGCAGTGGTGGCCTAAGCAAAGGGGGGAGGGTGCGTCCTGTGGGGTCAGAAGTTACTCCCTAGGGCACCTGCCAGGAGATGGGACACCAGGGCCAGCTAGCTCCTCTCCACTCTCTGACCTCTCTCCTTCTAGCCCTACTCCTTGGCGTCCCGGAGATCCGTGAGAACATGCCGCCGCCAGGAGACACGTGGAGAGCGCGCTTCCTCTTGCTGCTGGCGGAATTGTGATTGGAAGGAGGGGCCGCTGTGGTCACAGCCTGAGTGTGAGGGAGAGAAGGAGCCAGCAGGGGAGGCACAGGGAAGGTGCTGGAAGAGAGGAGGGGAAGAAGCCTGGGGAGGGGCCATAAGCCTCGAGGTCCTGCTGTCACCCCCTTCTCTGAGCCCCCAGGGGCTCCTTTGGAGGGAAGGCAGAGAGGTCCAGGAAGTGCCATGGCTACGAAAAGGTGACCAGGGTTGGAACTCTTATAAAACGGTCTGGAAATATCTTTGGCTCAGAGGGGCAGGGATGGGAGTGCCAGGGATCCTGGGCCTGGGGTTGGTAGAGGAGCCAACACCCCCACCCGGGCCTCCTGACTGCCACTTACACTCCCTTCCAGCCACCATCGCTCGGGCAGCCAGTCTCCTAGCTCCCGGGAGGATCCTGGAATCACACAGGTAGCTCTGGCCTTTGGGCAAAGGTCTGTGCTCCTAGTGGTGGGTGGGGGGGGTGGGTAGCCCAAACTCTGGCTTTCAATCCAGAGACTTCAAGTGAGGCCAGATGTCCCGGCTGCCGTCCAGGTCCTTTCTGGTACTTGCTGGGCCCTTGTGGGCAGCGGAACTTGCAACCCCTTTTAAAGCTCCTTATCTCAAGTCTTGCTGATGAATACAAACGTTGTCAATCACAGGTGCCCTGAACCACTCTGTGACCCAGTTTCTCCATCTACACCCAAGGGGCTGAGGATGAAATGAAATGATACGCGTCAAGTATTTGGCCCAGCGTCCAACACAAAGGAAGCCCTGTTTTCATTTTGTAGCAACACAGCACAGTGCTGGGCACCCGAAAGTCACCCCCAAAATACTCAAAGCCCCTCAGCATTCCCTCACTAGAGTCTGGTGGGCCTTTAGGAAATGCCTCTGCCCTCACTTGCTGTGTGACGATGGGCAAATATCTCTACCTCTCTGAACCTCAGATTTCCCAACGGTAAAGTGGAAACAACAATACTTTACAGGAATGTTGCGGAGAAACTAAATAAGAATTTAAACGAACGTGAATAAGGCAATAAATACAAATACAGAGCAGTATCTGGTATGCAATAGGTGCTCAATAAGCATCTGTTCCCTCCTGTGGAAGCTGCCTGTCCACACTTTAACTCTTGGGGGTGCACTGAGGTCGAGGGAGGGGTGAGGGGTGAAGGGCTCATCCAGGCTGCAGGGCTGGATCAAAGATCTCCTGGCCCCTGTAAGGGAACAAGGGAGAGGAAAGCTCTGGCCTTCAGTTTTGCCGCCTGTAAAATAAGAGGGCGGGACTGATCTGTGGTTTCCGGCTCAGATCCGGGTTCTCAGGGGCCAAGCTGGGGTCAATGCCAAGCCCACGATGCTCCAGGACCATCCCGTCTAGCCCACCCAGCCCGCCTGTCCCAGGGCACACAGGAGACTATTTGAACAAAGGTCCCAGCTGCCAGCCTCAAACATGGAAACTCCTAACTTGTTAATTTCCAGGGATCCTGGCAGTGCAGACCATCTGGGACGGGGACCCCTCCCCAAAGCCCTGTCCATGCAGACCCGCCACAGCCCCGCCTGGGTCAGGGTTGGCTCAGGTGCCGGGCAGGGGCTGAGGGGACAAGAAGAGCGACTCCACCCCGTCCCCAGCCAGCTGGAGCCTGGGCCTGGGATGCTGGTTCCACTGGCAGTTAAAGTCCCCCTGGTTGTCTAATTTAATCACAGCTGTGTGCACGGTGACTCTATAAATAATTTTTAGTGCGACATAACCATTATTTCACTAATTGCTTCACGCGCACCCCTGGCCTGTGAGATAAATTAAAGTTTGCTGAGTCAGCACCTTTGGCTGGTACAGCTTTGGGGCTTGGGAAGTGCAGCCCCACAACTGGGCTGTTCCCACACCAGCCTCAGCCCGGCACCCTGCAGGGAGGGCACCCCTCACATGAAGGGGCCAAGGGTGGAAGGAGTGCGGAGGAAGGAGGAGAAAGGGGCTAATAAGGGTCACCATGTTCAGTTGTACAGGTTGTAGTCTGTGCAAGGGTGCTTAGCCAAGGGGCCATACTACATTTTATCAATCCATGTGCCCTGACATGGGGTTGGGTTGGTCCAGAGGAAGGTGGTGTCTTTTTGTAATTTGCACAAAGACTTGGTGTGAAGTAGCAGCCCCAGAACTAACACCACATAGCAGGTAGTTGGGACCACTCAGCGTATGCCTTAGGGACACTTCTTACGCCATCCGCAGCGCAGAGACCTGTGTTCTAGGTCTGATGCTGAGTGACCTTGAGCAAGTCACCTCCTCCCTCTGGGTTATAATGTCTCAATGTTTTACAGCCCTGAATGCAGATGCTGTGCCTGGCAGATTCCAAAGGTAGTAGGTGTGACTTGAAAAGGAGGTTCAGCTGGCCAAGGAAGTCCGGGAAGCATGGAGTCCTTTTTCATGCAGGGCTCTGCCGAGAGTCTGTATTTGCTCAAGAGCAGCGTGGCTCTCGCAGAGGCCAGAGGTGGTGTAGCTTTTCCTGAACGCACCGTGCCGTGGAATCCTTTGTTTGAGGACTTGCGTTCATGCTGGGATCCTAGTATCTGGGGTTATTAATGAGTGGATTTCATCCCCAAGGACAGAGAATGCTTCTGTTCCTGACCATGACTCTGGACTCAGGGCACGCCCTGATCTGTCATCCACGAGCAAAGGTGGACTTCCTTCCCGTCAGTGAAGCGTGGGGGGAGCTCTGCGTTCTAAGCCCACCGGACTCTAAGTTCCTTGAGGGTAGGTGCTGTGTCTGCCTTGTTTATGGCCATTTCTCCAGGGCTAAGCTCAGGGACTATCTGTTGAGTGAAGAGATGAGATACCTGGCTTCACAGCCTGCCCTAGGCCATCCTGGGGAGCTGACGTGAGGCTCCGATGCAGTGGCGGATGTGAACGCGTGCTTCCTAAAGTGGAAAATGGTAGGCAGGTGCGAGGGGTGATTACGTGATCTCTGCCCGCCTCGCTCCCCGTGCATGGCTGGGCTGTGGTCGGAAGTTCACGGCCACTGCGACATGCACCTTCCATGCATCTGGGACACACTTGTCCTCACAGCACTCTGAGGAGGGATTGTCCTTGCTCTGTGAATGAGAAAAGTGAGTTCGGAGAGGTAACGTGGCTAACCCAAGGCCACACAGCTGTAATCTGTTCACTCCACTCCCGACTCCTCGGCTCCTATGCTACCACCTTGTTCTCTTCCCATCCCTGTCTGGGCAGGCAGGTAAGGCGGATTATGAAGGGATACGAGCTTTACAGGGACCGTTGGCCCCACAGTCAAGTCATTTTGCTGTGTTCACAGTGACAAGGGTGCCCATTTGGTGAGTGTCTGCCACGCACCTGGTATTTCACTGGCTGCTGCATGAAAGTGGATATTTTCCCCCATTGAATCACCTAGGAGCGGTTACGTGACCTGCTCAACCACATGCAATTAAGAAACAAGTGGCCAGGCTGGAATTCCACCGACGTGGGTCTGATCCCAGAAGCTGGCTAAGTCCCCGGGCTCTCAGGTAGCTGTGAAATCCACGGCCTCGAATATCCAGCCCCTGTCTGGGAGGGGTGATCTGTCTCTTCCTTGGCTCCAGGGTTGGACGCACTGGGTCCCTCTGCAATAATTGCCATTGAGATGTCCCCACAGTGAGTCATGGCCTTTGGGCCTCTCCTTCCCTGATGCAGGGACTCATTTATGCCTGTTCTCTCTCTGGAAGGTGGTCACAGCCAGTCTGCTTCACGCCCCCATCACCCCACCTGTTAGCATGGCTGCCCTGGGGACAGTGACCTTCCTGGGCTGGTGTTCCTTCCCAGGATGAGTCCCTCAACACCGGTCACAGACAAGCTCCTGAGTGTGGCCTTCGAGGCCCCTTGCATCTGCCTCCAGCCTCCCTGCCTTTCCAACCTCATCTCTTGCTTGTTCATTTATTTAAAAAAATATTTGTTGATCACTTACATGCCTGGCAGGTGTTCTAGGTACCGAAGATACAGCAGAGAACAGAGCAGATAAAATCTCTGCTCTCCTGGGAGCAACTGACAGTGAGCCAGTTAACAAATAAATGTATGATGCCAGGCAGTGAAAAGAACTTAAAAGAAAAAAGAAAAAGCAGACCCCCTGACCCCCCGCAGGGGATCTACAGATAGAATTCAGGGGGTCAGTGTGGTTAGATGGGAAAAAAAATACGTGTAGTGAGATGAGAAAAACCTGTAACTGAAATATAGCATTTCTCTTCAATTATCAATGTTGGCAACATCCCACGGTAGTATTAGCAGTGCCTGTGACTTTGTCACCAACAGAAATCAGATATTTCCTATCACATTACAGGCGTCGCATACATTTTGAAATATCATTGATGCTCATCACTGCTTCAAAACCGTGGTGGTTAATAGAACCGCCGCTGGATCTTGTTTAATGCGTTAATAAACAGGCACACATAGTACTGTATCACACATTTGTTTTGTAAATATTTTGAAAACTATTTCAATGTAATTGGCTACCTTTGTAAATGTATGTATTTTCTTCTATGCGTTTAAAATCATTACTTTGAGAAGGACTCCTTAAGCTTCGCCAGATGCCAAGGGGTCCGTGGCCCCAAACGCATTAACTCCCCGAGCGCGGCGCGCTGGGAGGAGGGCGGGTCTGGGGGTGGAACGGACGCGGAAGCTCTCTGGGGAAGTGGTGTTTGATCAGCAACCAGAAGGAGGCAAAGGGGCCGCCACGTGAAGATCTGGAGTCCAGTTCATTGCGGGCAGAGGGAACAGCAAGTCACAGGGCACTGGTGGGGGAAGCAGCCGGGAGGCCTGGGCAGAGTGACCAGCAGGGGAAGGACAGAGGAGCAGGGACCGCGATGACGTGACGGAAGGCCTTGCAGGCCTGGGTAAGGACTCGGGAGTGTGTACCCAGCGAGGTGGGGGCTACCGGAGGGTCTGAGCAGGGGGCAGTGTGTGCAGATTTATCAATGGGAGAGTCACTTTGGCTGCGGGGCAGAGCACGGGGTGCTGAGCAGTGGGCAGGAGGGGAAGTGGTCAGACCAGACACGAAGCGGCTGCAGCTTTATGAAAGAGGACATTGGTGAAAGAGGACAGAGGCTCAGACCAGCGTGGGAGCAAAAGATGTGGCCCCATTTGGGATGCATCCCGAGGCGGAGCCAACAGGACAAGTGCGGGACTGGTCAAGCGATAGGCTCCCACCCTCCGGGCTCTGGCTCACGCTGGGGCCTGCGGCACACTCCCCTGCGTCAAGCCTGCGTCTTCACCCATGTGGCGGAGGCTGCCAGCTGCATCCTCTCTGTCCATTTGCCTCCCTCATGGAGGGATCCCCGGTGGGATCTAGGGGGAGATGTGTCCAGCTCAGAGGCCCATATCCCAGCCCCCCTGCAGCTCGGGTTGCCTTGGAGACAGAATCACAGGGTGGGCTTCCAGGAACGGGCTTTCCATGGGAGGTTGATGCCTCCTCTTGCCCCTCTTCTTCCTCCTGGGAACAAGGAAATCATGGTTGAAGCCCTCCACCCCAAAGCATTTTGGGGACCATGAGGGAAAGGTTAAAGGAATCCCAGGGACCTTGACCCTGATATTCCTGACTTCAGGAGGGGCTGAACCTCCACCTGGACTTCTCATCATGAGAAAACAGCCGTTATGAGTTCAAGCTATTGTAGGTGGGTCTTGTTCGTAGTCATAGAGTAAAATTCCCACCTGGTACAACTACAAATCCAACAACTGCTTTTCGGAATCTCCGTGTGAGTAACAGCCCCTCAGACTCGGCATGTCTAATGCTGACTCTGTCGTCTTTCTCTCAGGGAGCTCCTTGCTGGGGAACCCAGACATCTGTGAGAAAAGAGAATTAGCAGCACCAGTGTTGCACCTACGTACCTGGCTGTCCATCCTCCACCCGTCTTTCCGTTCATCTGTGCACCCGTCCATCCTTCCATCCGACAAGCTTTTACTGAGCACCTACTAGGTGCTGGGCCCTGTGCTGGATGCAGGGGCCGGAGGAGTGAATAACATATCTAATCTGATGCCCACTTGTGCCTGTATGAACTGAACACCTCTGGAGGGATACACCGGAAGCTGGGAACCATGACTGTCCCTGTGGGGGGAAACTAGGCACCCAAAGACATGGGTATTTATTCCTTTTGAATGTTTTGAATTCCGTGTCATGTGTGTGTGTGCTTACTAGCTAAATGATTTTTAATTAAAAATATATGTACATCTCATTTGGATTTTGAGAATTTGTCTTGTTCCTGAAAGGATGAGGCAGCTTATGAGAACACACAGATGAACAGACGCGGCCGCGCTGTCAAGGAGTTGACAGTCTCGTGGGGAAGAGAGATGAATAAACAGTCCCAGCACAGCGCCGCAGGAGAGGCAGGGGCGTGGGTGCCAGGCCACCTGACATGGTCTCCAGTGATCCTGGCGCTGCACTCAGTTGCTGCTCCTGAGTAATGAGCCGACACGGTCACCTTCTCACCTGCCTGGGCTTGAAACCAACATGCCCACATCTGGAGCATACACGGTCAAGATACTCTGCCCCCCAGTTCAGGCACTTGTGCTGAGCTGACCCATAGGTCACTGAGCCACCACGGTGCCCTTGTGCCCACATGCCCAGCTCAGGGGCGGCTGGGAAGGCAGCCAGGGGCCGGGGCGGCACAGCATGCTGTCTGTGTGTTTACCCTGGGTGGGTCCCGCTGGCCAGGCGTGAATGCGCAGAGTGCAGGAGGGACGTTGTCTCTGGCGCCCTGGTGTCCAGCACAGCCATGACCTGCCACAGCCTCGGGCCGGGAAGTGAGGAGGGGGCCGCGGGCAGGCTGGAGCCGGGATTGCACCAGGGGGACGGCAGAGAGGACCAGCCGGGCTGCTTGGAGAATGTGGTCTTTTCAGAGCAGCCCTTTGAAATCGAGCAAGAATAACTTTAAACAATAAGATGCTTCTCTCTCCCCCTCAGCTGTTGCCCAGGCAACGCCAGAGTGCTCAACAACTGTTTAGTTTTTTAAGAAACCAAATCTCCCTCCCTTTGGTCAGCTACCGCCAGCAAGATGAAGAGGCGGCACAGGTGCCCCTTGCGGCCCATTGTGTGGAACCCAGGTCAGCCGCCTGCAGCAGTGACATTTAAATCTGACGCTACGTATTATATATGAACCCCGAGCTGTACTCCCTCACGACTCCTGCTCCCTACCCGGGAAGGCTTCACTCTCCCGCCCCAGAATCCCTGCGAGTGTGCGGCTCTGGCTGGGGGGGGGGTGGTCACAGCCAAGAGGCTGGCCTCTGCCTGCAAAGCCGCGGGTGGCTGGCGTGGGTGTCGGGCGGCGATCTGTCCCCAGCCCTCTGCATGCCAGACCCAGGAGAACCCTCTATAGGCCAGGGGTCACCTCACCCGCCCAGGTAGTGTTTAACCCTAGAAGCTCTGCTAAAAGCCCCGCCTTTGAGGGGCCCCACCGAGCACTCCAGCAGCTCACCTGGTTTATGTTTTCCTGCTTGCAGAAGGCAGGTTGGTGGGCATTATCCCTGTGGGGTCTCCAACAGTGAGGGCGGTGCTTTGTTACCCCCGTGTTACATATAAAGGAACCCAGGAGCAGAGCATTCTGAAAGCAGGCTACTGGATGCCAGGCACTTTCAAAGAGAAATCCTTATGACCATCCAAGGAGGTAGGTGTTACCATGAGCCCATTTTCCAGAAGTGGAAACTGAGGCTCCAGGAGTTAAAGTGATAGCTAGTGAGTGTGGCAGAATTTGAACCTGGACCAGCCCAACTGCACAGCCTTGCAGATCATCCCACACTGTGTTGGTGAGGCTCTGCAACCTGGGGACAGATGGGCAGAACATGCTGGCTCCTGGGGCTTGGCCAGTGTTCTCTCCTGGTGCAGGGATCGGCTTCCCACTTTGCTGCCATGGAAGGAAAATGATGAGCTTTGGGCAAATGAAGTCCTGAGTTGTGTGTCCTTAGGCAAGTCAAACAAGATATTTAAAACTTCACTTTGCTTATCTGTAAAATGGGGACAATATGCAGCCGGCACATGGTTGGGAAGAAGCTAATAGCAATAGCTGCCACTCAGAGAGCACACACGTGTTTTGAGCAGTGTCTAGGTACATCATTTAATGATCACGATGACTCCAGACACAGGTACCATTTTCAGATGAAGAATTGCACACCCGGGGAGATGGAGTCACACGGTTAGAAATTAAAGCTAATGAATATAAACCGTGGGGACAGGGCCTGGCACATAGTAGGTTCAAAGCAGACGCTGGCTGGCTTCTCCCAGGAAGATAAATGGAGGGGCTTCTGTCTCCTGGGAAACAAAACATGGGGCACAGTTAAATTTAGAAAAGCCAAACCAGGTTGAGCAAGCCCCTTATCCCGCTCAGCGGCAGAATCAGGATGGGAAATTGGCTTCAGACACAACAAAAACCTAGAAGGGGAAAACTTGACACGTGTGGAACGAGAACGGCAGCGGGTCGGGGGCGGCTGAGCCCTGGGCCGACGGCGGGGCTCCTGGCGTCTGCTCGTCTCCACCTGGGGTCTCTGTGTGTGAGGGAGAGCGGAGGGCACCAGCAGCAGCTGGGGCAGGTCCAGGCCTAAGCCTGGACCAAGCGAGGGAGTCCCACTCCCGAGACAGGTGGCCTTGCCCTGTCTGGAATCCCTGGAGGCTGTGCTGAGTCCCCAGCAGTGACAGGGAGCACGGGCAGATGACAAGCCGCCAAGGTGCAGGAGTCACATTTCCTAGCTGACACCTCTGCCCTCCTCGGGCCCTTTCTCTCTGAAGAAACCGGTGGACGTTTGTTCCCCAGTGCCACCTCCCCCTGCAGAAGGTCCCTGTCCCTGTCCCCGCACCGCAGTCCCCCCCGCACATCTCGTTTAGCTGCGCTAAATGGCACGCCCCGAGGTACAGCGACGGAAGGGGCTGGGGTAATGAACTCCCATTGGCTTCCTTCACAAGATCACTGCCTTAATTTACGAGGCCTGAGTGAGTCTCATTTCCCCAGTGCGCATTGAGTAATTAACTATTAATAAAAGCATTACTGAGTTAACCACGGGGGCATGTTTAATTCATGGGGCAGCCCAGGAACAGGATGGGAGGCTGGGGCTCAGCGGGGGATTCCTCCCAGAGCAAAATACTGCCAGCGGGATGCCTCCAGACCCTAGCACCTGCGGGGGCCATTCTTTCTGTCCCTAAGCAGAGGGGCCTAATCGCAGGAGGGTAGCAAGACTGCAGGCCCAACCACAGGGCCACTGAGAGAAGAAGTGGAGAGGGCAGAGCTCTGAGAGGTTTGAGCCCTGGGTGGGCGGAAGGGCCCCCTGCTTGGTGGCTAATCAGGTGAGTGACCTTAGGCGAGTCACTTAGCCTCTCTGCACTCTCATCTGGAAAGTGGGGAAGTGGGCTGCTAAGAACAACGACCTCCCAGGGAGGCCTGCAGGAGAACAGGAAACCCAAGATAGGGAAGGGTGTGGTAAAGGACCCATTGCTCTTCACTTGTATGGATTTATCAATAGGACCTCCCTCCTCCCCCTCCCCCACCTAGAGACACAGGCCATTGTTGTTGTTGAGTCCTGGTGGATACCTGCTTGTTCAAGAGAGCTGGTGGAACAATCCCCACCTTCTGGGGACTCGTGGGCTTTTTGAAGTCGAATCAGTAGCCCCCTACTTTTCCTTGCTCCCCAGGTGCACCTCTGGCCACCATGGCAAACTGATTCTTACGGTGCCCAAGCACACCACCCTCCAGCTCACTCACACCTCTGTGCCTTTGCCTCTGCTCTCTCCTCCAAGGTACACCTTTCCTCTCTCATCTGCTTGGTAAATTTCTATCTAGTCTTCAAGACTCAATTAAAAAAGGTTAGCTCTTCCTGGAAGTCTTTGCTGTCCTAACACAGAATTGGTTGCTTCCCTTTTCAGTAGCTCTCATACATTTGTCTCTTATGGCATCCATCCATCCACCTACCCATCCGTCCATCCACCCATCCACCCACCCACCCATCCACCCACCCATCTACCTACTCATCCATCCACCCAGCCATCTTTTTATATTTACTGAACACCTATAGTGTGCACCTCTGATCACATTGTTTTGAAGTTATGGATGAGTCTGGCTTTCCATAAGCCAGCAGTTCTTAATCTTTTAGGAGTCAAGGACACTTTCTCCCAGAAAAACGCACGTCAGATATTGCTTTCCTCTTCAAGGATTGCTGGTGGTCACCGAAGCTAGGCTGTGGACCCTGGGTGTGGTAGGTGCCGCGATGCTCAGATGCCCCTTTGGGAATGAAGGACTTACTCCCCGAGCTGCTGGGGGCATGGCTGGAAGAGAGTCCTCAGCTGTTAGTCCTTTTTGGGGATTGTCTTGATTTAAAGAAAACTGTCTCATCCAAAATCACACCTCTTTCCAGGGACAGGTCCACTTCCAATGACAGGTCAACGTCGACGTAGAAAGGCCCGAACCTCTCACCTCAACTCGGGATACCTCTGAGAGGCCATCTCAGCTCTAGAGCCCTGCTGGGGTTGGCTGAGGCCTGCATGGGGACTGCCTCGAAGCTTAGCTTTCCCCCTCGGCCAAAACCTGTGTCTTCGCCTCCCTTCCACGGGTGTTTTTCCCAAGACCACTTTGTAACGAGCAGCCTGCCCTCTAATCTCCATCTCTGCGTCTGCTTCCTGGGGAACCCTCTGGATTTAAAAGCCCCGCAGAAGTTCCCCAAGGACAGGGACAGAGTTTTAATGACTTCTATAACTTCATCAGCTATCATTGGGCAGGGCACATGGCAGATGCTCCAGAAACATATAGTGAATGCATTTTAATGCATTTTCTTTTGGTTCCATGTTCTCTTCCTCTGTTGTTCCCCAGCAGGAGAATTCTTATCAGACATCCAGGAGGAAGGATGGCCCCACCAGCAAGATGCCAGTGGGACTGAGGGCTGCGGACCTGTTTCTGGGAAATGTACTAGTTGCCAACAAAACTTTAAATAACCGTGGGACAAGTATCAAGTTAATCGGTTCCTACGAAGCAGGGGTGAAGGGCCTGGCTGATGGTGGGGCCGTGCAGTTAGGGTGAAGCTCCACGGGCTGGCAGCTGGCGGGAATGGGCGGTGGTGGCAGGGAGCAGCCTCTTCCCCCAGAGCAAGTAACTTTGTTTCCACTGTCGGAAATTCCTTCACAAAACAAACATCTATTAAGCACCTCCTCTGTGCCGGGCGTTGCAGCAAGGATGGGGCAACAGGAGGCTCCGACATCGCTCCTCCTCTCACTTGCTTTGTCATCGGGCAAGTTGTGTGACATCCTCATCGCTGGCGTTTACTGAGTGGTAAGGACGACGTTGTGCCCAGCACTGTGCAAAACGGGTCACTCACGTCACCTTCTTCCATCTTTACGGTAGCTTCATTGGGAGTTCTGTATTATTCTTCCTTCCTCATAGACAAGGAAACAAATGGGCTTAGAGCAGACCAGCAACACGCCCAAGATCACACTGCTAATCACAGGGCAGAGAGGAGACGTGTCATTCAGCCCACAGCATCCCGAGGCTGTGCCCTCGGCCACTGTTATGCTCTGCCGCTATGAGCTGAGTTTCCACAGCTTTGAAATAGGTACAATCGATCCCCACCAGAATGTTATGAATTAAATCACCTACGTGGAGGGCCCAGAAGCTGCCCAGTGAACGGTCTACTCTTCTTTTTTCCCCATTCCCAACCCTCCTGCCTCAACGTTTCCCTGGGCTGGAAGGATGGCGCCAAGGACAAATGTCTCTGTCCCCAAGTCCAGCAGTGTCTGCTTTGTGGCCAGCACTAACTGAATGCTGTGACCTAAATGGATGATCTGAGAGTCCCTCCCCTCAGTCCTCTAGACTACAAATCGGGACTCAACTCAGTTCATCACTAGTCCATGATGCAGAAAGCTTTGGCAAGCACCATGAAGAGAATTCTCCTGGTGCCATGTAATTCTACTCTCAAGCCACTGGGATTTCAGGTTTTTCACAGCAGAATGGAGCAGAAACAGATGGAGACGATCCCTTGAGCCCTCAAGGCAGAGAGGGTACCAGAATGAAGATGAAGGTATGCCAGGTCCCGCCTGGTGGCTCAGGTCTCTCCCACAGGCAAACTCCAGCCCGTCCTCATCCCCACCACGCCACCAGCCACAGTCGTCCTCGTATATTGGGGGCATTAACCTTCCTTCCACTGCAGGCTCCTGGGAGAGGTGGTGGCCATGTGAGCACTTAAAACTTGAGCCTGCAGGTCAGCCCTCCTCTCCTCCCCCTCCTGCAGAAGCCTTGGAGCTGGAGGCTGTGTGGGGACAAACACCACAGCCTTGGAGAGACGAGTCATATCCTCAGCTTCCCTCAACCTGTGCGATCACCGAGTTGCCATGGCGACGCTGCAGCCCTGAGATGCAATGGCTGCAAACAGCATGGGTGGTTCTAGGGCTCAAAGCCGAGGGTGGACGCTGTCTGGCCTGGGAGGCCAGGCGATTGGGTAGGCCGGGTGGGGGAGGAGGAGCAGGAGCCCTCCTCCAGGCCTGGCTGGTAATTGCCGCTAAATGAGGGGCTGTCATTGAACCCAACATGCATGAGGTAAGGGCCCCGCTTCGCACCCTGTAATTACTGCACCAGACAGCAGCGCTTGCTCCCTGTGCCGGGGAGGGGCGGCGGGGAGCAGACAGGACGCTCTCAGCCACCTGAGCCAGCGGGGCTCTGGCAGGCTCTCCCCGCTGCCCAAGCAGCCTCGCAGACAGAGGCGGCCGCTCTCCCCACGTCATCCGGCTGAAGCAGGAGCTTCCTTTAATCCTGGCCTCTGGGCTAACAGAACCCAAGGGGGGCAGAGGTGCAGGAGCCAGATAAGGCACCGCTATGGAGCAACCTTGGTGCTCCCGCTCCACATGCCCAGTCTGTGACGGGAATCTGAATTAGAGGCAGGTATTGGTTCCAACTCTTCCGGAACACAGAGGATCTGAAGGCCTTGGGCTAGTCACTGCCCCCTCCTGGGCCTGTCTAGCTGTAAAACTGGAAGTTGCACTCAGTAATTCTTAAGGATTCTTCTATAGCAGGGGTTGGCAAACTACAGCTGGCAAGTCGAATCCTACTTTCATAAACAAGGTTTCCCTGGAACATAGCCACGCCCTTTTGTTTCTGTATCGTCTATGGCTGATTTCATGCTACAACGGCAGAGTAGCTGCGACAGATGCCATATGGTCCTCAAACCAAAAATATTTACTATCCGGCCCTTTACAGAAAGTTTGCAGACCCGTTTCTAAAATATTTATGTTCTCCTAGGGCCAAGTGAGCTGTAGTGACTCCAATCTCATTAGAATAATTTTATAACAAGCCCCATCCTGGTCCCCACCACGGACACCCGGTGTCCTCTTCCAAGGACCCTTTTTCGCCTGGACTTGGATAGCGGTGGCAGGTCCGACTGGGCTCTGGGGGCCAATGGTGGCACAATGGCGCCACCTGCTGTGAGTGGCTAAAAGCACTTCTGCCTGGAACGCCTTGGGCCCCCAAGTCAGGGCACCCAGCCCTCAGGAGCAGGCTAGGCAGAGTTAAGAGCACAGCCCATCAGAACCAGGTCTTGTCCGCTCCCCGTTTCAGAGAGAGGACTGCAGTCTAAAGAAGAGTCCAAGGTAGGTGAGCGGAAGGCCTGGGTCCCAGAGGCCCATACAGCCTTCCACAAGACGGCCGGATCAGTGATGCAGGGACAGGGACATACAGAGGCGCACAGGCCTGGATGCGAACCCCAGCCTGGCCACTCATTTTAAGATCTTTACCTTTTCTAGGCTGTGGTCTCTTGGTTGTTAAAAAGATTAAAATAAACACTTATATAACTGTTACCAATACTGACTCAATTTTCCGAGTAACTTTGAGATAGACATTATCCCCATTTCACAGACCATGTAAAGTTTCCAGAATACAGGGTTCCGTAGATATTCATTTATTTCCTGCCTCCAGGTGTGGAGGGCCTCAAGGAGGGGCACTCACGCTGGAACAGGAGGCCTCACTTATGACCAGTCATTTGAAGAAAGCCCGGGCAGGGAAAGGAGGGGAGAGGCCCACTGTCCCCTCCACAGCCCCACCCCCCCAGCAACACAAGGCGGCCAGTGAACCGTGAACCATTTATTTCAAAACTATAAATAAATCAGCTCTCTGAGAAAAGCCGCCCGCAGGTGATGAGGCCCTGACCTCTCCAGGTCCCCTTCCCAGTTGGCTCTGCAGGCCAAACCCAGCCCCCTTGGAAAGCCACTACGCCTCTGAAACCAGTCTTGGCTGCCAGAGCCCGGCAAATGGTTGGGAAGAACCAGCCCACTCCTTTCTCCCGCTGTGATTCTAGCATAGCATGGTGCCAGCTCCAGCCCAGTCCCGGACTGGCCTCGTGCTCACAGCCCATTTGGCCAAGCTCCAAAGGGTGGGAGCCATAAGCCTCTGACCTAGCCCCACCACTCAGTCAAACCCGGGTGACTCCCTGGCCACTGCTCTCAGCTGCCGTGAAGAGCCACCTGGGCCCTGAGCCGCTGGCGAGTGTTGGCAGCAGGATGGGATGGGGAGGGGGTCTGCTTGCAAGCTGCTCCCCTTGGCTGGTCACAGCTGCCCCTGGGCCACAAAGTACTCGTCCTCATTGTCATCTTCCTCCTGTTGGCTGCTCCGGAGCAGCAGCTCCAGGTCGGGGCTGGAGCCCGGCCCCTTCGAGGGCTTAGGGCCACCATCACCTTGAGATAGAGAGAGACCACAGTTATGAACCAACAATGGTTTTTTTGGTTTGCCCGGATTTGCATGTGTGCTGATTCGGGTGCCCACCCACTCTCTGGAGATGACCCCTACATCTTCCCAGGAGTGGCGGTGGCAGAGCCACCAGGCACTTCCTGAATTAGAGCGACAGCCGATGCAGAGGCAGCTGAACCGTGGAGACAGCCTCAAGACTGGAACTGCCTTGGGGAGGGCAGGAGCCACCTGGCTCTTCCTGACAGGGCTGGGGCTGGGTCAAGGGGAAATCAGAAGTGCTAAGAGTCGTGGGGGGAATGACATCAGAAAACAGGCTCCTGGAAGGGGCTCTGGGTTACCTCTGGAGTGCAGGGCTTTGAGGGCAACATGCAGGGATATTCCCGAGAGGCAGAGGGCAAAGCCCAGCCAGTTCAGGAGGCTGATCTGATCGCCCAGAAGATGAGCTGCCAACAGCAAAGTGCAGACTTCCTGGGGGCAGAGAGGCAGGAAGGGGAAGGGATCAGCAGGAGGATGTGGCTCCTGTGCACAGAGCGTGCAGGGCGGGGGCCCCGGGCACAATTGTAAGACCCATCCAGACCTGCCCCAACTCCCAGGCCCAGGCAGGGCAGGCTGGCCTGCAGGGCAGGAGGGCCAGGGTGGAGGGCTGGCCTGTAACACTCTCCTGCCTCACAGAATTCTGTTAGGAAGAGGCAAACCACATCCAGGGCTGGGGACACAGGTGCTGGCCCATGCCACACCCACAGTAATAGAGGAGAGCTGCCCTGCAGAAGGCCCTACAGATGGGGAGCCCCCTGCTTCCACGTGAGAATGCAGTGTGACACTGGGCTGAGGACACACACTGGTCCCAGGGTCCTTCGTACACAGCGACTGCAAACGGGACTGCCGAGGCCATGCACTCCGAGCAGCACAGCTGTGCCTCCTTGTTCCGTGGGCAGCCAGAGCCCCTTGGGGAGGCCGGTGTTTCCGGGTTAGGCTCATGTTCCGGTATTAGTGTCTGTCTGGTCAAAGAGAAAACCCCTGCCCCCCTTGCGTGGTCTGAGCAGGGAGGAGTGGAGATGTGGTGGGGGAGGGGAAGGGAGAACTGAGAGGAGGGAGCAGTGGGGACAGAGAAGAGAGCTGCCAGGTGGCAGCAAAGCAAGACTGACTACCCGTGGCACTCGTGATGTAACTGCCCCGGCTGTGCCCATGGCAGACACCGCCAATCAATCGTGGAGCTATCTACTGATGAGCGTGGATGAGGGCTTCTCAGCCTATGGCTCCAGGCCACTGCCAATGACCAGAGTCGGCATTCAAGGCAAAATGTAAATGTGCCCAGCAGTGCAGCCCCGGGTGGAGGGCTCTGTGCTCGCCCACACTGAGGGGTGTGATCACGCCCACTCACAGGCCGTGGGGACGGGACGGGAGAGAGGAGAGCACAGCACTCAGCACAGTGCTGGCGCCTAATGGGGCTCTTCTGGGCCCTCCCCAAGGCCCTGGTGCAAGTGCAGGGATGGAAGCTGCTGCTGAGAAACCCCTGGGGGGCTCCCCTCTAACACAGCACCAGGGTCACCCCCAAGTCTGTACCTTAAAAATGCCAGCAATGGAAAGAGTGAGGCTGGAGGTTCTGGAGACCAGGAGGAACTCAGAGAAGCCCAAACCAAAGGCGAGAATCCCGCCAAGGAAGAGGCTCCCAAGTACCCGCAGGAGCAGCCCTGTGTCCTGGAAACGGAAGATTTTCTCAGATGTGGACAAATGGAGACCTGAAAGCAACGGGGAGAGAGAGCGGGAGGCCAGGTCCTGGGCTGCCTCGGCCAGCCCCGTCAGCCGGGTGAGCTCTGCCGCGGTCACTGCGCGTACTCACGGAGCACCTGCTGACCGTCTGAGGCCGGGAGAAAGGACGGGAGATACAAAAGGCTCCCATGAGATGGCCCGAGACTTGGAGAAACCAGGGAAGCAGCCCCGGGGTGACACACGCCTGTCATGACTCGTCTGAGCCTCTGGGCTGAAGTAGAGGGGGACAGCCCCACACGCAAAGTCACAGATGGAAGTGCCCTGCTCCTTCAGACAGTTTTGACCTACTGGTCTTTGGGAGGAGTTGGTAATTTCAAGTGGCCTTTGCAGCTGGGACAACCAATGGGACAAACAGAGGCAGGGCAGCCCATCAAGTCAAGACAATGGCCTGGTCCACTGGGGAAGTTCCTTGGTCTAAATTTCAGCTGGGCCACCTACAAACAGGGACAGAATTCTATCCCTACAAACCTCCATTTTAATCTAGGTGGGTTAAAATTGCTATTACAAAGCTGTGGGACTTGGGCTAAGATACGTCCCCTTTCTGGACCTGTTTCCCTTCTGATAAAATGCGAGGACTGGGACCAGACTGGTGTTTCTCAAACAAGCAGTATAATCTGATGAACATTTCCCCCAAAGGAAACATACAAACATATAAATAGGTGATGGAAGCCACAGCTCCTGGCTCTAGAAACATACACATGCATAAAGCTCCCAAATTTTGCTTAGACTGTCAGAGGAGTCACAGCCCCTCCAACACTGTCCCAGCTGACAGCATGACTCCCCGGGTCCCTCCCATAGGAAAGGCCCCGTGGAGGACCAGCAGAGGCAAGGGAAGCCTCCAACTGGGCACAGCAGAGATACCTGTGGTAGCTAGAAGAAGGATGAGTGCTTTGAGATTTTTGGAGGGAAGGACCAAAGAAATGCAGAGTGACAGCCCTCCCACCCCAGGCAAAACAGCCTCACAATGCGGGACATCTTGTTTGGTGCTGGGCTCGGCAGTACTGCAAAGGTATTGGCAAATTGAAGGGAATTCGGGAAAAGCAACGTAAGTAATGAAGGTGCTTGGGGGATTAATTTACCAGCAAAGATTAAAGGAGCTAAATCCATGCAGCTTTGCTAAGTGACGACTACCATGGGCTCTTCCCGGATGAGGTTTTGCAGAGATGGGGCACGGTGTAAACCACCCAGGAAGGGAGGGACAGTGTGGCGTCTGGTGCGAAGGGGTACAAAGGAGGAATGGGGAGAGATTTGAAAAAGAAAAAAAAAAAAAACACCAAAAAACCAGGCCCTGAATGGAAGTTTCCTGGACAACGGGCTGCGGAATAATTTTCTCAGGGAGGTTGGAGACGCTTCACTGCTTGAAACTTAAATGGATGTGGGACAGAATTTTCTGTAACAACCCTGAGGGCAGATGGGATTCTGGGAGGAAGGATAAACAGACAGGGAACAAAGACTAATCCCAAAACATGAGAGAGAGGAAGGTGGCACCGCACCCCCCAGCCTGCACAGTTCTCCCTGCCCCCCACTCTTCTCTGGAACATGGTGGTGGAGCAGTTGGGCGGAGGGGGACCGCTCCCGTCCCCAGGCTCCTGCGAGCTGCCCCTGGCCTCCAGCTCCTGGAAGCCCACGCTTGGCCCACACTGCCCGAACATACAGCCCGATGTCATGTGCCTGGACACAGCGAACCGCCTGTTCCACTTCCTGTCATCATGCCTCCCTCCGACTGCCAAAATCCCACTCCTCCAAAACATGTCATCTGGGAAGCCTTTCTGACTTGCCTCACTACTCTGCCATCCTGAAACAATTCATGATAACTCTCAGAGCCGGCGTGCACAGCAGCTATGAGTAGGGCTGAACCACTCGGAGCCAGGCCACTGGCTCCCAATCCCGGCTCGTTTATGAGCTGTGGGACCTTGGGCATGTTATTCTCTCTGTGCCTCAGTTCCTTCCACCTGCAAAATGGGGATAATAATAGCACTGCCACACAGGGCAAAGGTCCCCGACCTTTTTGGCACCAGGGACGGGTTTCATGGAAGATAATTTTTCCTCCGATTGGGGCGGGGGGCACAGGTGTGCGCTGTGGGTCATGCACAGCCCATTTCCTAACAGGCCACGGACGCGTACCGGGGGTTGAGGACCACAGACAGGATTCTTGGGAGGATTAAATGAGTTACTCTGTTTCAAATGATTCAAACAGTCCTGGTGTTCTTTGGGGCTTTGTACACATTCATTACTGCTCCCTGGGTTTTATACATGCTTTCTATGTAACATTTACCATGCTGGATTCTAGCCCTTTTGTTTACATGTCTGTCCAGCCCCCAAACCATGTGCTGTCAGGAGGATGGATCTCAGTAACCTCTGCAGCTACCACCATGCTGGGCTCAGAGCAAGGTCTTGGGACCTGCTATACTGAGGTGCCCCTGAGGTGGATGGCCCAACATACCTTCAAAGACAGCAAAGAGAGGGAAGAGTCCCAGGAACATGAGTGGCTGCAGGTGGAACATGGTGTCGATGGGGTTCTGGAGGCCTGCAGGATGGGGACGGGGTCTGTCAGATCTGGCTGCCCCTGCCCTGCCTCCACCCTGCCCATGCCCACGCCCCTCTCTCTGGGGGGTGGGTGGCCTGTGCTCACCAAGTTCAGCCTTCTGCAGGAGTATCTGGGTGAGGGTCCAGCGAATGCCACCAATGAACGAGGCCCCCAGCACCAAGGCGAAGCCCTCCATGTTGAACTGTGTGGACTTGTAGGTGAACATGAAGAGACCCCCAGCGATGAGGAGGACCACCAGGACCAGTGTTGCGCGCTAGTAGGATGGGGAGCAGTGGCGGCTAGCTCAGGGGTCTTGAAGATCAAGAGTTCATCACACCTGGAGTTTGGGGTCAGCAGCCATCTTGGCTGTCCCTGGGCAGGAAACCCTCTACCCCTCGGCCCCATTCCGAGGGTCCCGGACAGTGCTAGCCCACTGCTGTGTGCAGGGCTGACATTCAGCCATACCCAACGTCCCTACTTGTTCTCAGTATTGAAGTACTTTCTGGCGGCTGTCCTCAGTCCCCAAGTGGCCCTCCCCTGTCCCTGGACCTGCCAAACAGGGTCACTGCCTTGCACAACAGGGAGCCCCCAGCCCCTGCTGTGCCCAGGCCCTCAAATTTGGGTACTTTTTCCCTCAGTCATTACCCTACCACACCAGTTTCTAAGTTTTCTGAATACTGCCCCTGCATCTAGGTCCCTTTTCAGAAAAGGCAGCTACTGCCAGCTGGGCTGGGCCTGTCTCCTCTGTCACACAGAGTGACAAGCCACTGCTCAGACTTCCTCTTTTATTCTTAGCATCTGTGGGGACAGGAGGGACAAAAGAGAAGCTGGGGCCTCACCAGCTCCTCCAGCTTGAAGATCAGAGAGAAGATCAAGATGAAGAGGACAGCTGAGGATTTGGTCATTGTGTACCTGGAAGGGAAAATTGCCCACAATGCACTGCTGGAGCACACCCCGAGAAAGGAGCCCACCCCGAGAAAGGAGCCTAGAGCACAAATCAGTGGACTGGAAAAGTGGGCACTCTGGGCACAAATACCAAAAAGAGCCGGCCCAAGACATCTGGGCTGATAAGCGACCTTTAATCAGAAGAAATCTCTAACTAGGCGGCCTCTGATCACCAGCAGGGAGAAGAGGCTGCAGCTCTGAGGTCCAGCGAGCTGAGTTCTGTGCTGTACCTCCCCCTCAGCGGAGATCAGGACGGGGAAGGGAGGGTGGGAGAAGAGGACAGGAAGAGGAGGCAGGACTGTGTCTCTGAAGCAAAACATCAGCGAGAACGCCCTTGTGCCCACATGTGGCTGCGCTGCGGCCCAGCCACCCCCCAGCTGCTGCTCTGCTGCTCGCTCTCCCTGCCTGACTGCTGGGCTCCGCACGAGCTCCCTGGCTCCCCCAGGCAGCCAGGCACAGCATCCCCTCTGCGCTGGGCTTACGGAAGAGGCTGGCGACTTCCTGGAGAGCCGCTGGGTGCAGGGAGGAGCTGAGAAAGCAAGGGCTGGTCCCACAAGTGGAGAGTGGTTGGCCCATCGGCCGGGTGTGCAGACAGCCAGCTGGACAGACAGACAGCTTGAGCCTGAAGGGAGGTGGCAGGGTGTGGCCGGTACTCACAGAGAGACGGTGATGTAGAGGAAGCTCCAGTTGGACAAGCCCACATCAAGTGCTGTCGCCAGTGCTGTGGAGACAGGGGCCCCAGCAGACAGTGTGGGCAGTCAGCACTCAGCCAGAGGGCACCAGTGCCAAGGCACTTGAGTGTCCCCCACTTCTGTACCTCCCTGGCTCCTCCTCTGGGGCTTCAGGCCTTTTCCACCCAGCGACTAAAAGGTTAATGTCTGGCCAAAAAGGCAGAGGACTGTTGCAGCGTTAGGGCCGATGTCCATTCTAATCGGCTGGAGCCCGTCATTCTCATTTGTTAAATACTCTGACTATCACCCTGACGCAGGGGGTTAATCTGATCCTGTCGATTACTCACTGCAAACCCTTCTCCCTCAGGAGGGAACACAAACACAACAGGGGACCTGGGCCTCCAGGACCCCACCCCGCGGACCTTCTCATTTCTCCCATCTCCTCCCCACTGACTTCTCAGCATCCTCAGACGCTTCAGCTTCCTCTCAGACTCTGCGAGCCACACTGAACCTGTGCCAAGAGCACCCCTCCTTGCAGGACTGGCCAGGCACAGGGTGGGCGTGGGGGGTCTCCCTTGTGTCCGGCCTGTGCTTCCCCAGCAGCCCCCCTCCTGCCCTGCCCTCACGGAGGCCCTGCTCCCGCATGTACCTGTGGGAGCCACCCTTCTGAGGTAGTCGGTCCAGCTCAGCACTACGCGGGCCCTGTGGCTGGAGCACTGAACCAGCGCCCTGGACAGGGCAGAGAAGAGGAAGATCACGGCCAGGTGCAGCATCGTCATGAAGAGGGGGAAATGGAAGCTCTGTATGGAGCCCAAAGCAGACACCCCAGGCTTGGTTTCCACACCCTGCCCCACACCCGGCTCCCTCCCACAGAGCCACGGTGGGCCAACAGCTGCATCGTGATTGAAGTATTGCAACACCTGTAGGTGGAAACAGCTGTTGCCTTGGCCCCCCCCCCCAGGTTTCCCCAGCTCATCCCTCAGCATCTCCCCCTCTGATTTCCCCCGATCCAAACATTTAATGGAACCCCCTGGCACAGCAGGCTTGGAGTGCCCTGTTCCACCACCAGGTATGAATGGCCTCTAGTTTGCGAGTCGAAGCCTGTGTCCTACTGCTTTTAAACACTAGGGGAATCGCAGCCATGGCTCCAGCCACCTTTGGCCCAGCCCCCTGCACAGGCAAGGCCTCCAGTTACCTTCGTCAGCCATTTGTTGTAGAAGGTGATGCCGATGGAGAAGCAGTAGTAGAGAAGGACCAGCCCCAGAGTCAACACCGCCTTCCACACAAAGGCCACGTCCAGGGCCCACCTCCCCATCCGTGGAAGCTGCAGCACCCTAGCTCCTGGGTCAGCGGGGCAGGCACCTCTCTTGCAGACAGACGGTGGGAAGAGCCCGCTGAGATGGACCAGGACTTTCAACAAGAACGTCTCCTGGCTAGAGGAGTTCTCTTCGCCTCCATGATTCAGAATGGTCAACAGAGCCCTAGGCGGAGTCCTCACCTAAGGGGCTGGTGGCCTGAGCTGACCCTTTCCATGGTTAACTGGATGCAGGACCCACAGGCTCCAGGTATGCTGCTAGAAAAAAGAAAATTCAGCTCTGGAGGCTCACAGAGACGTGCCCCTCGCAGCCACAGGCGCCAGTGAAGGCCACGTGACTCCGGGCTCCTGGGGGTCTGCCTCTGGCCGTCCCCAGCCCACCAGGAGCAGGTCCAAGCAGATTGGGCAGCAAGGAGCCCACGCCCAGCACAGGCACTCACAGATCCCCATGCCATGTCCACTCTTGTCACCTTAAGCTGTTCTCCATGAACTGCCACTAAAAGTGACCTTTTAAAAACATAAATCTGTTCACGTCAGAACACTGCTTAAAACGCTTTGGTGCTTCCAGAACTTTTCTGATAAAGACTCAAACTCTTCCTGGGGCTCTCAAGGCCCTGACCTGGCCCCTGCCAGTCTCTCCAGCCTCAGCTCCAGGCTCTCCGGGCCCTGGCCCCAACAGCCACCTCTCAGTTCCCCAAACACACCAGGCTCTTTCCTGTGACCTGAAGGAACAGAAAGAACGCTAAGCCCACCCTTCAGTCCTTGCTCATTGACCCTACTCATCGCCAGCTTCAAGGTCGCTCCCTCGGGCTCCCCACCCCCCTTGATCAATCCCCCGCGAGATACAGGTGGCTCTCGCAGCTCCCCTACTTCTCCTTCGTAGCACTCATGCAGGGCCTGATCTGTCCCCTGTGAGGCTACGAGCTCCACAAAGATAGGGACCAGCACGTCCACAGGCCTATGCACACCAGGCATATTGTACATTCTCCATTCAGTTTGATGCTCAGGGACAGAGCATGCACGTAATGTTCAGGGCACTGATCCGGACTTTAGGAGTTAAAAATGGACCAGGAAACCAATACCCGTTTTGCCCTAACTCTAACAACTATCCCACAGGGGCGGTGCTTGCCTTAGAGTTTTGAGAAACTAAACCACTCCCAGCCTCTCTACCAATCCAGCCCACCCTAACGAGTGCCCAGAGCATGCCGGGCTCGGGGAGACTGGGCAGACCACCTGTGCCTAGAGGGGCATTAGGTCCAGCATTACACACCTGCTGCAGCTGCGTCCCCTCCTCCCCATCTTCCTCTTTGAGATGCTACCATTCTGTTGAAATGCCACATTTGAACCATTTGATCAGATACCCCTCCTCCTTCCCCACCCCCAGTCCTTTCTGCAGGAGTGATTGCATTCCACTCTGTACCCTGGAACATGTGTTATCATCTCCCCTCCCCCAGGGTTGACAGGGAGCTGGCATAAGGCTTTGCCCAAAGGTCTCCCTAGGGCTACAGTTCTCTTCAGAGGAGCTGTGGAAACCTGTGGTGGTGTTTTGGGGGATGCTCCTGCCATTTAGTGAGCAGGGACAGTGAAGGGGCAGTCCATATGACTAAGAATCATTCTGCATCCTGCATGACTTTGATATCACGTAGGTGAAAGACCAGTTTATAATCACCTGACCCTAGAATCTTACTCTGTTTTATACATAAACACAGAGCAGCTCAGGGTTCTACCATGAACTAAAATTTCCAAAAAGACAATGACCCCCCAAGGGGACAATGTACTCTCAAAAAGGTCACAATGGTACCAAGAGCTCCCATTCTGGAAAAACTACCCTACAGCAATGGCACTAGTGGTTTTTGAGCTGCCAACACAACATGGCTGTGTTGGTCTGCACTGTGGCTGTCACAGTCCCAGAGGTTCTACAGGGAGGGGACAGCGGCAGCTGCTTCACCGTGACTGCTAGTATCGCTGTGCCCCGGAACTCACGTTATTAAAACATATTTTATTTTATTGTTAATTATTTTGTTTATATCACAGTTAGGGCATTGTTCATTTTTTAAAAATTATGTGTAGGCAGTTTTTATTAACTCTAAGTGTCATTTCAGGATAATAAAGGCAATTGCTACAAAATATTTGTAATAAAAAGAAGGTGTTGGAGCCAATGAGTTGAAAGTCACTGTCCTACCTGACCTAATGCAGTCTCATTCCTTGAGGTGCCTTCTGTAAGCTGACGTCTCCCTACTGTGTACCAGCTCTGATTCCTCGTGAACCCCAGAAGAATATCCAACTGCCAGCCTGACCTCTTCCCAAGGCCGTCTAATACCAGACATCTCACACCCAGAGTGTCTGAAACTGACTCCTGTTTTCCACACCCACCCTCCATCCGAACCTGCTCCTCTTCACACTACCCACCCCAGCAAACGGCACCCCCACTCACCTAGCTGTTCAGGGAAAAAAAACCTGTTCTCCATCCTTGATTCCTCTCCTTCCCTCAGCCCACATTCAGTCAACAAACACTGTCACCTCTACCTTCAAAAGTAGCCCAAATACAACCACATTTCCCAACCTCCACCACTACCATGGTGGAGCCATCAATCTCTCCCCAGATGACTGCATAGTGTCCTACGTGGTTCTTTCTGCTTCTCCTGAAACTCCCGCAGTCAGACTCCTGATCACACGACTAGAGAGCAGGGCACACAGGCACAGATCTAAGACCCACATTCTTTCCTCTACACCAGGGCTCCTCAATCTTGGCATTACTGACATTTGGGGCCAGATAATTCTTTGTGGGGAGAAGATCTGCCCTATGCATTGTTAAGATGTTTCGCAGCATCCCTGGCCTCCACCTACTAGATGTCTCGCATCCTTTCGCCTCACCCCAAGCTGTGACAACCAAGAATGTCTCCAGATATTGACAAATGTCACCTCGGGATCCAAACTCTTCCCTGTTGAGAACCACTGCTACCCTACACAGGTAATCACAGGGCACGCTGGCAGTAAGAGAGATTTCTTCTTAGCACTCTCCCCCCATGGGTCCTTCCTGTGGCTTCCAAGCTAGGGCAGTCTGTTCACTGCCCTTCTGTGAATCAACTTCCTGCACTTTCTGCTTCTGCTGCGGTTCTTGCTCCAACGCTGCAATGCCCCTCTCCACTGTTCTACTCCTGACCTTCCTTCACAGACCTAGCCCAGGTCCCCTACCTCCAAGAAGTCTCCATGACTGCCCTAGCCACAAGGAGCACTGTTTCAAAGTTAACTCATTTTCTCATTAGCATTCAGAAGGTCACCTATCCACAAACATTAAAGCCGAACCTCAGCCAGAAGGGCCCTTGGAAATCATTTAGCCACGTAGTCAATGTGCATTTATTAAGCACCCCGTACGACTAGCATTGGAGGTACAGACATGAAACTGATAATGTCCCCATCCTTATTTTATGATGAGGGAAACCAGGCTTAAAGGATAAATGCTCTTTTTGAAATCTCACTTGCCCAAGAAAATAATTCCATATTCTGCCTCACCTTCCCCCAGGGAGCAGCTCAGCTGAGAGCAACAGCCTGATGGGTAAGGCTGGTGCACAGCTGTAGCACACGCTCCCCTCAGTCTCAACCGTAACATGGGCACCATGGCTTAGTGCTTAGAAGTGTGGACTTTGGAGTTAGAAACCTGGGATCAAGTCCTGGTGCCTCCACTTACTACTGCGCCGCTGCCATAAGTTACCTCATCTTTGGATTCAGTTTCTTCGACTATAAAGATGAAACCATCTGCCTCCTGGGAAGGGGAGTCAGTGGCGTCAGGCAGAGCACTAAGTGTTGGTGCAAAGTAGCGGCTTATTCCCCTCCTGGTCCCCTGACAGTGAAACTTCCCCAGAGGGCCCCGCACTGGCAGCCCCAATCCCTCACCTCCTCTCCTCGCTTCAGCCTGTCTCCCCTGCTCCAGTGAGTTACCACCCTCCTCCCCATTGCCCCTTTAAGGGTCAGGTTTCTGTTCTCATCTTATACAACCGACCACGTCCTCATCCTGGAACAACCTTCTCTCGGATGCCACGACACCACGCTCTCCTGGCTTCTGCTTTTCCGGGTTCCTTGGTCGTCTTAGCTGGCACTGCCTCTTCAACTCGATCTGTAAAAACCGTGTTCCTGAGGCCTGGACCCTGCTTTCTCTTCTCTGTCTTAATTCTTATCCTAAGTAACCTCCTCCCACCCAATAGACTTGTCAGTGATTTCTAAATTCTTCACACTAGCCTTCTCTGTGAGTGCCAAACTAGTATATCTAACTGCCTATTCGGTAGCTCCACTGAAGATATCTAAAACTTAACATGCTCTAAGATTTTGAAATTATTCCTCATGCTCCCAACCCAGAGTCATTTATTAAATGTCACCAAAATACAGCCGGTTACTTAAGCCAAACCCCCAAATCAATGAAGTCATCTTTGACCACCCTCTTTCCCTCATTCCTCAAATCCTGCCCTGTCAGTTCCACCTTCAATGGACTCCTTCACCCATCTGCTTCTCTTCACCTCCACTCCCACCACCACAGCGTGAGCCACAATAATCTTTCCCCTACTGACTGCAACTGGTCTCCTAATTGGTCTCCCTGTTTCCTTTCCTCCCTACAACCTGGAATCCACAAAGCAGCCAGAGAGACGGCTTAAGCACACACAGTTGCACACCATGCCCTTTTAGGGCTAATCCCAACTCCTCCACACAGCCCACAACGAAGTCCTCCCACGATCTAGCCTCTGCCCATCTGTGCAAACTCATTCGCCTACCACTGCCCCCAGCACCCGCCACAGTGGCCTCCTGCTATCTGTCCAACACACCAAGTCTGTGTCCTTTGTACTTGCTGTTCTCGCGGCCTACAGCACCCTTCCCCATACCTAAGCTTGGCTGAAAACTATCCCCCCCACCATCCTCGTGGCGCTTCCCACCATCTGACGTTTCCTTGTTTGCTCACGTGTTTACTGCCCGACCCACCCCCACCGCGGGATGCGGCCTCTGAGGGCAGGGCCACGTCAGAACTCGCCTGGGTCCAGGGCCCGGCACGTCGCAGGCGCTCAGTAAATACCAGACGAACGGGTGCGGGGCACGCGCCCCGCAGGAGGGAGCTTGGAGACCCCTGTTTCCTGCACAGACCGGGAGACCGAGGCCTGGGGAGCGGCAGGCGCATGGGCGTGCCCCACGCCGCCGTGCGCAGAGACCCAGCGACGACCGCGCTTCCCGGCTCCAGCCCCGGACCAATCCCCGCCCCCAGCCTCAGGGAGCTCACGGGGAGTCCAGCCGCCAGCCCACTCACCTCCACCTGGGGCGCTCCCGGCAGGCACCTTCCCGCCGGAAGTGCGAGGCCGGACGCAGCCGCCACGCCATGGGAGGGGAGGGAACTTCCGCCGGAAGCTACTGAGGGGCGGGGCGGGGCGGGGCGGGGCGGGGGCGGGTCTTTCTCCTGGTCTCCGCTGAGACCTTGCGCGGCTCCCTCCTCCGGGAAGCCTCGCCGGTGCTGAGCACAGCTGTGTTGTCATTGTGTTTCCTCCGCTCAAGCAGGGGTTTGCTGTGGAGCCCTGGTTCCTACTAGTATTCTGCATCCAAAAAATGATCACCTGTTTATTTTTCTTGGACGAATCGTTTTTCTCATGCCCAGTCCAGTGCTGGGCAACCATGGAAGGAACCACGAAGTAAGTATCTCGTGGGCTTTTTCTTCTGGGAGCTCAAGCCAGCTGGAGAGTGATGTCAGAAGCACTAAACTTTAAGACTTGCGATACAGAAGTAATAATAAATATCTGTGAAATATTTTCTGTATGCCTGAAACTTTATAAGAATTACCCCAATTTCAATAGCATGAATAAGGGGACAGCACCTCAGAGAAATCGAAGAATCCTAACGGAGGGGGTGAGAAGGCACCAGGTTGTTTGTGGTTAAAGTAGCCAAGGGGCAGGTTGTAGTGGCCCCAAAATGCCAGCTAGGGAGTTCAGATTTTCTTCATCTTGCAGGATGGATTAAAAGGGGCAGCATTTATGGACAAGGAGACCATTAGGTAAGGGCAAGCTAGGTTGCACATTCGGTGCCAGTTTTGTGCTGTTTGCCTTCCTTCTCCAGCCTCCCCCTGGGCTCTCTGGCACTAAGACGGCCTGCAAACGTGGATCCTTGCAAATAATTCAGCTGGGCTCCCTGGCCCTTCTGAACAGAAGGCTCAAGGCCAGAGTGTGAGCCGTGCTTTGTGCAAACTGCTGGTGTCACTGCCGCCAGCTGGCATCATACAGGCATTAGTTCATTCAGTGCTTCCCAAGCACCTACAATGGTACCCGTCGCTGCCCAAGGTCTTGGCTTTATTCAGTCCTCGAGGCCTGTGTTGCATGCACTTTCTATGCCTTTTGAAAGAGCTCGTCCTTATCCCCTTCTTTCTCAGAGGCAAGAGAAAGTATCTATTTTCATCACCGCCCTCATTCAAGCCTCCCAGCTACCAAGGCCAAGGTTTGGAGCAACAGCCTGAAACACCAGCTGGAAGGCTGGGCACTAAGCACAGGCAACACACAGGGTGAAGACCGTGTCTTCTTTGTAAGGCACAAGTACTTGAGCTGTTCCCTGGCTGCGTCCCTGGCAGGAAGAAGAGGGAGGATGTGTTCATGGGTGTTTACAGTATGCTGTACCCTGCTGTACTCAGCAGGGCCGAGCAGAAAACACTTTGTCCCAGTGCAACAATCTGTGAGCATCCTTAACCAGCAGGTGTGTGTCTGTGTGTAGGTGGGTGTGATAGGGGGAGGGTGAATGATGAGGAGGAAGACTCTTAGAAGGTAGCTAAGGGCTCCAGTTGGAGCTCTCCAATCTCTCAGACACGCTGAAGATGGCTTGCCAAGGTGAAATCTTCACCCTTGGGCAAGGAGGAAGTACATAGAAACAGCTGCCAATAGGAGCTACAGTTTGTACATGAAAGAGTATTTATTGAAAACATGGTTACTGACAGGAAGCTCCTGGCTGCTCTCTGGTTACAATCTTGGCTCACAACTGGAAGTATTACTTTCCCCCGCCCCCCGATTCTATTTTCCCCCAACATTCCATCCTAGGTAGATCTTATATAAATATATATACAAGTCTGTATAAGTATGGCCTATAGTAAAGAAAATATATAGTACAATCTTCATTGGGTAGTACCTACCATACCAGTCCTGTATGCCACTGTTAACGTACGTCCAAGGAGAGAGGCTGTGCGTGTGGTTTACAAGTGCTGCAGCACCAAGGAAGCCCCATTGGCACAGCTGTGGCCTCAGCCAGCTCCCTGAAATCATGGCCAATGGCAGAAACCACAGCACTAAGAAGGAGAGGAAGGGAAGGCAAACTTCCTGGGGTATGGAAGGCCAAAGGAAAGCAAACTGGAGGGTTAGGTGGGAGATTTCTCCCCGAGGAAGGAAAAGATATAAATGTTGGGGGAAGGGAGTAGAATCTAGTGACCTTACCACAGTCTAGGCCCAGGCCTCAGCTGGGCTTTCCCTGTAGCATTCCTGGAGACTAACAGGGCAGGACTCAGCCTGAAGGTCCTTGACTTGCCAGGCTGAAACTGAGAGCTTGTGGGGAGAAATTTCCATCTGCCCTGATATCTGCAAGGGCAAGAGAGATGTGGTGGCTCTAGAAACCAGAGATGTCAGAGCCGAACCTCAGAAGCAGCAGCATCTTGGCACCATATGAGGCTGGAGTGAGCCCTCATGAAAAAGACAAAAGCAAAGGCCCAAGTATCCACTATGCCAAGGCCCAAGGCCTGTACCTAGATCTGAGACATAGGCATGGGTCACCCAAAGGCAGTCACTCCAAGCCTCTCAACACGCCCAGCACATGTGTCCTCTGCAGGCAGCCTTTCCTGGGCCAGCACTTGCTCACATGGGAATCCAGCTAACCAAAGAGCAGGCTTAGGAAGAAAAGGTAAGTGGCTGTTGTTAAGTCCATTTCAAGAAGCAGTTTCTTGGGCTGGAAGGCAAGGGCATCTGCTGTTCATTCCTCATGGCCCAATCCCAGGCTTGACGGTGATGGGGAAGGCAGAGCACCCTGCCTTCGTGACTCTTAGTGGACAGGGACCAAGAGAAAACTCTGGGTGGTCCAAGGTGGGTTTGAGGAATGGCTGGCATTTACTGGCCACCACAATCACTACGGATTTTATACAAGCAAAAGACAAGGCACCACACTGTGAGTGTTTCTCCTGGGCCCCAAATCCCTTCTCCGGGGTACCAGTGTCTCCGGCTCCAGGCTCAGCCATAGTGATAGACAAAGTCATAGCTACTGGGCTCCTTGGGGACTGGCGGTGGGGCTTCAGGAATCTGGATGTTCTCCAGGTCCAGGAGCCGCAGCTTCATCTCCATGCTCAGCAGGGTGTCCAGGTCACTCTTGGTCAGCTCGCTGGACATGTCCTTCCCCAGAAGGGCACTGAGGCCGTCAATCCAGATGCAGTACTGTGGGGAGCAAGTTGCAAAATGTCATACGGTGGCTCCTGGTCAGCAGGAGATCCCGCCAACTTCCCTTTTTTTAAAATCCAGATTCCATTTTATTTCTTTTATCAAGTTTACCAAAGTATAATTTATACATATATTAAATGCATAGATTTTACGCACAAGGCCTCCTTTCTGGTGGGACTCCCAACAGTTCCTTTTGGAACTATTCACTACAGGCAAAAGTGATGTGGAATAATAACAAAGACAAATTAGGAGGTGATCATTAGCTTTTTCAAGAGATCTGGTTTTTATGAGGGGGGTTACATTAAAAGTTCTTATAATAATATGAAATATGACCTAAAATACAATTAATGAATAGAGAAAAATGAGAGCTGAGTACTGGGGTATCAACCACCTGAAGTTGCCCCCAAAACTGGAAATGGGAGGGGGGAAATAAATATATTAGGTGAAAAAAGCAGGATACAAATCAGAATCCCTGTGGGATCTCAATTTTGTTTCAAAAAAAAAAAAAAGTAAATTTAAAAAAACCCAGTCAATTAATGTTAAAAGCTAAGTACTAAAGAAACTGAAGGGGAGGGTCTCGTGCTGAGAGGGAATAACAGGGAAGTGTTCTCAACCCATCCGTCCCTAAGTCCTGTCCCCTCTGCTGCTGTTTTCCTTGTTCCATGACTATACTCACCTGGTTCCCCTCCTGCTTGTTCTTCATTTCCTCCAACAAAACTCCACTAGCAACTCCACTAGCGCAGGCCCCACCCAAGTGTCTCCTCTTCCAGAAGCCCCATCTCCAGTTCTCACTGATCGCTCTCAGAGCTCACTGGGCACATAGGGTCCCAACTGCAGGTACTCAGTTAATATTTAGTATCTTCCAGGGCTGCAGAAGGACCTGTAAGCCCCTTGTCAGAAGAAGCAGAACCATCTGGCTTCAAAACCCAGCCTGGATCGACTATAACATGTGACCAGGAATCCCCAAGGAAAGAAGATCTGTCAAGGTCACTTGGGGTAGGTGGCCACAGAGAAAATGCAAAGAAGAGAATTTTCCTTACCCCCAGCAAATGAGTCATCTCTAGTAGACCGTATCTTTCTAATGACAACCTACAGCTGCTGCTGGAAGAGTAGTGTGGAGAGCCCGGCTCAGGGCTGAAGGGCCCGTCATGGGGCAGATCCTCAGCATCCCACAGGCTTCATGATACGCTGTGGTCACCTGCCTTGACTGGGACATTGCTGTTCTGCCCAGGCCTCCCCTCCAGGTGGAGAGTCACTCTGCCATCTGAGGCTGTGCCACAGTGCTCACCTCATACTTATTAGGTGCAATGAAGTTTAAGGTCTCATCAGGGTCATACAGGATAGAGAAGGCCAATTCTAGCACTTCCTGAAGGAGAAAGGGTTTCAGTTACTTAGAGCAGTGGAACAATCTGGGCTCTGCATACCAAGACCCTGGCCAAAGTCCTAGTAACTTGGCATCATTATCGAATGTGTTGATTGAGATATGATGTCATCCAGGCCCCTGGGCATGCACACAGGTGTGGCTGGAGATGAGGCCCCGCAATAAGCAACCTTAACTTACCCACTCCCCGCCCAAGTCACACCTAAGATGTGGTGATACTTTTAAGATGGGGAAAAAGACCGTTTTCAACACTCAGAACCCTTGAATGTCTGAGTTCGTCACAGTAAGTTACCCTAGGGGTTTTTATTTTATGTTACCAAGATGACTGATTCTTCTTTTTACCAAGCTGTAATTGGCATAGGAATGTCTCAACAGTTTAAAAAACCACAACAAAAACAAATGGCAGACAAAGATGGGACAATTTGAGCATCAACAAAATATGTGACTGTAATGGACTGAAACAAATATAATTGGCTTAAACCCTTGAGTTCATAAAAATAAAATACACGAAATTGGTCATATTGAATGATACTGGGGAACTAACTCATTGTTTTAAAGGTAGGTACATAAAGGAAAATTCAGCATCTATCCTCTTTTCTTATATTAACTGTACCACTGGGAAACCAACAGTAGATAAGGGCAAGTTTCTCTTCAGAGAAGTAGTTCAGCTAACAAACGAAAGGGAACAGCTGCATTAAAATATCACTAGTTTGCAAACCTCAGTTTACTAATGGAATGAGGCACTGAGCATCAACGGTTTGCCCAAGACAGCCAGACGTTACGTGCCCCTTGACAGAACATAATACCATCTGTGACACATCTTGCCAGAAAGATGTCAAAGCTGAACTGGATCAAACCTCTAGATCCCTCTGCCAATTTATAGATCTAGGACAGAGGAACAAGTTAAACTATACCACAGGGAGACAATCAGCAAAACTCAGACACTGGGAAACTACCAAACAAGCAACCTGGTTTCTTCAACCAATAAACTGCAAAGAAAAAAAGAGATGGAAAAGTTGGAGGGGAACTTATGAATTAAGAATCTTAAAAGACTAATCACAATGAGTAGACCTTATTGGGATTCTGGTTTAAATAAGATGGGTATGATTGTGTGTGTATGGACATATAAATGTTTATATATTTTTATACAGACATTTACAAGGCAATTGGTAGAAATTCAATTGGTAGAAATTCAATGTAATATTTAATATTAAAATAACTACTTTTTATTTCCTATTAAGGATGATAATGGTATCGTGGTTATGTTAAAAGGGTCCTATATTTTAGAGATATATACTAAATATTTACAGATGAAATGATACGATACTTGGGATTTTCTTCAAAGTAACAGGGAGAGGAACGAGTAGATGGGCAGACATTGCCACAGTTGCTGAGGGTAGGTGACGCGTACACAGGGGTTCTATCTATTTTTGTGTATGTTTAAGATTCTTAATAAAACATTCAGGAATAATTTAAAGAGAGGGGAGGAGAGCAAGCATGCACCGAAAAAGCCCAGCACCAACTGTACTCCGCAGGTATCACTATGGTGGCCACTCAGACTCTCCTCTCCACTCACCTTGTTCTGTTTCAGAGCACTTTTCTCCTTCATGTGGGGACAATCTTTCCCAGTGACAATGGCCTTAATGTCTGCAACAGGAACTGATAAATGATGGACATTAGTCTCTGGAAGCTCATGCGCAAGTTGGTCAGTGCTGAAAGGGAGGCCCTCGGCCACAGACTCAAAGGGCTGTATTAGCTCAGGCAGGGTGAGGGTGTAAGGTGGCTCTGGACTTGTCCCCTCCTCCCTAGTCACTTCCTATAGACCATGGCCTGGTGAGGCTGTGTCAAAGCTAACTGGGGGTCACTTCAGGGCTCTTGAATTTATCTCCCCAAGGAATGGGGCCTTGGACACTCACCTCAATTCCCCTTCACAATAATGGAGATGAAAATGCCACTATAGCGAACAGCGGTGGCTGCTGCTGACAGTCACACTTACTACCTGCCAGCCACAACGTGCCACTCATACAGTCCTCTCAGGAGGAGGGAAGTGGGGCCATCATCCCCATTTTATAGGAGAAGAAACCAAGGCAGAGGGGAGAACTATCTTGCAATTAATTAGAATTCACAACTAATTTGGGGCGAAGCCAGGATTTGCATTTGGCCAGTTTGGCTTCAGAGCTTCTGCTCTTAACTACTGCCTTTCAACTTGGTCTCAAACCACCCCTTACGATCTACACACCACACTCACATCTGTGATCTCATTTCTCCCAACAACCCTGTGAGGTAGGCCAGGAAGAGATGATCTCTGGCAGATAAGGAAACAGGTCCCGAGAGATAATGAGCACAAGCCCAGATAATCAGTTTGAAACAGCAGGACCAGAACCAGGTCTCCAGATGACCCAGCCACCATGACACATCAGCAGAGAAATGAACCTACTTTTCTCCTGCAGGGATTCAAATGTCACCTCCCCTTGAGGGTTGTCGTCCAAGTCACCGTAGTGCAGAACCTTGTGGTTCAGTGCCAAGCGGCAGTACCAGAACCGCTCTGGAACACAAGGGAGGCCGAGCAGGTGAGCAGGGACAGTACTGGCAAAGGTCAGAGCACACAAAGGGCAAAAGGGCCACCTGTGGCCTGCTTGCTCCCTGCAAGGCTACCCAGGCAGCTCCTCCGGGCACCAGGGGACTAGCCCCCGCCCCACGCCTCCTCTCACCTTGCCTCCGGCGGTTCCCGATCTTCCGGAAGCTGCTACCCTCACAGAGCCGGTTCAGGCGCTGCTGCTTGATCAGCTCGAGGATCTCAGGCTGGATCTTCTCCCTCAGCTCCCTGGAGTGGACATGCACCAGGGTCAGAGGAGGTCATGGGGACAGTGGCACTCTGCAAGGGAGGCAGAGCTGGTGGCTGCCTCTGGGATGTCACTTACACAATTGGCGGGGATTGGAAGTCATCCTGACTCATCCTCTCCGACTGACGCAGTCGCAGAATCTCGGAGTAGCTCAGGCTACGCAGTTTGCTCTTGAACTGATCCAAAGAGTTGGGTTTGGAGGGCAAAGCTCGGGTGATTTGCTCTCGGACTACTTGCATAACCTATGAGGAAAAGAAGGCAACCAACTCCCACCATTGTTCTGATCAATGGATGGGCCAGTTCTGGAACACCAAGCTCTCTCCTACCCCAGCGTCTTAAGCAGACAGGCACCACAGACATCTGCTGGGTGGACAAGGTACACCTTCTTAGGTGGTTATTTAGATCAAATGACTGACAATGACAGATGCCTTATTTCTCATGTATTTCAATTAGTAAACAGTGTGGGGAAATGAGCCTGTGTTTTTGGAGTCAGAGAGAAATGGGTTCAGATCTTGACTCTGTCCCTTAACCTGTTCCTTGAGCAAATCACTTAATATCCTCAGGCCTCTGTTTATCTTTAAGAGAAAGAAAGACATATCTTCCGATGTGTGCTGCCATAAAGAATATGAGATGCCGCACAGAAGGCAAGCACAGTGCCTGGCACACTGGGGTGTGTTAAAAAAACTGTTACTGCCCTTAAAACAATAACTGTTAAAAAAAAAAAAAAAAGGACACCACACTGCATGTGCAGTATGATCTCACTAATGTAGGAAAAATCCAGAGGGAAAAAAGACTAGAGAAAAATACAAAAATGACTGTCATTGGGTGGTGGAATTATAGGTGACTTCTTCTTCTTTATACTTTCCAAATTTTTTATGATGAGATGATCAACTTCAAAACACTCAACCCCTAGATTATCAGCTTTTGAGGGCCTGGTGCAGTGCTCTGCACAGAGTGGGTACTCAGAAAGCACAGAGGGACGACTGTCGATTAAGCACCCATGGTGTGCACCCCCTGCCAGTCCACTCCCACCCCCTAACGTTCCCTGTTCGCAGAACCAGGCAGCGCCTGCACGCAGGGAGTGCTCGATCAACCACAGCGACTCTCGCTATGCTCACTCTCCTGTCCCCTAAGGAGGACAGGAGGGGCAGGTGCTGGCTTCAGTGGGCAAATGAGGGCCTAGGGTACCAAGGAGAAGACACCTGCTCAAGGTTACAAGGGAGTAGCAACCAGATGGGACTGAGCTCTCCAATGCCTCGACTCAGCACTGCACACCGAGCCGCTTTTCCAGCTCAGGGATTCCCCAGGCGCTGGGGAGCTGTCAAGAGACTGGTGTGTGACAGTCTCCTTCCATAGGCCTCAGAGCAGCTCAGTGACACTGACCTTGTTGAAGTCCTCTGCTGTTGCCCTCATCTCCTTCCAGGTCTTGTTCAACAGCTGGATGCAGATTCCAAAAAGCTCTTCAAATGCTCGGTCATGGGTAAAGAACATCGGGTGGTAGTCGTTGCGTCCTTCATTTGCTGTGGAAGTAAACAGCGAAAGGGTGAAGCCTCTGCCTGCGGGGGCCTGGGAGCTCGTGTCCAGAAACTGGATTCTCTGCACCAAAGTCCTGCGGAACAAAAGCAGACCAAGGACTGTGGCGAAAAGGAATGTGGAATAGGCCTTTCTCCCACTTCCTTAGCCTTCTTCTCCAGGGTGCTTTTTCTTGGTCCTCTCTCTACTCTGTTACAGACTCAGCAAGCCCTTATCCACACACGTGGGGTAGCTTTTGAACACAGCTCAAGTTGCCATCTCAAAGCAACAGCCACGATTCCTGTAAACAAGGATAAGATGAATTATCAGGGCCAGGCCCACTCCTGTAATTCTAGCACGTTGGGAGGCCAAGGCAGGAGGATCACTTGAGCCCAAGAGTTCAAGGCTGCAGTGAGCTATGATTAGGCCACTGCACTCCAGCCTGGGCAACACAGCAAGACGCTGCCTCTTAAAACAAAACTAACAAAAACAAAATAAAAAGGTGAATTATCAGTTCATGCAGTGATTTTTTAAAAAAGCCAAAAAAATTCCACATAAGGTTGTCCAGTCCCACTGACATCTGACTGTTTATAATCTCGAGTGTCACTAGGAGGAGAGGGAGCTGCAGAGACTTACGCAGTTCCCCAACCTGCAGGATTTCACAGAGCATTTTGGTGAGCTCGATGGCGCTGCGGCCAAAGGGGCATTCGTGTTTGTCTTCTCGGCTGCTGTTCTCCAAGACGATCTGTGGGGAGGAGAGGAAAGGAAGGATCAGGGAGATGAGGGAGGAAAGCAGGAGATGTGGCACTGGGACTGAGAAGGCCAGCCGCCAGCCTTTACCCGGATGTAGGTGTCCTGGTGGAATTTAGCCAAGTACAGCATGTTGTCCAAGGCCAGCATTCCTGGAGGAGTTTGGGTGAAGTCCATGGCCGGGTTGATGTGGTTCTGGGGAAACACAGTTTGAGACTGAGTAGTATCCCCGTGTGCGATGTGACATGAGGGGAGGCCCTCTCATCCCGACTCTCTAAGCCACTAGCATGTGGTGCCCACCTCCGTCCCAGCTCTTTCCACATGCCCATTTCTGCTACTGAACTGTGAGCCCCCGGAGCACTGGACCATGGCTGCTCATGGCGCATCCCAGCGCCTACCATGTGGCCCGGCACTGAGGAGGTGTGCAATAAATACTTAACCAAATTAACCCCACCTACAAGCCACACTCTATTAGAAAATATTCATAGTAGCTTTGCAAAGAACCTAGCTGTCTTGGTGAGAGGACAGGTCCCCTCTCTACCCACCTTGGCTGACCTCACTGGCCCTCCTACAGACGGATTTGTTAAATGGGGCCAAAGGCTGCACATAAACTCGCAAACTCGCCACTACCAAAGCAAACCAAGCATCAGGGCCACTCAAGCTTCTTCCTGTCATCTATTCCAGGGCCACCATTAAGAAGGAAGGGCTGTCAGGGCTCCATCTGGGTGGGGCCTCTGACTTCCCATCAGGGGAGAAGGCCTACCACCATCTATGCTTTGGGGTACTTACAGTAAATCCGAGCATTTTGTAGTCCTTTGTGTACATGGCTTTGCGTTTTTCGGTCCCACTCCCAGGGGCATTGCTAGGGTCAGACTCTGCATCAAATGCAATCCTCCTCAGTTCAAATATAATGTCTCTTTGAGCCTGAAAGGTGAAACAGACAGCAGGTAAATCAGCTAGCTAAAGGAAAAAGGAAAAGAACAGTAGGTCAGGCTTTTCTGGCCCAATCAATACCTTAGGAGGCATCGCCTCTACCACAGCAGGACAGAAATGGCCTTGGCCCTTATAGAGTCACTCCACAGGTGCAAATCACGCTAGATTTTCCAGGGCAGATACAACCACTTCTGCAAAGACCAAGCACAGTGCCTGGCACACAGACTAAGGGGGGACTGTACCACAACCAGAAGAAAACAGCACACAGTGTCAGCCAGTCAAGAAAGCTCTGCCCCACTTAGCACCTACCTGGTCGTTGGGGTCCATCTTGGTCATCATCCTTTCTTCTAGAAGGTTAAATGTCAAGACTTGAAGGACATACAGCTGATGGGCCATCTCAGTTTTGATTGGGCGGTTCCCTCGGATCACATGCTAGAAAAAGCAAAGGTAGAGAGCAGGGAACTGAAGTGACTGTCCCTTTGACTTAGCCACATCAGTGCTAGTGAAAAAGGAAGTGTGCCAGGCAGGGAACAGAGCTCTCCTCCCACACAAGGGGACTTCATGTTCTCGAAGGGATGAAGCATGAACGGGCTTGGTTCAGGCAGAGATGACTCACTGCGTGCCCGAACAGCACCAACCCTCCTCTGCGCTCCCCTGGGCAGCGGAAGTGGGATGAAGAGCAGAGCTGCACCGGGCAACCCGAAGATGGGGGAGGCCACTCCACCAAGACTGTGGCAGGGAACATTGGCAGCTAGGCCCTACTCCAATCAGCCACCCCACAGGACTGCTACACCCAAGGCAATGGGTAGTGTGTGTGGAGGAAGAGTCGTTTTCCCTTAGAAAAATAAAATATTTTGGATGGCTTCACCCCATGGAGGGGCTTTAGAAAAGGCAATTTTCTTTAAATGATGCTGAGACCCCTACACAAAGGAGAAACGTCTAACTCTCCCACCTGGTCCCTCACAGCGCCCTCCCCTCTCCCCTCCGACACCCAGTCCTCTCTTTTCCCCACTCCCTGCGTCCCCCGCACCGTCCCTCTCCTGCCTCTGACTCTGTCCTCCCCATTCTCTGTGCCCCTACCTCCCCAGTCGGTTCATCGCCTCCCCTTTTGTCCTCTGATGCCCACCCCTACTCTCAGCCCCGTCATTCTCTCTCATGCTCCATCTGTCCTGGTGGGTCAACACTTGATAATGCTCTTGTCTCTCACTGTCCTGTTCTCACTCCCATCACATCCTGCTCGCCTTCTTGCCCTCTTATACTTCTCGCCCGCGCTGTCTCACCCACCACCATGAATCCTGCCACTCTTGGTTCCTTCTTGCCCAAGTGAGACCCTTGCCTGGTTTCCCACATATACAACCTTTGTGTCCTTCAGGTTCTCTTGCTCAGTAGCTCTGTCTCTAGAGCTGTGCTGTCCAGTACGGTAGCCACTAGCCAGATGTGGTTATTTGCATCTCAATTGGTTAAAACTAATTGAAGTTAAAATTTTGGTACCTCAGTCACATCAGCCACATTGTTTTTCACAAGATTATACTACTTCCTGACTCATCAGCCACATTTTAAGCACTCAAGAGTCACATGTGGCTAGTGGCTACTGCACTGCTAATGCAGAGACAGAACATTTCTATGAGCACCCAAAGTTCTGCCGAACAGCACTGCTCTGGAGCTCTCTAATTCTAGAAGACTATCTTTTTAAAGCTCCCTCTCACTTTAGATCAGCTCACTCTAGAGCTTCCTCTGGCTCTAGATTAATCTCTTTAGACCCACGCAATCCAGTTTGGTAGCCACTAGGCCCGTGAAATGTGTTTAGTCCAAACCGAGATGTGCTTTGAGTATAAATGCACACTGGATCTTGAAGCCTTAGTATGAAAAAAGAAAATTTGAAATATCTCATTAATAATGTTTTATATTATTACATACTGAAATGATAATGTTTTGGATATCTTGGGTTAAATAACATACATTATTATTATTTCTTTTTGAGACAGAGTCTCACTCTGTTGCCCAGGCTAGAGTGCCATGGCATCAGCCTAGCTCACAGAAACCTCAAACTCCTGGGCTCAAGCAATCCTCCTGCCTCAGCCTCCCGAGTAGCTGGGACTACAGGCATGTGCCACCAGGCCTGCCTAAGTTTTTCTATATATTTTTAGTTGTCCGACTAAGTTTGATTTTTAGTAGAGATGGGGTCTCGCTCTTGCTCAGGCTGGTCTCAAACTTTTGACCTTGAGCAATCCTCCTGCCTCAGCCTCCCAGAGTGCTAGGATTACAGGCGTGAGCCACCGTGCCCGGCCAACATATATTATTGAACGTGATTTTTTTAATGTTGCCACTAGAGAGTTTAAAATCACACAAAGGGCTTGCATTATATTTCCACTGGACAGCCCTATTCTAGACCTCTTTGCTAGTTGTGTGACTCCAGAGCTGTCTCCCTTCTCTGTCTCTTTCTTTCTCTAGATGTGCACTGCCCAATACAGTAGTCAAAAGCCACATATGGATATTTAAATTTAAACTGAAATGAAAATCACAAATTCAGTTCCCCAGCCGCCCTAGACTCATTCTAAGTGCTCAAGAGCCACACATGGCTGGTGGCTACCATTTTGGGCAGAGAGTAGTGTGTCCAGACTAGAGTGCAGCGTGTGCTAATGCACTCAAGCCAGCACCCCTCCCTCTGAGCTGGTGACTGTGCCCGGCCTTCCAGCTTCTGCTTGTCGCTCAAGCATGAGCTCTCTCATCTTAGCTCAGTTTCAGGGTTCCTCTCAACTCCCCAAGTTTACTTTCTCTCCCTCTGATCTGCATTTGCCCCCCCGAAGTTTCCCTTCCCTCCATCTTCCCCCGTCTCTCTCCTGGCACAGGGTCTCTTCCTTGCCACTGCCGCTGCTTCCCCTCCACACCCCTCCTTCTGCCTCACTCCGAGCGTTTCTTCTCTCCTGCTCCCTCTCTCCACCACCCTGATTTCTCCCTACCTGTCTATCCCTGTTCTTTCCTCCTCACTTCCCTCCATAATTTATAAATAGCTTTGCACAGAAGTGGAAGCTGATGTGATCTTGGTTTTTGTTCACTTCAATCTCCTTTCCAAACTTAAGAGACATCATAGCAGGAAGGTAATTAATTACTGTAGCCATCAATGGCTTAAAGAAGTACAGCTCCAGTCTGATGTGTCATAGTTTTAGGGTTTTTACCTGTAGTTGTACTTGGCTGTCAAGCATCTCCGGGCCTAAGCTCTCTGGCTCGGCTCAGTGAAATCCCTGGGCTTCAGTGACCATGCATTCACCATTTCCTGCCAGACCATTTAAGTCCTGAGTCCTGATGCTGAATTGCCTTCTACTGCGGAATCTTTATTTGTTCACAAGGTTTGTCCAGAAATTAAGTTGAACTTCTAACCCTACTGGGGTCAATAATAAGTCTCAAGCATAATTCAATTTCCCACAGAAGGGATCCCTCACCCCCACACGTGCAGAGGAGAGTGTCCGGGACAGCTGCTCAGCAGTGTGGATAGCATGCGTGGGAACCTGGACACTCCCCGCCACTTGTGGGCAATGTTCTAGCATTTGCTCGGGGCCCCTCCTGCCAGGCTGGTGGCTGGGTGTAACCGGTGAAGCGGCCAGCGGAGAGGAGCTCTGCAGGGGAAGTCTGTGGACTCTGCGTGTTTAGAGCATAGCTGACTGCTCAACCTCACAAGTGCTCAGAGCTCACTTCTTCCATTTAACACCTTGGCATCCTGTTCTGCCAATACAAGGAGAGTGCTTACCGAAGTGCCAGACACCCTGCTGAGCACCCTATATACACCAGTTCATTTATTCCTCACATCCAAATGAGCAAATTGAAGCCCAGAGGAGTTAAGTGAATTGATCAAGATCAAAGATGGGAAAATGGCAGTGCAGGGAGGCTGGCTGACCCCAAAGGCACGTTCAGCATCAAGTCTTTTACACTTGACTTCTAGATTCTCATTTTATTCCCTTCACCGTGGTCTCCCAGTTTTCCCATTTTTGACAACCGATAAAATCGCTTCCTTTTAATCTAGATCCTTGCCTCTCTTCCCCAGCTCCCACCTCAGCCCTCTTCCACCCAGTATCACCACTGGGTGACAGGGAATTAGACCTCCTTCCAGATCCCTCCACCACGACCACCAACTCCCACTCTACTCTCCCTGCCTCAGACACCTCTCAGAGTGCTCTTTCTCAAGTGCAAATCTGGTTATTTCACCATCCTAATTAAACCCCCTCAGTTGTCCTTAGGAGTTAGACTAAGGCCTTACTTGATCCAGTGTTTTCTACCTCTCCAGCCTCATCACGAATCTGCTCCTTGCCCCACCCTGTACCCAATCACACTCTCCTAGGTTCCAGCCACCCTCTGCCTGGAATTCTTGTTCTTCCGGGTCTGCGCAGCTCACCTGAAGACATTCCTCCAAAGGTTTCCTGACACCTTCCCGTTCAAGGCAGGACTCAGCACTCCCCAGACCACAAACACTGCCCACACTGTGCTATGATCACTAGTCTTTCCTACTTGACCAGAAGGTCTTTGAGAGCAAACACACTGTCTTCATTTATCTCTGTCAGTGCCCTATACAGTTCAGATTTATGATCAGTATGAGCTGAATTACTTTCCTCTTTTGTGCCGATTTTGACATATTTTCTCTGGATAAAAATTGTGAAGCAGCAGGGTAACAAACAGTATAACTGGCCTTGTCCCTCCCTGGAGGCACTGCAGTTCCTGGTGGGATGACTTCCTAGAGACAATTCTGCTCACAGAGGATTACAAGAAAAAGCTTTCCAGTTTAAGAAGTGTTCTGTACCTATTGCTAAGTTCCCTCTGTGTGCCCTCAGCACAATAGGAATTTTAATAATAATAATACATAACAATAATAATAGTAGTAAGTGCTATTAACAGCAACAGAATAGTAACAAAATACAGTGTGTCCCAGGAACTTACGTTCAGGATTATAGACCGAAGGTGCTTCTGTGCAAATGCATTGGCCATATCCTACGGAGGAAAATAAGTACATATAAGGGAAAGTGGCAGACACACACCAGTAACAACTATCAAGAGGACGGTGGTATCATACCTCTGGGGCTTTTTCTCTTTCTTAAATTCTTTTCCTTTCAAATGAAAAGTGGGTAAATGAAAGAAAATCTACCATCAGTTGTATTTTATACTCTGAAAAATTTCTTCACTCTTTTTTGAGAGTGCAAATTAGTTCAAGTAGGGTTTCCCTTCTTAACGGCATAATCCACTGCATCATCTTCAAAGACAGATGTGGACTGCTCGAGGATGAGACACTTGCGTCACAAGGATGCCGGCAATGGACATTGCACGTGGAGCACAGAGCAGTGTGATGGGTTCCAAGCCACATGCATCGCTCTACGCAGACCCCACCGCCAAGGCTGGAAGGGGCTCTAATGAAGCACTGGCCCCAGCTACTCTCCCTCCCCCAGCAGATGGGCGGGGGCATGGACGCTCTAAGTCTAAGTGAGTATGTAGTCTGTGATTCACTTCTGAGTGGCTGAGGGAGCAATGTGTTGGGTGCTTTGGGGTAATTTTTCATAATAGACTCACCTTTTTAATTCTACTTGATTCAGACTTTGACAGTAATGCTTTATTTATTTAGCAGATCCAGGAAATAAAGTATCCTACATAGATGAATCTTCCAGGGAGTGAAGCTTTAAGGGTTCTCTCAGAACCATTATTTTGACCATTCTTATGTAAATTTAAAAAATATATTATATACACTTCTTTATTTCTGAAGCAACTACAATGATTATAATTTAATCACTGCCAAGGACTTGGCTTCATCAAAAAGAACATCAGTTATTATTCTGTGTTGTGACACTGTAATACCCTGGGAGCTATTGAAATGTGAAGCTATTTTCCCCTAAACAAAATGGTCCCAGATTACAATGCTTTTAATTTTTCTGACAGCTTTTCATAATTCTTCTGTCTCCTCCTTCCAATGTTAGCCATCACTTCTTACTAATGTTAATTAGTATGACTTCACTTTCTAAACTGCTGCCTTCATTTAATTTTATAGATAATTCTAAATCAATGGGCCTAAGGGAGCTGTCACACCTCTCCTACGGAGTAATATCCATGAGCTCTGTCATTTTTCTCGGAGCTAAAAGGCCTTTCTCTCTCGCTTCCAGACTTCTAGCCATATTCCAAATGGCTGACACTGCCAGGAACATTAAGTTTTATTTTGCATTCCCTGAGCACACACTCGCTGGCAGAGGAGGAAGGTGGCCTAGAAACTTCTCTGGTAGCTATAGGCAGTCGGTTGAGATTAAATCTTGCTGTGGACAACTCACAAAGTGAGTAATTGACAGTGGTCTACAGCTCAAACATAAAGGTCTTAGACCAAAAGCTTCTCCGTGGTGCCGGGGGAGGCACTTATCCTCTTTCACATCCTCGCAAAGCTGACCTCTCCAAAGCTCCCTCTAACCAAGAAATGAGCATCCAAACTCCCTTTTGTCAACTGTCTAACCTTGTCAGAGTCCTACGGTCTAGTAAGAGTCCAAAAAAGGCATGGATTTACCTTTACTCTTTTGCTAAGGCAAGTTGGATGGCGACGCATCTGTGGTATTGTCTAGATGAAAGTCACAAGCTGTTTCTGAATCCGATCTTCCCTAGCTGAACCACAGACCCATGCAAAGGAAAATTACAAAGGAAAGCCTGGGCCACACACCCCGGGGCAGCTACCCCCTAATCCCTTCTGTGACTCTAATCTGCAGTACTTCCCTAAGAGTCCTGACAAAGGAGATTCACAACACACGACCTTTCCCTGGGTCTGAAGGTGCCCTGAACATCTAGATCAGATTCTGCCCAGCTTTGACCTCCCCACCTGGAAGGCCTGGGGCCCTCTCCATACAGTGGTGCTACTTACAGTGACAGGCAGGTCTAGAGGATTAAGGTGCTTGTCCTGCCGGCAGGAAGCAAAAAGCACAGAGAGAAGCAGACGGAATGAGCTTTCAGCTTACATTCAAACATGGACTGGGAAGGAAGACATTAACAGAGCCAAGCCATCCAGAAAGACAAGGACAGACAGAACCACAGATGCTCCTGGTCTACCAAGAGCTTGGTACATGATCCCACTTGGATGTCATCTTATGAGCCCATGATACTGACACAGAATTAAGTCTTACTTTTATACACACCATTAAGGTTTTTCTCAGAGAAATCTAGAATGTTAGTGCTGGAAGGGTCTTCAGAGATCATTTAATCTAGCCCTTCCGTTTTACAGAAAGAGAAACTGAGACCCACAGAGGTTAAAAAGACTAGTCCAGCCAGCGGCAGTGGAAGTACTTAGTCCCAGGCCCCTCAAATCTTAGGTCAGTGCTTGTTCCGCCACCCAGCTGATTCCGTTTCCTCCTGGGTAAAATGGGGGTCTTGCTTTTCCTCATGACATTCTTGTGAGGTAAATGGGGCAGATGTTGTTGCTCCCACATTACAGGTAAGGAAACTGAGGTTCAAAAAGGCAGAGCTCTCTGCATGTTACACAGCTAACGGATAGGGGAAGAAAGATGTTTATAATCTGGATCAGAGGACCTTTACACATGAAACTCAGTGCGAAGTCCCATTCATTTTGGACCCCTTGGACTCAGTGGTGCCCACAGGGTCTCCTCTTCCTTATTCTTGATCCTCTAACACAGGAGTTAGCAAACTATGGCCATATTAGGCTTGTTGCCTGTTTGTGTAAATAAGGTTTTATTGGGAGAAGCCATGCCCGTTCATTCACCTATCGCCTGAGGCTACTTTTGCTACAACAGCAAGGTTGAGTAGCTCCTCTCCTCTCCTTTATGTGGCCCATGAAATGGGGAATATTTATTCTCTGGTCCTTTAGAGGAAAGAGTTTGAAGGCCCCTGCTCTGACCTAAGACCCAGCTGGTTTCCCCACCTAGTTGTCTCCTGAGTCTTCCCCAGCAAAGCTGCCCTGCTGGGCTCTGGCCACAGAGGCCTAAGAGAAAGGACTCTTGGGAAAATGGCTGGATTTCTGCTTTCTACGCAGCAAAGAGCGGGTGAAGTCAGTAGTATTCTCTTAGAAAAGCCCAGATGAAAAGTGTGTAAAGGCAGCCACAGACCTGTCGCTTGTCTTCAGGAGCCTTCAGAAAAAGTGCATTTATCAGTGCAATGGCGTAGGTCTGAATCTCCTGGTTGGAGCTGTGTCAATGGAGAAAGAAGGCAGAGGCAGATTAGAAGACTGAACAGCAAGATGATGCTTCGAGATGGTTTAAAACAATCACTCACAGATTATAATCAAATCATAACCTGAGGCTGAGTTTCAAAAGCATTAACGGTGGGCATGCTTTTGATCCGGCAATTCTGCTAATAGGAACGTATCCTGAGACAGTAATCAGAATGCTGTGCAAGATTTATTGACTAGGTGTTTCACTAAAGTACTATTAAAAAAGGATACCATGGTAAGTGATCCAACTGTTCACCTTAGCAACTCTGTTTATACATAGGAGAATCCTAGTAACTATTTAAAATCATGTTTTAGGGTAAAGATTCTTAACCTGGGATTCAGGGATGGACTTAGAGTATCTATGAACTCCAGAAATGGTACAGAAATTATTCTACGTAGTCAACTATGTGATATTTTTTCCAAAGAGGTGAGAGTTCCTAGCTGTTAATGGATTTTCAAAGGTGTCTGGGATGCAAGAAAGGTTTACAATTACCCTTCTGGAAGAATCTTTGACATGGAGCAATGTTCAAGATATTATTCAGCTAAAAATAATCATGGTACACATAGTATGTATAGTAAGATCCCAATTTTGTATTGGAGGGACATTCAATTTAATGTTTACCAGTGGGTATGTCTGGAGGGGGCATAATGGGAAAATAATTTACTTTCCATGCTTTTCTGTATTTTCTAAGTCATTGAATACAAACTTACTTTATTGTAAACAAACAAAATAACTACAATCATTCTCTGGAATTTTATAATCCTGGCACTTGGCAAGATGTCCCCACCTGCCATGCTGTGGGTACCTTGTGTGGCTCTTTCCAGAGGGGCTGATGGGCTTTCCGGTCCTGGTCAGGCAGGGGGCACTTAGGAGTCTAATAGAGGGCACTAGATGTCCCTCAGCCCAAATAGCAGAGCACATAAGTTCTGGTGACAGCTGTGGACTTAAAGTATTCACCAGTGACCCTTAAGAAATGCCATGTTCCTCCATCATCCTTACGGAGGCAACTGGGGTCATTCTCAATGCTGAGAAAAAAGTAAAAAAAAAAAAAACCAGAGAAGTTCAATGCTGTGTGCAGAAACTTGTAAAAGAACAATAGAAAGATAGGTGTGAGGTCACAGGAAAAGCAGAACTCTATAGAGTTTATAATCCCTCTCACTCTAATCAACCTTGTTGGCTCTTTGGATACGAAAGCTGAGGCTAAAGAATTATTTAAAAGTGACAGCAAGAAATCAGAGCTGCAAGGAAATCACTGTGCTTTCTTTTTACTTGGATTAGTGGAGAAAAACAGGGTGGGAGCACAGCTGAGTGAGGCCAGGGCTGCTATCAACTGTCAAATCCCTGGAGCTGGCAGGGGAGTCTGGCAGCACTCTGGCAATATCCAATATGACAGAAGTCAGCACGAGCCAGAAAGTAACCAACAGTATCGCCACCCTTGTTTTGGGAAGTCCAGTTCCCTTAAATTGTATAGACCAATGAAAGTGAAGTAAAAAGAATGGAGAGGAGAGAAACGGTACTCCAATTGGTTCATTTGTCATCTGTTTTTTTAATCTGGTAAAATGTTTTAGAATGCAATAAGCTTCTTAAAAAACAAACACAAGCAAAAAAAAAAAAACCCTGAATTTCTTAAATATCTAATGTGTGCTGGCCATTCTGTTAAATTGTTTTTTTTAATCTTCTTTGATCCTCACAGTCTGAGGAGTGAGGTGATTAACCCCAGTCTACAGGTGAGGAAATTGAGGCCAGAAAAGACTAGGTAATGTGCTAAAGGCAGAGACCTTGTATGTGCTAGAGCCTGGATTTGAACTGATATCCTGAACTCATGTCCTATATAATACTTCTTATTATACTATTCTCCACAGTGTGTTGTTAGTTCAGTTAAGTGTTCATTCAGCAAATACTAATTGAGCTTCTACTTAAAGCAAGGGATACAAAAATGGTTGGTCCCTGTTCCCAGGAAATTCAAAGTTTAAAATGGGCAACAGATAATAAAAATATAGTATTTTATATAATTATCATAGGTACAGACAGACACTATTTGGCCCATAGGGGAGAAAGCATCTAATTTGTCTGGTACCAGGGTGGTATAGGAAGATTGGGAAAACCTTCACTTTAGCCTAAGGGGCAAGGGGAGTTACAGAGGATTTTAGGCAGGAGCATGACATGATCAGGTCTCAATTATGGGAGGAATTCTGGCAGTAGTGTGGAAGAGGTGATGAATGAATGAACAAGCAGACCAGTAGCTTGGAACATAAGCAAAGCAGAGGTAAGATTGGAAGACTTAAACAAAATAAGAGGAGAAAAGAGAACAGACAAGTGAAGGGAGGGAGTAGGGTCTCTTACTCACACCTGGAGGTGTGAGATGAGCTGGCCCACGGTGATTTCCTCTGCTATCTTCTGGTACAGACTCTGGCTGTTCAAGACCATGCTCTCCAGGATGGCCAGGGACCTCTGAAGGATTGACACGTCCACCATGGGCTGGCTCACGTACCCTGCAATCTGGACCAGAGAGGGGTAAATCAGCCGGGAAGCTCAGGGTATCTGATACAGCTTAGGTATCTGACACTAGCCCTTAAAGCTCTTTCCTTTTAGGCATGATGGCCACAGTTGGGCAGTTGTTGCCAGGTGGACAGTGGTATCTGGGTTATGGCTACCCTAGCCAATGTGCCAGGAATCCCCTAGGCATGGGTAACTCAATTGCAGATTACAGTATCCACTCAGTTGTGTTTCCTCAAAATCTAAAAGCTTAATCCTTCCCCACCCCCCCAAAATAAGGGTTCAGGGCATGAGAAAGCAGAGTATAGAAAGCAAAAGATATTACTAATAGTGGGATCTCATTTTATCTCCATATATTCTTTTCTAACATATACTTTCTCCCTATGCACACTTAGAATATCATAGACTTTGAGAGGCAGAAAAGACCTAGGATTCTTTTAATCTAATCCCTCTTCTCAATCCCCATTATAATATTATTGACACATAGTAATTTCACTTTTGCCCAAATATCTACAGTGTTGGCATGTCCCCAATGTCCTAAGCCGATGAGCGGTGAAATTCTAGGTTAGCAGGTATAATATTTGTTGGTTTCTGTTCAGTTTTCTGAATTGACACTGTCCCCTCTTGCAGAAGAAAGGGGGGCAAAACCAGAAGCGCCCCCTCCTATCTACTGAGTTCAGTCTGATAATTCAAAGAGGCTTTCCTGCAGATTTGTAAACAGAAGGCAGATTTGCCAATGGAATACACATTTTTTATCCAAAGAGAAGGGAGAGCTCAGGAAGCCCGTCAGAAGACTCAAGGATAGTACTGGTTAACTGGCTGGTTTTATCCCAAATGTTACTGACAATCCAATTCTATTTTGATCATATTCAGTTCTGAGAACCTAGTTCCATCTCCTCAGTGCAGGCCCTGAGAATGTAACAAAGCATAAATCTTTAAGGAGCCACAAGAAGACCAAAGATCATGGATGAAAAATCTGGCCCCAGGGAATAGAGCTGACCCTCCCTAGAATGGCCATCTTGCCCATGTCTCCCCTTAAGCCCGGAGAACAACTGGCAAACGAGAGAGGAGAGAAAGACAGATTGTTGGAGGCCTCACCTGCTTAATAAAGGTGATTGAAACCATGTCCCAGGAGACAATGCCATGGTCCATGAGCTCTAAGAAGGCAGTCAGGGTGAATGCCAGCATCTCACTGTAGCTGAGACACGTGCAACACATACACAAAATACAGAGATTCAGATCCGGGGAACACATATGAAGGGCAGCCGCAAAAGGGATGGATTTCAATGTAAACACCCCTTGGGAAATCAGTCGCTGCAACCGGAAGTGCCTGTGGTCACACCTAGCCAGATGTAGAATACTCAGCCCAAGTATCTGTCACCAAAAAACAAGCTGTTGGATGATTAGCTTCCTTCTTCATATTGCTTCATCTTAGGGAAACAGAATCAGTTATTTATTTCCCAGGACCTAAGAAGACTTCAGGCCTTTGTCAAACTCCAACACTTGCTGGAGGAGCCTAAGGGAACTTAAGTTCCATTTTAATGTTTAGGCCAAAAGGCAGCAGAGTTCAAGAGAGAGTACAAAGTGTGGACATGGGTTCAATTCCTATTCGACCTTTTACTAACCAAGCAGATTTTATCTTTTCAAACTTCAATTTCTTCCTCTGTAAAATCGAGTTAGTCTCACAGCATTAACCTCACAGGGCTGTGGTGAGGGCAAGATGATGATATATGCACAGCCCTTACTGGTCGAGAATAAGGATTAAAACGTTTCTCTCTCTCGTCTCTTCTCCTTATATATTTAATCCTTTATACATCTGTGCAGTGCTCTAGAATTAACAAACAATATTCCCATTTACGAAGCATGTTCAGACACATTCTCATTATCAATAATCTTTACAACAATACTGCAAGGTAGGTATTATTATCCCCAAGTTAAAGAGGAGAAAATTAAGGGCAATCTAACCCTGCACTCCTGGGAAACTGCAGAACTCCTGGATCAGTGCTGATGGCAGCCAAAGGCTTCAGGACTTCACTACAGCTGGAAGAGCCAAGACTTAAAACAAACACCTGTGATTAGCTGCTCAATTTGGCTGAAAATTTTAATAGCCGATCCATCGGCTAAGAGAAGATTTCTGACTCCCTCTCTGCCAACGTAGGCTCCACAGGCTTAGATGCGAACCCAAGCATCTGTTTATTCACTGCTGATCACAAGGCACAGCTTCCCATCACATTCATCCTAACTCTGGAGTATTATAAAGATCCCATGGTATATCACCAAGTTCTGGATCTCCTCCTCTCTGTGCAAATGTGTGGCAGGAAGATGGTGAATGGGTGGGGGTAACCTGCGGTGCACACAAAGGCAGGTGTGTGTGTGTGCGTGTGCATGCATGTGCATGGGAAGGAAGGGCCTGGAGAGGGAGGGAGCAGGGGAGGTTAAGAGACAAGACACCTGTTCTGGGAGATGATGGGCAGTCTATGCATAACCCTCAGCAGACCAAGCATTTTCCATAAAGTAGCAGGTCTGTCATGGACTCACCTCTTTCTTCCTGACTTCCATATCCCCTATTGTTACTACTCACTTGGCACAGTATTGTTTCGTACTGTTATTTAATTTGTGAGAGCCCAGCTACACAAGGTTTAGGACCACAATAGTGAATCAGACCTCTCTGTATGGACTCCAGTGCTTGGCACACTGCTCTGCATACAGGTGGTGTTCAATACATCCCTTATTTGGATCCAGTGGAAATGAGACTAGGACGCCCTGCCAAGTACAGTAAATCTTTGAAGTCCCTTGGGACAAGACCTCAATAATACTCACTGGGACAAGAGCTTGGTTCCACTTTCCACGAGCCTTGTCAGCACAATGATGCCATCCATGTTGATGAACTCAGTGGCAAAAGTCACGTCAGCGGAGAGCTTGGCCAGCTCTTTCATGGCATCTAGCCGGGTCTCCATGCTGGATGACTGGGTCCTCTCCATCAGCTGGCGTGCAGCCCGGGACTGTGAGACCAGGGACAAGCTTTGTGCCATCTGCTCCTTGCAGCAGGTGACTACTCTGTGGATAGCTCACAGGGGCCTTTCTGCAGACATCCACACCTGAGGCAGAACTCGTTTTTCACGCCGCTTAGGAGTTGCTACATAAATGTTTACTGGATCAATCAGGGAGTTACCAGTATGCCAAGACCAATGTGTAGTTATCAGTATATTTTCTCTCCTACTCTGGTCTATGGATTAAAAAAAAAATCCCTACCAAGAGAACACAAGAGAGATCTGGGAGACTCACTAACTATGGCAAGTCACAGAGAAACAGATAGTGGTTTAATAGAGGAAAAACTTCTATTAATTAACACTGTCAGACAGTGGAAGAGGTTTCTCTTGAGTTATTGAGCTCCCTGTCACTAGAAGCAATCAAGGAGAGTCTGGACAACCCCCTGTCAAAGATGCTATAGAATGGATTCTTGCATTAGGTGGAGAATTTAATCTGATGACCTTTAAGATCCTTTTTAATCCTAAAATGTGATAAAACTGACAATTTTTTTTTTTTTTTTTTGAGACAGAGTCTCACTGTGTTGCCTGGGCTAGAGTGCCATGGCATCAGCCTGGCTCACAGCAACCTCAAACTCCTGGGCTCAGGCGATCCTTCTGCCTCAGCCTCCCGAGTAGCTGGGACTACAGGCATGTGCCACCATGCCCGGCTAATTTTTTTTTCTATATATATTTAGTTGGCCAATTAATTTCTTTCTATTATTAGTAGAGATGAGGTCTCACTCTTGCTCAGGCTGGTTTTGAACTCCTGACCTTGAGCAATCCACCCGCCTCGGCCTCCCAGAGTGCTAGGATTACAGGCGTGAGCCACCGCGCCCGGCCAAAACTGACAATTTTTTAAAACTTTCAAAGTCCATATCATTGTTCCTCCAAGTGGTAGTCCTGGGGAAACTTTAAAAATATCAAGAGCCAGAAATAGTTAATTTCAAAATAGTTTCATGAAAATGATGGCTGGTGGAGACAAAACTTCCACCCAGCACACGAACTTTTCCTAGCAGGAAGCTTGCCTCCTTTTCTGCAAGCCACGGCTCACATCCCTCTTCTGAGTTCACTGGTCTTTACTTTTGCTGAGCTTACTGACTTCATAGTCAATACCTCACTATTTACCATTTCACCATTCTCTATTTTAACGTTCAGTGATAATTTAATGTCCTCTGCTTGAAAGGAAGAGCCTTAAGAGCAAAAATGCTCCTGCTGTCTTTCCCTTTTCTCACAGTATTAAGCAAGTGACTGGAACCCAGTTCCTGGCGCCGGCTGAGGAGTTGGGCCTGTGGGCCCTCTCCCCTTTTCCCATTACAGAGATGGTCCTTCACAGCACACTGCTCTCTAGGATACAGAAATCCCCCACCATCTTTACGGTGGAGAAAATGTGCACCACGAGAAAAGGTCACAGGATAGAACAATTTGAAGAGCACTGGTCTGCATCCCACTTAGAAACTTCCAACTCCAAATGTCAATTTTACTCCTGAGACAGCATTTCTGGGCTGCTGCCTCCCGCTCCAGAGAGACGTGCTTCTGGGAAAGCCAACTGCGCCGTGCAAGAGGTCTATAAATGCTTCAGCACTTCCATAAAAGCGACTAACTCCCAGACTGTCATATTAAATTATCAGAGCTCAGGAGGTATGACGTCCTTAAGGTGAGAAGTGCAGGAGAAGAGGGGGAGACAGAAGAGCAGGATGGTAAGAATACAGGCCTAGAGTCAGACAGACCTGGTTATGAGAGCCCACTCGGTCACTTTTTAGCTGTGTGACAAGTGGCAAGTAATTAATCTCCCTGAGTCTCTGTTTTCTTGTCTGCAAAATTGGGCTATCAAGAGTACTTATCTCATTGAGTGTTGGTAAGGATTAGATGATACAATATACACAAACTATTTACCAAAATACAGGGGTTCAGTAAGTGTTAGCTGCTGTCACTCCATACCTCCCTCCTCTCAGATGCGCCAGTCTCGCTGCACCAAGAAACCAGGTGCCATCATGCCCTTAATTTTCTGGCTTCTCTTCTACAAATGCAACCAAAGCTGCACGCACGTTGATCGTCTTCCTCGTGGGCCGAGCAGTCACCACAATTGCCTCCACCTGGGCTTTGGGTCCATCCCATCCTGACCCACTAAGGTTCCGTTCCATTGATTACTCCCTTTTCTGCACCTTCAACCTTCCTCTCTCTTCCATCTTAACATGTTCTCAAGGACACACGAAAAAATGGCAATGGAGGTTAACAACTGTGAACGGTTGGAGAGGAGGGGGACTGGGAAGATGGGGGCAGGAGTGGGGTGAGACTTTTCACTGTGTCTTTATCAAACTTTCTGATTTCTGAAACACATTGCTATTTTACCCATTTTTAAAAAGCACATCTTTTAAGCTCCATATCTCTCTTGAGTTACCACTTTCTCTGTGTGTGCTTCCTTTTAAAACCAAGCTTCTTTATATTGTGGTAGACTCAAGGTCCTCACTTTATTACGGTTCTTCTATTCAACCCACTGCAATCTGGCCGCGTGGCTGGCCCACCAAAACTGTTTTGGTGAAGATAACCAGCGGCCTCTGACCTCCCAGGTCAGCAGACAGCTTTTCCGTTCTCAGTTTACTAAGTCTCTCTGCTCATTAAAAATTGTAGACCACACATTCCTCCATCCTGGCTCACTCCCTGCCCTCAGCTCCTGAGTCACTTCACACTCCCGGTGTTCTTTCTGCCCTTTGGTTGATTCCTTAGTGACTTGTAAGGCCTGCTCTTACAGAAATCAGGGGGTCAGCCTCAATTCTCCCCTTTCTTTTACATTCAGCATGTTACATATTCATCGATGTCACCTCCTAAATACTTTTCATGTCCATCCTTTTATCTCTACGGCCAACTACCTTCATTGGGCTGTTAACATTCCTCATTAGCCTCTTAAAGGTTCCTGCTACCATCAACCTTCTTTCTTTCAGCCCATCTTCCACACTGCCACTAAAGTGATCTTTCCAAAACTTAAATCTAGACATAATATATCTTCCTGCTTAAAATCTTTCAACATCTCCAATTTCCTTCTGGAGAAAGTTCAAACCCATGAGCAGGCCACCCAGTAACCTTCAATATCTGGCTTCTCAATGACCGCTACAGGCCTTCGGCCACCCAGCGCTCCTGCATTCCCCAAACACAGCACACCTCTGTGCCCTTGCGCATGCTGGTTTTTCTGCTTGGAATACTTTTCATTTTCTTATTTCTCTGGCTAATTCTTGCTTATCCTTTAACATCTGAGCTAAACATCCTCTTTTCTGGGAAGACTTTCCAGAAATCCCCAGGCTCAGTTAGATAGTCCCTTTTCTGAGTTCTCACAACTCCCTAAGCAACTTTCTCTCAAGACCCTTATATCTGTTTTTTTACTCCCAGCTAGGCTATGAGAGTCGAGACTGACTTTTTAATCTCCCTAGTCCTAGTTTCTGGAACACAGCTTGGCCCATGGTAGGTGCTCGTATATGTCTGTTAAATGAATAAACTCCTAAAGAAGGAAGAATACCTACCGGAGAGATAGCCAGTTGTAAGATTGTCCCATTCTTAATGTCACTTCGAGTCTGGGTAGCAAAAAACAAAAAACAACTAAGATAAAATATGAAAATAATATAAGCAAGTTCAATGAACAAGGACTTTTGTCATTTTAAAAGTAGTTCTAACTGAGACTTTTCAGTCAGGCTCTTTGTCCCTCAGCAAAGGGCTTTAAGATCCTCTTCAAGCACCCTGGGCTCTCAGGAAAAAGCCACCCTTTTCCGGCCACTAGAGGAGGACAAGGGCTGGCACACCCCAATCTGCCCAGGGAGCAGCTCTTCACCCAACAAATGGAAGCTACCTGGATGCCGAGTAAGATAAATACTTGGGCAGTTCACTTCAAGCAAGGCCTGTCATGATTTTGCCTTTCCCTGTACTAACCTGCTCGGTGATATAGAGCTGGGGACCGTCTGCATAACGGAGGGTGTAATACTCCGGGTTTGGCAACGACCACCTGTGTAAGAGAAAAACAGTACGTCCCATTTGGCCATTCCTCTGAGCCTGTCCATAAGCTGCGAATAAATAATTGTCAGTAGAGTTGCTCAAGGCCTGTTTGAAGTATGACAGAAAAAAACTAAAGCTTTAGGTTGGGATGTTGAAAAAAATCACCTGCTCAGCCTTCTGTAAAGATTTGCACCACAAAAAGAGTTGCATATGATTGAGGGTGGCCTCAGATCCCACCAGGACCTCAAATAGAACATTCCTGAACTAAAAAAATTAACATTTATAGGCGGTCTTAGGGGCATCCTCATCAACTGTATTTCCTTCGTAAGACAGTGATCCACAAGAGCCCCACCCTGGGATCCTGCCTAACTGGAAACCCTTCGCAGAAGTCCCTTCAAGGTCTGGTCATGCTTCTTCTGTCTGAGCTGCCAGTGTCGAAAACGAGGTCTGTTTCAACCTACCCATCACAAACTTCCTTGATGATGGATGCCAGGGGCCGTTTCTGAAAGAAAAAGAGAGAATCTTCACTAGCAACCACATCCTACTCACACCAGGGTTCTGTCAAGCAGGATCAAGAGATGGGGCATGAAAATAGACCTCTTTCCTGATAGCTTTTGTTGAAGAGGAAGCCTCTCCCAAGACATGTTGACTGACCTTCCCTAGGGTGGACCAGGCTCAAAGCTCAGCCTTCCTGTTGCTTGTTCTTCTTCTCAATGCCAAGGGTCCCCAACCCTCGAGACATCCCCTGCCATGCAGTCCCCAGCCCCAACTCCTTGTATCACTGCTTGTGATTTCAGGAGCGTACCTGGTCTATTTCAAGGAGCTGGGCATTAGCACCTGGCCACTCAATGGCCACTTTGACAATGTCTGATGGTGGCGGCATCGTTCCCAATGGGCCAAACTTCTCCAAGACACACACACCAACACAGCTGCCTGGGGAGAAAGAATCAGAATAAACAAAAAAGTTGCAGAGAATGCCTGCATTTTTCATTCTTGTTATATATTTTGGAGGGTCCAAAGACAGATACTGTCTAAAGTAACATGGAACTATAGTTGACCCTTAAACAACATGGATTTGAACTGTGCGAGTCCATTGACTTACAGATTTTTTTCGACCAAAAGTGGATCAAAAATATGGTATTCACAGGATGTGAAACCCACATACGTGGAGGGCCAACTTTTCCTATGCACAGATTTTGGTACACATGGGGGTCCTGAACCAAGCCCCCTTGTATACCAAGGGATATCTATACTTGGTTCAAATTTTTCTAGATCATACTAAATCTCTTCTTGGGCTTTTGTCTCTTGAGATTAAATCAGCAAGTAGAAATAGGACAAACCTATCTATCATCTACAGATCAGCCAGTGGCAATTTCTGCCACTGTGACACTTCCTTTTAAAGGTCAAGAGTTCTTGGTGGTAGATGAGCATATTCACTGCAAATTCCTGTCTGAAGACCTTGGGAGGGGAGAAGCATATGCTCTGAGACAGATAAGAATAGACAGGCTTTGCATGGTTGAGTGAATAGCTGAAGGGGCCAGGCTACTTCTGTTCTGTGGGAAGATCCCAGTGTCAGCAGGGCCTAGCTATGCTCTCTTGCCTCCTCTCTCTACTCGCTGCTGCCACTCCTTTCCCCTCAAAGGATACAATGCCGAGCCTCCTCTGTGTGGGATGATGTTCAGAAAACAGGGAAGAGAACTGGGACAGGAAATGCTATTTCAGTCCCTATTGCCAAGGGCAAGGGCTGCTGAGGGCTCAAGAGTAGGGAGGCAAGTATATCTTCAAACAAAGGCTTCTCTATAGGAGAACAAGGCTTTGCAAGTACCTCTGACCCCCTCCCCCACCTCTTTCCAAAATAAAGGAAAATAAATCATTTTGAGCAAGTCTGGAAGATGGGCCCATGTGACTGGTATCCTAGGCAACTCTTGATAGCTTAGTGGTATTCCAAGCAGTAGCTAAAGCATTCTCCCTCCAAGGTCTGACAAAGGAAAGTCACTCGACTGATGGATTATTTCAATGTATATATTTACACTCCTTGCCTGCAGGTTCAGGAGAGGCCTCTCTCTTAATGAAAAAAAGACCTTTCTGCATCCTCCAGGTTTAACCACTCACCCGCAATCCATGCTTTGCTAATGGGGACCACCTGCCTCTCCTCGCATAGCAGCATAGCTGTTGCTAAGCTGTTATTCATGTACGCTATCAATTTTTCAGCCCAAACACAGATGTCAGATCTCACAGCCTGGTACGTACAAATCTCTTTGGTGAAAAGGGGTAAAAGTCCCATCCCCTACAGAACCACAGGCCTCAGAAAGATGGAAGCTTTCATGACAATTTCCTAATCAGGATGGGCTGCTTCAGAAGTTGACTGTCAAAAATATTATGTCAGAACATGATAATGTAAAAGAAATGGTTTTCAAGGTGCTTTCACTTATTTTGTTGAGTCCTCCCAGCTGCCCTATGAAGCCAGCAGAACAGGATTATCACATCTATTTGAAGATGACAAAACTAAAGCTCCATGTTTTATTAAGTGTCCAAGTTCACCCACCTAGCAAGTAGTAAAGGGAGGAACAGAATTTGGAGCTGTCTTTGGCCAGTGGTCTACCCTGAGCTAGCCTGAATTTCTACCCATTGCAACTAAATCAAGCCCAAAGGGATTGAAGTGGGCTGGCCTGATGGTCCCTAAAGCTTCCACGACTTCTGCAGCTCCAGGCAGAATGTTTCACGTGTAGTTTTTATGTGCCTAGACACACAACAAACCTCTGAAAAGAAACTGGTCCTATCATGGATGCAGAGATAGAAGCACTCATACACTGCTGTTGGGACTGCAAACTAGTATAACCTCTATGGAAAGCAATATGGTGATACCTCAAGAACTAAAAGTAGAACTACCATTTGATCCAGCAATCCACTACTAGGTATTTAAGGAAAAAAAGACATTCTATAAAAAAGACATCTGCATTCGAATGTTTATAGCAGCACAATTCATAACTGCAAAGACACGGAAATAACCCAAGTACTTATAAATGCATCAGTGAATTAATAAAATGTGGTATATGTATACCATGGAATACTACTCTGCCATAAAAAAAATGGTGAACTAATACCTCCTGTATTATCCTGGATGGAGCCCATTCTTCTAAGTGAAGTATCACAAGAGTGGAAAAACAAAACACCACATGTACTCACTGTTAAATTGGTACTAACTGATCAAAACTTAAGTGCACATATGGAAGTCACAATCATCAGGTGTCGGGCAGGTGGGAGGCAGGAGAAGGGGATAGGTAAACTTGCACCTAACAGGTGCGGTGAGCCCTGTCTGGGGGATGGGCATGCTTGTAGCTCTGACTTGGGCAGTGCAAAGCAATTTATGTAACTAAAGCATTTGTACCCCGATAATACTCTGGAAAAAAATAAAATAAAGTAATAAATAAAAACAAGAAAAGAATATCAGGGTCTCCTTCAATGAAACTTTGTAAAGTGCACAGTATGTGGCATTTACTCAATAGTGTCCTAAAAGTTAGGCTTAAAAACCCCCAAAAAACTGGCCCCATTAGCATAACTTCTGCCTTGTTCCAGTGACAGAGCAATGGAGTTCTCATTCCTGAGGCAGCACAATGAATCTCTGGATGCCTAGGACAGGCATCCTTATCCTCACTGGCAAATGTGCTGTATCTAGGAGGTATGACTGCACAGTTGTGAGGTCATTTTTAAAACTGAGCTATAATTTACATACGATAAAATGCATAGAGCCTAAGTGTACATATGTGTGTATATATAAATATAAATACACACACATCTCCCTGTAACTACCACCCAAACAAGACACTGAACCTTTTCATCACTCCAGAAAATTCCCTCATGCCTCCTTCCAGTTAATTCCCTACCTCCCAGTCCCAGAGGCAACTTCCGTTTTCTATCACCATTGATGAGTATTGCCTGGTTTTATACTTAATATAAATGGAATTGTACAGTACGGCTTTTTAGACCATTTGTTATTTAGTTTAGTTTCTTATTTTTAAAACAAGTAGGCAGTGAAGGTACAAGAGAAAGAGCACTGGGCTGGGATGGTTTTCCCAGCTGAAGAAAGCAACTGGATTTAGAGCCAAAGGACTTAGGCCCTAATCCCAGTTAAACCACGATATGTATAACCCAAATCTCAGTTTTCTTCTACTGTAAGATGTTGAGTGTCTCAGGTGCCTCCTAAGTCTAAAAGTCCATGATTCTTAAGTGGAACTTAAAAAATCCAAATGAGGGTGCCCATTTTAAAGTCCTCACCAAAAGAAGCTTCACCCTTAATTCGATGGTACTGCTAAGAAACAAACCATGTATTTTTTAAACTCCTTTCTGAATACCATCTTTGGAGATAAATACACTAAAGCTCATTACTTTATAGCTATTACTTTCTTTTGACCCCACGTGACACTTCCTAAGTTGGTTGTCTCTTTGTTTATTAAAGCTAACCCTGAATGATTCTTGGGTGTTCCAAAAATTCATACCCATTTTAAAGCATGGAGATTTGCAACCAACAAGACTATTCAAGAGATACAAATAAGCCCCCATTCTCAGCGACTCTGTCCTTTCCCACAAAGCCCAGTCAGCCTATCTGTACTGAATGGCACTGTCCACTGTCCCTGCCATAGCTGAAGGGATCAAAGTGGACACTCAACTTTAGCTGGACTAATCCAGTTTTTTCTCTTGAACTTAAAAGGCACAGTCTAAGGGAGTTGGATGATAAAGGGACTAGGATTAGGCCCTAGAACGGGCACGGGAGCAGTAAGGTCATAGTGAGCCCCAGAGTAGGTACCATGGCAAGCCACTCACAAACCAAAGATATGGAGAAGCAAAAACAAGAGCCTTGCAGAGGAAGCAATTCTGCAGGAAGAATCCGGAAATATTTAGATGAGCTGAGGCCAGAAACTACAAAATCTCAGAAAGAAATGGAAAAGGTCACTGCCTGATGACTCTCCAGTTTACATGGCTATACTCCCTATGCTTGGGGTACCTGAAATTCCCCTGAATCCTGCCAATAAAACTATTTTAAATTAAAATAGCCTGTGTTTCTGTTCATTGAAACTAAAAAGCCTATGCCAAAACTGACACCAAGCTCTGGAGGAACTCTACAATGGAGGTCAGAACAGATAGCAATATCACTGGCATAAGATGATGGTATCAAGTAGGCACTTAATTAACAATGGCTGAATTAATGAGAGCAAAACCCACTCAGATAAGTCAGGTTTGTTTATAACAGACTAGTTATATGGTGATTTGTAGTAATGACACTATATCTAATAGCAATATATAGACAGACTCTTTATAGTTGAATACTCACTTCTATAGCATTATTATAGTTGATGCTCATAAGAACCCTGAAAAACATTCCTATTTGGCAGGTGAGGCAACTGAAGTTCAGATGGACTGAGACACTTGTCCTGCATATACCTCTTTCTATACCCCTCTTGAAAGAAAGAAGGCAGGGAGAGAGGGAATCAATCAATCAGAACTGGGTCTCACGGCTAGGCCTTAGGACTCCAAAGTTAGTTCTCTTCCCTCTACATAATACTTTGATGATGATATTAACTAACAATTACATAATGCTAAGGCACTATTCTAAGGGCTTTACATATATTAATTCATTTAATCCACACAACAACGCGGTGCGGTATGTTTTTGTCCCCAACTTACAGAAAGAAAATGAAGACACAGAAAAGTTAAGTAGCATGCTCAATGTCACATACCTAGTAAGAGGCATAGCCAGAATTTAATCCCAGTTGTCTGGGGTTGTTAGAAAGCCAAGTGAAAGCAAGTAGCTCTGTACCTGGCCCACAGCAGATGCTCTGTGGAGATTTTGGGCTTGTATATCTAAAGCTGACAGATCTTTATAACAAGAGCTCACTAATGTAACAGAAAATAGTACCCCACTATCCAAAGGTGGCCCACATTTTCTTGTGTGGTATTCAGTCCTTCACAATCTAGCCAGTTTCTTCCCTGGACTACTTGTTATTTCTATAAGGCAAGCCATGTTCTTTCAATTCTTCCATACCTTTGCACATTCTCTTCCTTCCATTAACTGTCAGAAGGGCCCCTATTCAAGCTTCAAAGCCTAGCTCAGATGTCACCTCCTCTCTGTACTATTTTTAGCTTTCTCTACCTTTCTCTGGCAAAACTAAACAGGATGGGGCCTCCGTGTTCACACAGCATTCCATTCATACTACCAAGAGGATCCCGTCATACTCTATTACAGTTACTCTGTTATAATTATATATTTACACATCTCTCTTCTTAGCTCCTCCTCCAGGGCAGGTACAACCCTGTAGTCTCATAACCTAGCACAACATCTGACATACAGCTAAGGTTCAGTAAGTGCCTGTGTCTGTTTAAATCTACCAGCTCTGACTTCATCCACTCCTGTGAACCAGGGATGGCTCTGAGCGGACAGGAATTGGCATGAATTGTTCAGGTTGTCTGGTGGTCCCTCTGTGTCCCACTACCTTCCAACTACATGGTATTTCCATTGCTTAAAGCTTTGTTTTCTTATCTAACATTAGAACAAGCCTTACTGAAAAATCAGATTTAGCACCCCTGACTCTTGTTAAAAGAAAGAGGAAAATATCCCTCTGCTTTTCTCCCTATGGAAACATCAGGTGATGGCAGAATAGAAGTAATTATATTCTCCAGATAATATTCCCAGGATAAAGGATCTCTTGTAGGGAACCCTTTTAGCACGTGTTTGCTTACTCTCTTCATTTTCATTTTTAAAAGGAAGTGGAAATTAGGTCGAAGCAATTCAATAACATTGCAAAATTCTCAGGGTTATAAATAGCCTCTTGCTCCACCACTCAGCAGTACCGTAGTTCAATAGCAGACAGCCAGGATAAGGGAGCCATAGTTCCTCATCTAGGCCCAGGGGGCCCCTTCCGGATTAAAACCTCTCCACCCTTTTTCCTCCCGCCTCCTTTCACAGCATCACAGATATAAAGATGATTTAGAAAATTCGAAATGCCACAAAACAAGAGAGGCACACTACAATCTGAAGAAGATATTTCTACTATAAGGCATAAGAATGAAAGCCCAGCTTTTCAAATACAGAACTGGGGTAAAAAAAGAGAAAAACAGCAACATCAGTGTCTCCAATGGCAGTCTGGTCTCTAAGTGGCTTCTGGATGGTGAGCTTATAAAATCTGTGCCTTACAAAAGGCCCCATGGAGTTTTATCAATCACTGCTTCATGAGCGGGACTCTGACAGCAGGGTTGGAGAACCTATCTTAAGGAAGGAAGTGAAAGATGATCCCCTCCCATTAGTAAGGAATTTGGATGAAGAATGCCAGAAGGTTTCCAGCTTCCCTCCCTCTCCCCATTTCGTTAAGATAAGGATGATATGTGCTTTTTGTTCTGTTCTTTTGTTTTTGATTCAGTGGGGGAGGCCTGGATAAGTTTGGTTTATATTTCTTGCAACAGAATGCAACCTCACTAGGAAGGTAACTACAGGTCACATCCTCTTTCTAATCAGAACACAATCTCAATAGAGGCTTCCCTCTCTGAGATCTTCTCATCTGAGAAGTGACTCAACTTCCCCTAGTTCAGCCCACTGAATGAGGATGGGGCTCTGAAGGTGCAGAAGAGGGTGGATTCAGTTGGCAGAGATTCAGGTTCTTACATTTACTGTTCAAAGCCCTGGGAAGGACCACCACACTAACAGCAGCTGAGGTTCCTTTTTGTTGAAATGTGTTGGACACAGGACTCGCCCCAACATGCTTAAAAGCCACTAACTCACATAGAGGAAAAGTGTGGTGAGGAAGGGTGTGGGGACAGGGTAACTGTTTGGGTTTCTTCATCTTAACTCCTACCCTAAGAACTGCCTAGGTTTCCTCTTACCCTGCATGGACACCTTCTATAGTGTTCCTATACTCAAGGAATAGAGCTTAAACTTCTCAGTAGAGCATTCGACCATGGCTTTCTGGGTGGAACTGGCTTTCAGACTCACCCCGCAGATGTTATGTTCCCACCAGACCACCTGTTCCCTGAAAAGCCCCGTTCTGAGTCTGTACTTTCGCTGTACTATTACTCTCTTCTCCTTGTCCAGCTGTCAAACTTCTACTCAACCTTCAAGGCCCAGGAAAGGAAATCACACTTATGTGTGGCTTTCCTAATCCTCTCACCTCAGGTAAGAATAATTGCACCCCCACCTGTGGCTCCCAGTCTTTTACACATGCCTTCATGCACGTACCTACTGACTTACAATTCTCTGTGTGCAGTCTCTTCCCTGCTACTGGAAGTGTAACCTGCACACCAACAGCATGGGCATGCTGGGAGCCTGCCGAAGTAACGCGGAAGCGTCCCTCAAACCCAGACCCACCAAATCCGAATGTGCCAACAAACAAGATCCCAGGGTGGTTCAGGTCTGGGAAGCAGGCTCTAGACCAGTGGTTCTCAACTCGGCTGCGCATCATCAATGCTCACCCCAGGACATTTAAAAGCTCCCTCAGAAGATTTTAATGGGCAGTGGCCAAGACCCACAGCTCAAGGACAGGTGGTATCCTGAGGGCAAGGACTCATGAAGCCTGTGTCTACGCCCCCACCCACCTACTTTCCCCATTTGCAGTACGGTGCCTGGCGCACAACTGTGTCCATAGAATTCCACACCAAAAGTACCCTCTAGGGTGATCCCAGGGCTAACTGCCTTGAAAAGACAATAAAAATTCCTGAGGATTATCAATTGCCTAGAACATTCCACAACCCTAACTACAACTGAGGAGCTCGATTTGGAAAGGGTCAGCGTTTACAGACTATCTGCCTCATTATTGGGAAATGAGAGGAAACAGAAACTGAGAGGGAAAATACAGATGAACTTCAGAAAAGTGTTTCTCCTCAAGAGACGACCAGAGACGGCTGGGGCAGCCCAGGGAGACGGAGCTTGGGTAGTGAGGGAGTGTGGTGTTCTGTGAAGAGTCCTGGGTTATGACAGAAATCTTGGGCTGTGGGCCTGCCTCCGTGAACACTGACCATAACAACACAGCATTGTTCTCAGTGTAAAATCAGGCCAAGCCCTCTCATTATATAAATAAGGGAACTGAGGTCCCGAGAAGCTGGCGAGGCCACACTGCCAGTTAGGGACAAAAGAAGGCCGGGGCCCCCCTTCTCGTGTAGTCCTTCCCCTGTAGCACAGCTCTGCCGCAGCACAAGGCTCTCTGGACCACGGTCCTGATCTACATGAGGGGGTTGCACTGGATGTCGTCGAGGTTTCTTCCAACCTTGACCTTCTAGTGAGGCAGCGTAGCTTAACAGGAGCTTGTGTTCTAGAGTGGGAAAGACCTGAATCTGGATCTCAATCTAACAATTGCCTCATCTCTGTAAAGCAGGAAGTAGAATCAACCCTGTCCTGTAAAGTTGTTGTGAACATTAAGTGGGACAACAAAGCATTAAGCATAATAGCAGAATTCTAACTGTGAACTTGAAGAAATTACAAAAACACTGTAACCATGTTTCCCCAACATAAAAAGCCCTACCTGCCAAGCAGGTATATATTTTGTATATTGATTACAAAGTGAGAGAATGTATGTGAAGGCATTTGGGGAGAAAAGTCAATATAAAAGGGAAAGCATTTGTTAGTGTTGTACCATTATTGATATTACAATTTCCTAGAGGAAGAACCATGGAAAATTTTATAGATACTTCGAGAGCAGCAGCCAACAATGCCTGGCACATAACAGGTGCTCAACAAATCTTTTCTTGTGACTCAAATTAAATCAGCATGCCTAAAGGGGTTATAAATTCAAATGCCTTAAGTAGCCAGGCAGGTAAGTAAATAAATCAAGTATCCTCCATGTGGGGACTGGGCAAATTGCAAAGTACCACACTGCTTAGTGGAGAGGAGTTCAAATTCAACATTTTTTAAAACACATGCAGCTTGGCCAAGACAGCCACTTTGCAGCCTCTGGCATACAACTGATTCTGGTTCCTCGTCATACCACATGATGTCTTGCACACCATCTAGTCATTTTATGTGATCCAGTCTTGTCTTGCTGAGTACACCATATGCATCCTGAAGATGAAGGCTGTGACTTATACTCCCCAATCACCACAAAGCCTAGAACAGTGCCGGCCTCACAGTGGGCACTCCGTGAGCAATTGTTAAACTGAAACCCAGAGTGTAAACTCATGCCTAGTATTCCCGGCATCTTTGAGATGGTGCAGGGTGTTTAAGTTTTTCTACCCAGGTCCTGGGTCCAGGCTGAGTTAGCACAGGCTAGGCTGAGGTATGGTGACTGAGTCAAAGAAGGATTTGCCTTGCAGATTTTTCTTTGATTGCATCAAATATGCTTTGTCCTGAGCTACCTTGGCAGATGTTACTGCTATATCCAGACACATTATCTCCACCTGGGACATCCTAGACTGTGCCATACACTGCCATCGTTTTTAAGAAGTTTGGTCTCCACTTCCCGCACCCCCAAACTGCCTTGGCACATCCTAGAGGAAGCGTGAGATACAGAAAGACCAGACTGAAGATTAACAGATGGAAGTCCTAATCCCGCCCCCTCTGCTCATGACCTCTAGGATGGTCCCTGGCAAGTAACATCCAGAGGAGCTTCACTGTTTTTATCAGTCAAATGCAGATAACAATAGTTATCTTAAAAGAACTCTAGAAGGAATTAAACACCATCAGGTATATAAAGTGTCTAGCACTACACGGCCCAATACTGCAGTCCCTAGCCACATGTGGCCACTCGAAAAGTGGCTACTGTGAAGTGAGATGGGCTGTCCTCAGTGTAAAATACACACCAGATTTCAAAAATTTAACACAAAAAAATGTAAAATGTCCCATTAGTAAGGTTTTCATACTGATTTCATGTTGCAATGTTATTTTAGAATATAGTGGATTAAATAAAATATATTACTACAATTAATTTCACCTTTTAAAAATGTGGCTCCTAGAAAATTTAAAATTACATATGACTCGCATTATATTTCTATTGAACATTACCTAGCACAGAGCTTGGCACATACAAAGTATTCCAAACGTTGGTTTCCTTCCTCCACAGGTAGGACATCAGGGACCACGATTCACATCCCCTTTCTCTTGCCAAACCCAAACCCCGCATTCATTTATTTAGTAGATATTTGTAGTGCCTGGCCCTGTGTGAGATGCTGGAGACACAATAAAGGGCAAGGCCACCCGCTATCTTCTTCCTTGTGGAGCCTACTATCTGGCGGGATGGATAAACAGGCATTAATACTTTCATAAATAAATGCAAAACTGCAGTTGTGCAAGTGTTGTGAAGAGGTAATAATACACACAGTGATGAAAGTGGAGAAGTGACTCGGTCAAGGACTCAGGGACCAGGGATGCCTCCCTGTGGAAGTGACACCAGAGCAAAGATTTTTAAGGATGAAGAGGAGTTTACTAGCCAGGGAGGAACAGCAGCCCAGGGAGAAAGAATGCTAAGTGAAAGGCACTGAGGAAGGCAAAAGCCTGGGATGTAGAAGGAACAAAAAGAGGCCAATGTGTGCAGAACACTGAGCAAGTGGGACTAGCAAGCTGAGACTCGGGAGAGGTCGGTGGGACCTCCAGGGACTGGGGGATGATCTGGAGCTGACCCTGCAAGGGGTGGAAAGCCGGCCAGTTTCACGCCCGAGTGTCCAGATCTGATCTGCAGTTTGAACAGATTTCTCTGGGCAGGGTGCGAGGCACACGGAAGAGCGGCCCCAGGGCTTGCGGGCAGACCAGTTAAGACACTGCAAGTGCCAGGCAGGAAGCGACGGGCCTGAACTGAGGGGCAAGCGGCCGAGACAGAAAGTAGACGCACTGGGAAGCGGAGGAGCTACTGCTACGGCAGGATCATCGACGCGGCGCGGCGACGGACGAGGTCGAGCTCGACCCCCGGGCTTTGGACCAGTGCCTCCCCGCCCCAAACGCTCTCCCATCTCCTTCCTCCCCTTCCTCCCACCCTCCTCCTCCTCCCTCCGACCGCTGCCCGGCCCAGCTCCCGCGCCTCACCGCCTGGCCCGCCCTCTTCGCCACCCGACGCCCCTTCTGGGTCCTGGACCCGGTCTCCCCTCACGCTCCGCGGACCCTGCTGGGCCGCGACCCCTCGAGGGCCGGACGAACCGGCGCGGTGCAGCCCAGGCCCGCCCTCTCCAGTCCCTCAGCCCCCAGGGCAGACGCAGGCCGCAACCTCCCGCCGGGCCTCTCGTCCGGGCGTCCCCCGTGCCCGGCCCCTCCCCGCCGCCCCGCGAGCCCGGCCCCTGGAGCGCCCCTCACTCACCGGGGCGCTGACCTAGGCCCAGCTCCCGCGCCCGGGTCCAGCCTCGGCGGCTCCTCCAGCCTCCGCCCGCCCCGCCTTCCTGGGACCCCGCCCCGCGCAGGCCGGCCCAGGCGTCGAGTGCTCCGTTTCGCCGTCGCGTTGAACTCTCTTTCTTCAACTGGGTTGTTTATCTGTCACTCAAGAAAGGGCGGGCCCAGCTGCCTGTTGGGGGAAAAACGCCGGCGGTCCCCGCCCCCCTAGTAGAGGCCTCTTAAAGAAACAGGATGCCATTTCCCGCGGGCTGCGGGTCTGGAGGAACGTGATTTCCCAGCAGACCTTACAAGCAGCTTTTTTTTTTTTCTCCAAACTTTTTTCTTTTTTTTCGCAGTCTGAGAGTGAAGGAAAAAGGCTTTGGCTCCTTGTGACAAATCAGGCTGTGAGGACTGAGCTGTCCTCTGGTTTCACTCCACTCTGTGCCCAGCGGGCACTTAACGCAACTCAACAGTGGGGATAACTGTGGTTTGGGGAACTGAGTGGGAGGTGACAGTCGTGTCAGAGGCACCACCGAGATGCAGCTAATTATACCGGCACCCAGGGCTGCCCGTGGGCGCTGAGCAGAGGCAGAAGGGTACAACTCAGCTGTACTGTTGGTAGAGATCCGTAGGAGGTGGCATTCGTCACTGCACCTGCGGATCGGAACAAGGCCGGGCACGGCGCCAACAACTCACTCCTGCTATTTCTCTTGGTGCTCACAGCAGCCCTGTGGTGTAGGTAGTATGCCGATCCCCTTGTTACAGATAGGGAAACTGAGGCTCAAAGAGGATCAGAGACCCTATAGGTGATGATAGGCAGAACAAGATGCCAAGCTACGCCTCTTTGATTCCCCAGTTTATACGTTAATCAATTCGTCTAGAAGATCCTTACAACAATCCCGGGAGGTACGTATTTTGTTGTCACTTTTACGGATCAAGAAACAGATACTCAGCAAAGAGACCAAATAACGACTACCACTTACATGGCACTTCACAGGCTGCAAAGCAGTTTTACAGATGTTGTTTCATTTGATCCTCAAAACGCCTTGGGATCAAGACGATTTTTATTAGTCCTATTTTACCGGTGAGTAAAGCGATGGGAGGTTGAGGCTTAGTCATAGGTAACGTGACTACAGCCCTGGCAGAGATTGCTCTTTCACTTTCTCACTGGCTGGACCCAGCCTTGACCTTGTGATGGTGAAGACATGCTGGGAGACAGAGCCACAGCACATAAGGTGCCAAATGATCAAATGGAGCCGAAAGCTACCTGCTGACCCAAGATACTCACTTCATGCTTTTCTATGAAAGAGAACTAATCTTCTTTGTTCTTTAAGTCAATAACTTTTTTTTGGAGGAGGGGTTTGTTTATTAGAGCCAACCCTGTACTCGCTCAACACCAAGAGTGAGAACCTCCTTAAATTTTGTGCCCTGCGTGCTTCACTTGCCTCATCCCAGTCCTGGCCCTGCTTAATAATGCACATTTATCCAAGGAATGAATCATTCACTTTAGCTTTACAGTACTTGGTCTTTCTTTTTTTTCCTTCTTGATATGCAAGTGCAGGTTCTTTGATTGCAAGTCTTAGGAACCGATTCTGGCTAACTTTATCAGGAAAGGATTTCACTGGCAGGCTAGCTCAAACTCACAGAGGTGACAGAAGCTGGAGAATCAGGCTTAGAAAAGGACACAGAGCAGAGATGCTTGGGAGTTTAGGTAGCCAAAATGAATCAGTTGCATCCTTTTCTCCACTTCCTTGATCAGAGCTTTCTTTGATCAAAGTCCCTGGAGCAAGAGTCCAACAGGCCAAGCTCTGGTTAACATGTCTATACTTCAGCTAAGAAAAGCAGGCATCTTGGTTGACGCTCCACCATGACTGACACTAACGAAGAGCTCCAGATCCCTCTACCTACATCCCAGCTGCTACTGCTGGGCAACTGAGGTCAGAGACCCTGTTTTCAGGCTGGGATCAAATAGGAGGAGGACCTACAGCTGAATATCATGATTACACAAACTCAACACAATGTCTTGTACATGGTAGCATATCAGTTAAGACACTCAGCTTTGTAAGCATATAGACCTCTCTGCTACTTACCAGCTGTGTGTCCTTGGGTAAGTTACCAGCTCTCTCTGAGCCTTGGTCCCCTCATCTGTACAATGGGGAAAATAACAGTATCAGCCTTAATGGATTGTTGTGAGAATTAAATGAGTTATGGTAAATACACAACACTTAGCACTGTGCCTGGCACATAGTGCTCAATAAATTATAAATTTTTTAAATTATAGTAGGCTTTCAATAAGTATTTACTGTGTGAGTGAACTATCTATAATTAGTTCCCCTAAAATCACATCTGAAACTGGAACATATCAACACACCCCTCCCAGTTCTCTAATCCTCTTGACTGTACGCACTTGTGAACTCTGTCATCCCCTCTGGGGCCTCACTTCCCTCCTTGCCCAGCTCAAAACCCAGGTCTTCACTATAATCACTCCCTCGCATTCACCCTCAACTCCCATGCTCCCTTCTCTCTCCAATCATTCACCTGGAGCATCCCAACTCTGCTCCAACCCAACTCACCACTATGCCATACCTATGCCCAGCAAGTGAAAGAGGCTGGAGAAAAACACAGAACCTTTCTGACTCAAGTGGGTCCTGCGCACTGTGGGGCAATCTTGCTGTTGCAAGAGTCAATTCACCCTCACTTGCCCAGAGGCTACCTTGCATCTTCTGCCTTCAACTCTTCACTTTTAACTGAGGACCTTATTTCTTTGGAGGTGAAAAAAAGAAAGAATAAGGAGAAAATGATCTCATCTTGTCATCTCCAAATCCACCAATCCACCCGCATCGGCGCCCTGCTCCTGTGTAAGGGCGAAACTCTGCAGTTGTACCCAAGATCTCATCTCCTCTTACCTGAGAAACTTTGCTTCTGCAGTTAAACTTCTCCCCTGCAACATCAATGCCTCTGTCTCTCTCATCAGCATCCATGTGCGCTGTAATAGGGCACATCTTTGGAACAGTAAGGAGCATAGGGTCAAAAATCTTTACCATGTTCTACAACTGTGGTCCCCAACCCTGGGCCATGGACTGGTACTGGTCCGTGGTCTGTTAGGAAAGGGGGCTGCACAGTCGGTGAGCAGTGGGTGAGCAAGTGGAACTTCATCTGCATTTACAGCTGCTCCCCATTGCTGCATCACTGCCTGAGCTCCACCTCCCGTCAGATCAGCCGCGGTGTTAGATTCTGCATTATGGAGTTGTTTAATTATTTCATTATATATTACAATGCGATAATAATAGAGATGAAGTGCACAATACATATAATGCACTTAAATCATCCTGAAACCATCACCCACCTCCCTCCCCCAGGGTCTATGGAACAATTGTCTTCCACGAAACTGGTCCCTGGTGCCAAAAAGTTTGGGGACCACTAGTCTACAAGAGCTTAAATCATCTGGCACTTTACTTCTTTGACTTGATCTATTTCTACTCTCCCCCTAGCTCACTGCTTGAGTCTTACAGTCAAATTTCCCATTCTTCAAACACAGTTCCTTCCAACCTCTGTGCCTTTGTACTTGCTGTTCCCTCTCCTAGAATGCTGTTCCCCTGGTCATCCCATGGCTTACTTCTTCACTTTATTCAGGTCATGCTATAATACCTCCTTTAGACAAATCTTTCCTGACCACTCTATCTCCTATAATCCAGCCCCTCCACTCCACTCTGTTCCCCTAACTTGCTCTAATCGTATTTCTAGCACTGGATGTCACATTAATGCTTTTTTGTTTTCTGACTTTCACATTTGTTGTAAGCTCCATGATGGAAGGGATGTTGACTGTCTTGTTCATAGCTGTATCTCTGGCACTTAGAGTGCATTGTGTGGTCAATATCTTATTTATTGCATCATTGAATAAACAAAAATAAATCATGAGTAAATAAATGGAAGTCTCTATGAATTTCACATATGTTCGAATCTTTCTAAACACTCATAAGTTAAGCATGGCCCTTCTGACATACAATTATTGTCAAAATACAATCCCTGCCACCTCACCAGAAGGAATTTTATAGGTAGCTCATAAACATCAAAACTTGCATTAATCTGCTAAAGGAAATAGAACTAACATTTATGGTGAGTCTACCATCTGCCAAGATTTATATTGGAGGCTGTTCTACACATTATCACACTTAAAACTGTCAACTTCCTATGGTATATTAGAGTGCCCATTTTACAGATGAGGAAGATTGAGGTTTAGAGACGTGAAAAAGCTTGTTTAGGCTGCACAGCCTGGCTGGTACCCAAGTCAGTCAGACTTCAAAGTGCATGTCTTTCTGTTTATCTTACCTTGTGGAAACAATGTATCTGGGCATGTCAATCTTCATTCTATTTTCACATTAAGCCTGGATACAGATGAGACTATGTGCTAAGGTCTTTACACGATTTCTCATTTCATCCTTCTGTTCCTGTGAAGTACATACTGTGACCACCCTTATTTTACAAATGAGGAAACTGAGGCACAGGGAGTTTCCCAGGGTTATTTGGTTAAGTGGTGAAGCCAATATTCACATCCAGTTCTGTCTCATTTCAAGGCCTCTGTCTTTTCTGCAACACTGTGCTGTCTCCCTTAAGACAACTCTCTGCCTCCGATAGAAAGACAAGAAAAATGGCTAAAACAGGAGAATGAAGTATCATTAAGAAAATTCATGGTGACTTGGTTCTTTAAGCGGGAAGAAAAGGGCAGGAGGCAGACAGCCAGTCTAGCATCAGCTCTTGCGGGCGAGGGGTTCACATAACTCACGAAAACTTAATTTGCGAAGATCGTTCTTCCAGGAACTGGGGGGTAATCGCGTATGTGTGCGCGCGAAAGGCGAGGAAGGGGCGGGGGACTCGGGACCGCGGGGCGCGGTGGCCTGTGAGCCCGGGCGGAAGACTGGCGCCCTCTGCTGGCGGGCGCAGGAGGTCGTCTCCCAACGTCCAAAGGAAGCGGGGTGGCCGGGTGGGTGTTGCAGGGAGGAGCAAGAGGGCATCGGGGAAGCACAGTCAATGGGATTTGAGAAGTTTCTAGCACACGCGGTAAATAAAAACAATAGCTACCACTTACCAACATAACATCGGGGTGGGGGACAGGCATTGTTTTAAGGATCTTAAATTCTTTTATTTGCTTCTAGGGACTTTACATACCGCATTTAATTTAACCCTCACTCCAACCCTCCGAATTAGGAATTATTGTTATTCCTCCCGTTTTTCACAGGAGGAAGCTGAAGCACAGGGAGTGTAAGTAATTTGCTGCACAACTCAAGTGGCTGGAAGAAGCGGACTCTGACCGTGTCTGCGCTCTGCAGAGCGCGACGTCGCCGTTCCCGCGGTCTGGAGCGCCCCCTGGCCAGCCTCTTGTCCGGCGCTTCTCTCAGAGCGGACAGCCGGCAGTGACTCAATAACTTCTTAGGAAATGGCAGCCGTGGTGGTTTGCTGCTTTCTGTATTCAAGTTCAATGAGGCTGTAGACTTCTCTGGGTGACTGGCCTTAGAACCCACTGCGTGCGTCTGGACAGATGATAAGCCCCCAGCCGGCGCGGGGCTTGGCCCCAGGGTCTGCTCGTCCAGCGGTAGGACCTTGGCTACAGTAGAAGCCGGTAGTCCTGATGAATAATGTAAAATATGCAGCAACCAGTGAGGCACACCCCCCCTACCCCGCCACAATATGGCCAAGGCCTCAGTCCTCTAGTTACTGGCATGTGGGCAGGTGAAGGGGTCAGAGGTGGAGGAAAAAGTCAGGGCTGCTGGGGAAATGGCGCCAACACTCAGTGGTCCGAAACAGCTGCTATTTACCATGCATATGGAAGAATTTCCATATTTTACCAATCGGTGTGGCTGTGCTGGCTGCATTTTGCCGCCCTTACTGTGGGTCCTGGGGCAATTTGCTTGACCTCTCTGAAATTCATTATCTTCATCTGTAAAATAGGAAAAATAGTAGGAACTAACTCATGAGGCTGGTGAGGGGGTTATGTGAGATAAAGTGAGTAGAGGTCCCCCCTCTACCTCTACCTAGGCATTCAGTCAAGGGCAGCTGCAAGGGGGGTTGCAGGCACATCTGCCTGACCAGATGTGCATGCGTGTGCGCGGGAGTGTGGCTGTGTGGTCGATGTAGTGGGGAGAATGGTACAGCCTGGCCAACCCAGGGCTCCTCTGTTGCACTGTCCCTGGCCTTCCTCCTCTGCAACTGTAGCCAGTCCTGGAGCTCAGAGACTGGGGGGTGCTGGAGGTCCCTTCACTGGTCTATGCTTCCTTTGCTCCAGGAAACGTCTCCTCGAGTTTCACTGAACTGGCCTGGTTTGTACAGAGTAGCTGCCCATTTGTTGAAAAATGGGGGCAGCCATCCAGAAGAAATGGAGGCGCACTCTTGCCAGAGGGCCTGGTGGTAGGGGGCTGGCTGGGGGAGGTGATCATGTGGAGAGGCCCCCGTCTTTGTAGGAAGACCTCCACACACGATGGTTTATCTATTCTTTCTGCAGATATTTGTTGAGTACTCAGTGGATGCTAGCCAGTGGCTATATGCTAGTGAGCAAAAGAAACATGGTCCCTGTCCTCATTGATAGCAACACTGGGGAGACAGACAGCATACAAACACGTAAATTTAATTATTAAACTGTGATTAAAATGTTACAGGGGAATGATTGGGCTCAGCTCCCCAGATTCCAGCAGCCAAAGTAGGAGGGAAGTGTAGCCATGGAGGCCCTCTCTGAGGAGGTGATGATTATATTAAGACCTGATGGATGAATAGGAGTTTTCCAGATAAAGGGTGAAGGGAAGGTTCTTCCAAGTAGAAGAAACAGCATGTGAGAGGGGGAAAAAAAAAGATCATGACTTGAATTGGGTAGTCGCATCACAAAAGAAAAGAGGAGAGAAGGGTAGGGAGAAGCCAGCTAAAGCCTGCCTTGTTAGCCCTGCTGCAAAAAGTTTTAATTTTATTCTCTGTATAATGAGAATTCACTAGAGGATTGTAAACAGGGGAATGACACGATCTGATTTGAGTTTTGAAAAGCTCTGGTTGGATGCTGTGACCAGATTGTGTTGAGAATGGCTAGTAGGATTCAAAGATGGGAGCAAGAAGTCCGCCTAGTCCACATAGGATGTGAATATTAAAAAGCCCCCACACTAGTAGGAAAAGACAGATTGTTCAATGGCCCTAGTGATAAGAAACCATCAGAACTGCTCTTAAACCTGTTGATGGTTTAAGTTGATGATGGCAACTCATCTCACTAAATCTGTCTCTGAAGCTAACCAGTGACAGTCTGTGCTTCGAAAATCAGCTAATCTGCAGCAGATTCACTGAAACGTTCAGCGAGTATGTTTCTAAGGCTGGTGTCCACCCTCTCTCTGCTTGGTAACCAATCCTAATCCTCAAACAAGTTCTTCCCAAAACCTGTGCAAGACCAGCAGTTTGCTTTACTCATCCATCCACACTATGCCTGACAGTCAAAGTGCTCCTATGCTTAAAGAAACAAGAAATTCAGCTGGTTGCAGAGATTGAATGGTAGTCTTATCCTCCAGTAGAGGTTGTCTTAGTCTTTTCAAGCTGCTGTAACACAATACCATAGACTGGCTGGCTTAGACACAACACACATTTATTTCTCACAGTTCTGGAGAAAGTTCTGGAAAGTTCAAGATCAAGGTGCCATCAGAGTTGCTGTCTGGTGAGGGCCACCTTACTGGTTCATAGGTGGCCATCTTCTCATTGTTTCCTAATAAGGAAGAAGGTACAAAGGAGCTCTCTGGAGTCTCTTGCATAAGTCCCATTCATGAGGGCTCCACCCTCATGACCTAACCACCTCCCAAAGTCCCCACCCCCTACTACAATCATATTAGGGATTGATTAGGTTTCAGCGTATGGATTTTGGGGGAACACAAGCATTCAGTCCACAGCAGAGGTCTTTACAGTCATCTAGACTATAAATGATGACGGTTTGTTCTCTTGTCACTGCTGAAGATGGCCTGCTGGGATTTATTCTTCTGATTATCCCTGGTCTGTGCTTCTATGGCTTACCAACCTCTTTGGAAGGGCTCTCTCTTTCTTTGAAGATTTTATGTCTTTATTTAGGTGTATAGTCGTATCTTGTCCTGGGACATGTTCTAACCCCTTCAAGGGGATGTGTCAGTCAGGGTCTAGTCGGGAGATAGAAATCACACCAGTTATTTGAAGAGGCACACATCAATATAAAGAATTGCTAACAGGGTATAAAGTTGTTATGTAGGTACCTGAAAAAGGATCAGAAGAACTTTAAGGTCTCGTGGGGGTCATGTCTGCAGAAAGCATCTACTACTCCTAGGGCTGAAGAACAAAGGAAAGATGTTGGAATTATCAAGACTCAGAAACTGGTCTGCAAGTGTTGAAAAAACCTTCAAACTGGACTCAGCTGGTGTCATAGGAGGACACTGCCACTGCCCAGGCGAAGAAGTGATGCTCAGAGGAATCCCACGGAGAGCAGACAGGATGGACGGAGCAAGTCCTTTTCCTCTTGCAGTCTCGTAGCTGCCTCGAGCACCCCGGTCAGCAGAGACTAAAAGGCGGCTGCACTGAGAAGCGCAGTTTGCAGAATCCCAGCTCCAGCACCACCACGCAGAGTGTGGAAAGGTGGGTTTGGAGCTGAGAGTCAGTAGAGTAACAGCAGGCACAGGTGACATCCTGTATCTCTGTTTCCATTCCATTGTTAAAAATAATTTAATTATCAGAGGGCAGCCCCATTTCCAAGATGTTGGGAAGCCACCTCATTGTTGCTTCATGGACTTCTTCTAAGTCTCTCGCCACCTGGTGGTGGCAGCAGATGCACACACGACTGGCTGATTGCCTGCAAGGTGTGATGCCTTTGGGGAGTGAAGGGACAGAGGAAGTGGTAGAATGTGGTGACAGTTCAGCCTGAATGGTTCTAATCTTTGGAGATGGCCACAGTGCATTTGCACTAAGCACTGAGGGGTGAGTGATGAGTAGAGTTCCAACAGAGTTTACAAAAAAAAAAAAAGGCACTGTGAGGTCCATTTTACAGAAGAGAAAACTGAGGCTCAAAGAATTTGTTTCCAGAATCAGAAAGAATCACATCCATCTGACCACTTGGCCCAGATTCCTAAACCACTGCCCTGTGACCATAGCTTGTCATTTCTTCAGGTTTATCATCCTATAAAACTGGGATAATGGCATCTGTCTTTCAGGGTCATACTGAGAGTTAACTGGCTTCATACATTAAATAAAAACATAAAGCCATTTTGGGAGACAGATGCGGGCACATTTCCACTCCCACTCACCAGCCTTTCAACTTGCAGTTCAAATTCGTGCCTTAGCAAAGTTATAAATCAGCCCATGTCATAGATCTGGAGGTGGGAGGGGTGGTGGTGTTCTTATTAATACATAGTCATAGTTGAAACCAGGAATGTAAAATCCTTGAATGTCATCATCTCAGTGAATACTAATAATAAGGGTAATGATAATAATGGTAATATGCTTCTACTTAATGAGTGCCTACTATATGTGTGCCAGGTATTTTACATAGATTATTTCACTCTTGCATATGCAGCAAATAGGTATTTGTGTGCGCTACATGCCTAGCATCATGTTTGTTAATGCTAATTGCCAACAAAGCCGAGTGTTAGGTATTGTCATGCCTGTTTAACAGGTGACAAGGCTGAGGCTCACCCCTCTGGCCTGTTTTCTCATCTGTACAACAGGGACAATAATCATCCTCTCGGATGTGTGAGGGATTACAGTTAATTAGCTTATTACCTGGGGCATAGCAGATGCTCAATACGTGCTTGTCACTTGATAGATTACCAGTACTACTGCGACTAGCACAACCACTGCTCAGGGGCCCACAGCCAGCAACGGTCTGTGTGATTCCAGAGCCTCTGCTCTGTCCCCTCCGCCATGCTCTCCACGTGAGGTCAGTCTGTCTGCCGCACTGCCTTCCCAACAACAGCAGACCTGGCTTTATTGTAGATTCTTTTGAAAAGGAGGTGAGGATACCAACTCATAGCGGGAACACAGCTGTCCTCAAACAGAAGAGGGTCTCAGTAAGTGGTAGCTATTATGATTTTTTCCTCTCTCACGAAAGGAATAACATATGGATGAGTGGGTCAAGATGGCAGATGGAACGCCGGCAGCAACCTCGCCCCACCCCAGATATCTAGAAATAACAGAAAACCGTGTGTGTGTGTGTGTGTGTGTGTGTGTGTGTGTTCCAAAACCAAACGGGAGATCAGGAAGGCATGCCCCCAGTGGCTTAGAAACTATAAAAGATGAGATTAAGGAGAATTAAACACACTGAAGAGAGAGCAGTGAGTAATGCCAAGTACCTAGCCCTGCCAAGGGGGGGGGGTACCTGGAGCAAAGGTGATGGCTCTGGGTGGTCTAATAGAAGCAGCCTGGGGTACTGACCAGCCCCCTCCCATTCACCCAAACAGTAAGTGACATAAGCGCCTTCCCCCAGATGGCGGCAGTGAGTCCAGATGCTCATACTGGAAAGGAAGAGCTGTACCCTGAGTGGGTGGGTTCACAAACAGAAGCCTCCAAATCCAGAAAAAAAATTTCTGTATCTTTGCTATCCCTGGAGTTGCATTATGGTAAGGAGACAAAGCACTCTCAGGTGGGCTGACAGGAAATCTTAAATTTAAAAATGAAAACATAGCCAAGAGTCACCAAATACTTGAGAAATCCAACCCATGAAACCATGACATCAAATTCAACAAGCTGGAGAACTTACCCCTGAGGAAATAGAGTTAATGGAGCAAATAGAACCAGACTATGGATTAAGTATCATTGTATGTCTCAGACAAATGACAGAGCTGATTGCAACCTTTTCTTTTTTTTACGTATCCAAAAGTTTTGCAAATTAAAAAGTTGATTCTTGAAGTAAAAATCTCAATAGATGGGTTGAATAGCAAATGGATTGAATTAATGAAATAGATCAAGCTCTCCCGAATGCAGTGCAAAACATTAAATAGGTGGAAAGAACGAATGAAGTGTTAAGAGATGCGAAGGACACACGCAAAAGTTCCGTGATCTGCTTAATGTCAGTTACAGAAAGAGGGAAGAAAACTGAGGAAGGAGAGTCCCTAAACAAGGCAGTAATTTAAGACAGTTTCTTAGAACTTAAGAAATACTCATACTGAGAGGAAGTAGTGAGTATGTACGGGAAAAGACCAACATGTAAGTACATCGTGATGAAATTTCAGGACACTGAAGATAAACACTCCGAGTGTTCTTGGAGTGAAAAAATTATGCAGGATGAAATAAGAGTAAGATGGATATCAGACAGCAGAATAATTATCTTCAAAGTGTTCTGGTGAAAAATGTGTGAATTTAGGCCTCTTTAACCAAACTATCAAGTAAATGTGAGGGGATCATAAAGACATTTTAAGACATGAACAGATTCAAAAAGTGTGTAACCCACAGTCCACATAGAATAGCATTTCTCAACAGGGCTGTGAGAGGCTGATCCACACACTGCAGGTTGCTCAGCGTCCTTGGCCATCATCCGTTAAACACCAGTAGCATCTCTCCTCACGGTGACAGTACAAAAATACGCCACATTGGGAGGGGATGCTGTGTCACCTCTGGCTGAGAAACCACTGGTGTAGAAAATATATTCCAGCCAGGAGAAAATGAACCTGGGAATAAGACGTGGCATATAAGAAGCACAGGTGACCAGTATTGTTTATTTTTAAGTCTAAATAAATATCTATACTTATAATGATGAACTAAAACCTGAGATGATAACGTGGGATAGAGAGTTATGAAGTCTGGAAAGGAGACAGGAGAGAGAAGTAAATGCGTACTAACGGCCTCATTTTATTTTGTGAGAAGATATAGATATTAATTAACTCTAGATATTGATTAATAATAATAATGCCTCTCAAAAGTATAAAGATAATAGGAACCAAACATATACTTTCCAAGTTGTTAGAAGAAAAACTAATTGGGACAAATAAAATGCTATCAAATAACCAAAAAGCAGGGATGAAAAAGAAACACGGAAACAGCATATATAACAGCAAGGGAAATTGGTAGAAAATATGCAAATGTATCAATAACCATGGTAAATGTGAATACATTAAATTCACCATTAAAAGACAGAGACTCTGAGTAAAAAGAAGATGTCAAACTGTATGCTATTGTACAAGGCACAGCAAAATCAGAGGAATACAGAAAGATTCCAAATACAGAGATGGAAAGAGTTATACCAGGCAAATGCCGGAAACAGAAAGCAAGTAGTGCAAAGCAATGTTAGCATTCGGCAAAATGGATTTTAAAGCAAAAAAATAGTCACTATTATTTGAAACGACAAAAAAGAGTATTTCATAGTGATAAAATATTAAATCTACCAATGAGTTTAAACTTCATGTACTTCGTAACATAGGATTGAAATATGTCATACTGAAACTGATAGAATTACAAGGAGAAAACAACAAATCCATAGCTTTGTGGGAAACTTTAATACATCTATGGAAATCTATAGAAGTAGTAGTCAAAAATTCACGTAAGGAACATAGAGGATTTGAATACCATGATTAACAAGCTTTGTCAAATAGATTTATAGAGAGAGAAATGTTTGCCCTTTTCAAACACACATGATAACTTTAAAAAAAATTGTCCTTCCCTGAAATAATAGTTTTTTCTCTTAACCTTCCCTTCCCTCCTCTTCTCTCCATTGGTACCACCTGCCTCTCCTCCTCCCAGGTAATTTTGCTAGCAGAGCCATTATATCCTTCTATAGCTTTCTTCATGCTCATAAAATCCTATCTAAATATATACATATATATGCGGATTTCTCTTCCTATCTCTTATAAAAATAGAACCATAGTTTATAAATTTCTCTGTATCTTTTGGAAATGGAAGATGGAAATGCCTTCAAGTCAGTAGACAGAGCTCTAAGTTATTCTTGTGTAATGGTCCCATAATATGCCATGATACTAATGTACCACAATTAATTCAACTGTTTTGTTTTCAAGAGTTTTTTTCTCCCATTACAATCACGATCACTGTTGATGTGAACATCCACATCCACATATATTCTAGTGTTTTTATTTCTGTGGGATGGAGTCCCACGTGTGGGCTTGCCGGGTGAAAGAACATGTGGAGTTGTTTTATTTTGATATGTGTTGCCAGATTGCTCTCCAACAAGGCCACGGCTGCTGGTGATGTGGTGAAAAGCATCCCTTCCCAGCCTGTCGTAGGTGTTATCACGCAACCGATTTGCCAGTCTGATGCGAGCAAAGAGATATCGCATTGTTGTTTAATTTGCATTTCCCTATCTCCTAGGGAGACTGAGCGAGCATCTTTTTACATTTATTCGCCACTTGAATGTGTTCTCCTATGAATTGTCTACGATAGCTTCTGATCATTTTTGTTCTGATACTAATTGGCAAGAGCTCTCTGCGTATATAGACATTAACCCTTTATTTGCCATTTGATTTGCATTTGACAGAAAGATCTCATCGAGTACTAAGTTGATATAGTATCCTATGCTTTCTACTAAAATCATAATGGTTTTATTTTTTAGATTTAAGTCTTTGATTCACCTGGAATTTGTTTTTGTTTAAATGACATAAAACAAAGTCCCGATTTTATTTCTTCTGTCTCTGCCGTGTCCAACACAGTAGCCATAAGCCACCTGTGGCTATTGAGCACTTGAGATGTCACTGGTCTGAACTGAGATGGGCTGTAAGCGTAAAACATACACCAGATTTCCAAGACTTAGCAAGATAAAAAAAGAATGTAAAATGTCTCACTTATAACTTTTACATTGGTTGCCTGTTGAAATGTTAATATTTTGAAGGCATTGGATTAAATAAAATATTATTAAAATTAACTCCACATATTTCCTTTTTCTTCTTAATGTGGCCACTGGAAAAATTTTAATTACATTCATACTTTATATTATAGTTCTATTGGACAGCTTTATTCTAGATAATCAGTTGTGCCAGAACTATTTCTTAAACATTTTTGTTCTCTTTCACTTATCTTTTATCTGCCTCATGAGGGGTGTGTCTATTTTATTGCTCATAGTAGACATCTGTCTTGTTCATCACTTACCATCCTCTTTTGAATAAGCCTTTTATTTTATTATTATCATTAATTTTTGAGACAGAGTCTTGCTCTGTTGCCCAGGCTACAGTTCCGTGGGGCCAGCCTAGCTCACAGCAACCTCCAACTCATGGGCTCAAGCCATTCTCCTGCCACAGCCTCCTGAGTAGCTGGGACTACAGGCACACACCACCACGCCTGGCTAATTTTTCTATTTTCAGTAGAGATGGGATCTCACTCTTGCTCAGGCTGGTCTTGAACTCCTGAGCTCTGGCAATCCTCTGGCTCGGCCTCCCAGAGTGCTAGGATTATGGGCATAAGCCACCGCGACCAGCTGAATAGGCCTTTTCTATTGGGGGCAATTCACAATCATGAGTTCCACCCCCCAGGGTCAGAGTTAGACCTCAAATTTCCAGCCTCCATCACAGTTAGGATGTGCACATCGGACTTTTGTGGAATGAACTGGAAGTGAGCATCGCGAGGGATCAGGTTCTGCATGGAGTTTCCATTTCTGTGGACTTCGGTGGCACAGGCCATGAGCTTTGAGGGTGGTAGTTCCAGGAGAGGTTGCAAGGTCAAGGTCCTGCCATTGTGGGGTGGTGACACCAGTGACAATTTCTCCAGCAGGCCAGCACTGGGTATGGTATGGGGCACTGCTTACCCCTGAGCCTGACTTTTCAGCCCTTGTAACAATACTATGAGCTGCCCAATATCTTTTTAATAAATTGGTTTTCTGCTTAATCATCCGAATCAGCTTCTATTCTTTGCCATACAGAATGCTGACTAATATATTGGGATTCTTTCCTCAAAGAAATGGATTTTGGATATATTTTGTCATGCTATTTGTTCCTACTATTTCTAAAATATCATCTTTTATCCTAAGAAATTGCCTCTTCCTCCTTTTTTTTCCCCTCCAGTTTATTTTTGTGTTCTTTTTCTATTTCTCAAGAGGAATATTTTTTTAGCCTGGGTTCCCCAGAAAACAGAGCCTTTGGCAAAAGTTGATGTGCTAACACCTCACTGGGGAGTGCAACCTCAGAGAAACCAGAGAGAGGGAAAAGGAAGCAAGGCAGGAAGGAGGAAGGCAGAAGTAAGAGGCATTACTGAGAGGACCAGAGTTTTGTAACTAGTGCAGCTAATTGCTCGGGCTTGCAGTACATCTTCAGAGAGGTTGTGTGAGCTACTCTGCCTTGGAACATCCTCAGGAGGAGGGGGTGAGTAGAATTTAACTACTGGCTGGTTCCTTCCCATCTCCTATCTCATCTGGCACGTCCAGGCTGCATTACCTTGTCTCTCCAGACTGCAGCTGGGGAAGCCAGAGCCTTCCAGAACAATCTAGCTAGTGCATGTAGAAGTTTGCCTCTCCCTTTATGGTAGTTCCACTGTGGTTCCTCCATCTGTAGTGCAATGGCAGAGGCAGAGACCTGGCTCCATGGTCTCAAGGGATCTGACCCCTTACCCTTGCCCTTGTCTAACTAGTTGCTCCAACTGTCTCTTGCATGGAAGCCTACGAGATGCCCCAGTGACTCCCTGGGTTCCCATTGTATAGCAGCTACCCTAGCACCTCATGCTACAGGGTGGATCCCAGCTGGTATAAACATTTATTTCTTTGCCTGCTAATCCACTGGCACGAATGGTCAAAATGGCCCCAAATGACCAGGTGGTATTGAGACAGGCAAGTCCTACTTCTGCTCCTTTGTTTCTGGGGATACCACATCAAATGTTGGCCATTGGTTTAGTGCCTATACCATATTCTGGAGGAAAGTAACCAACTCCAAAAGGTGTTGTCTTTAAGCTGGAGCCTTAACCAAATCTTGGAGAGGCCATTCCACCATTCCATCAGTCCAATTACTTTTGGGTGAAGGTGTTCTTGCTACTCAAAGTGTGTGTGTGTGTGTGTGTGTGTGTGTGTGTGTGTGTGTGTGTATAGGGGACCAGTAGCAGCATCTGGAAGCATTTTAGAAATGCAGAATCTCAAGTCCCACCCTAGACCTACTGAAACAGAATCTGCATTTTAACAAGATTTCTAGGTGATTGTATGCATGTTAAAGCTTGAGAAGAACTGGAGTGCCTGGTAAGGTCAATGTGCTGTTCACTGAAGAAGGGCAATGGCTGGGGTCAGAGGAAGAAGGGTGGGCTATATGGGACTGGGGATCTGCAGCAATGCACTGAGTCATATACAAGTATTATGTTCCTTTCATTTATTGATAAAATTACTTACGCCTACAAAATTTCCTTTGAGTACAGCTTTCTCTGTCTCTGATATGCTTTTGAATAAGAGGCCTCCTTTCCATTGTTTTCTAGATAAGTATCATTTTTTGTTTCATTTGCTCCAAGGGTTACCTAACAGTGTGTTTCTTACACTTAATTTCCAAGTTATTAGCATATATTTGATAGCCTTTTAAATTATTTATTTCTTTTTCTAATTGGCCAGTGAACAGAAAACATAGCCTATAAAATACTGAATTTTTCCAAGATTTTCCTTATGACCAAGTAGGTGATAAATTTTGGTAAATACTCCATGTAAATATAAAAATGTATATTCTGTATTTAAAGAAATATTTATTTGAGTTTGTGGATTATGTTTTCAATCCTCCTATATGCACCAATTTTGCCATTAGAGCTACTGATTTTGAAACAGATACATTGAAGCTTCCTACTAAAATGGTATTTTTATGAGATTCTCTTTATATTTCTAATAATTTTTGCTTTGTATATTTACCAGCTATGTTGTTTGGTGCATAAAGTTTTACGTCCATTAAATCCTCTTCATAAATTGTATAGTAATACTATCCCTCTTTCTCCAGTTTGGAATTTTATTCTTAAAATCCAACATGTCTGATGTGAATATCGCTACTCATACTTTCTGTTTGTTTCCAGATCAAAACTAATTTTTGGATCTAGAACACATTGACTAAGTGAGAATATCAGTTGTGGCCCTGAGGCCTGCTGCACTGGTAGGGTTTGTAGTTTGTCCCTCTTACCTTCCTTATAAGTTTCCCCCAGGAAAGATGCCCACTGGAATCCTGGAGCTGCAGCTCTTAGAACCTAAATGAAGAAGTGGCTCTGAGCGTCAAAGGGGTGGCTGCGGTGAACACTTGACGCAGTGCCAGGATCCGCCTTCAGGAGTGAAGGGCTTATTCGCATGGCTGCAGGCTGTGTTACCAGCAAATAGTTATTAGGTGTCAGACTCACCTTTCAGGAAGTGCCTAGGCTGAAGAGTCCTGCCTCAACCAAGGTCATGCCCTCTCCCAGGCAGCCCATGTCCAATTACTGGTCAAAGGGGAGTATAAAGCCCCAGCTCCCCTCGTACCAACTTGGGACACTGATTCAATGCTCTTCAAGGAGGCAGCGGAATTTGTATCACAGCCCACTTCCTCGCTCTGCCAATCCTTCTTCTTTCCCTTTCACAGATACTGATCCCAGGAGCCCCCCCTAATAAATTTCCTGCATGTACCTCTGTGTTTCAGAATCTCTATTCTAGGGAAGCCAATTACGACAATAAGAGACTGTCCTTAATCTTAGGGGATGCATGCTTAAGAGTAAGTGTTGTAACATTAGTGACTTACTTTCAAATGATTCAGAAAAAACTATGCATGTATGCACCTATGAAAAAGAGACAGTGTGGCAACATCTCAACAACTGGTGGATCTAGATGGTTCATATATGGATGTTTACTGTAGCATTCTTCTGCCTTTTCTGGGGATTTGACATTTACAAAATATAAAGGTGAAAATAAAATTCCTTTCCTCTATTTTTAATAGGTGTTCCAGTGGGAACAAGATTAGATATGTCATGTTCAATCTTCTATCTTTACCTAGGACCTCTTCATTATTTTTTTGTTTTGTTTTTCTAATCCAGCTATTTAAGTCTATATAAGCACACTTCATTTTATTGTGCTTTGCGGATATTGCATTTTTCACAAATTGAAGGTTTGTGACAACCTTGTGTCCAGCATGTCTGTTAGCACCGTATTTCCAATAGCATGTGATCATTTTGTCTCTGTGTTACATCTTGGTAATCCTCATGATGTTTCAAACTTTTCCACTATTATTATATCTATTATGGTGATCTGTGATCAGTGATCTTTGATGACACTATTTTAATTGTTTGGGGGGTATCACAAACCATGCCCAGATAAGATGGCAAACTTAATCAATAAACGCTGTGTGTGTTCTGATTGCTCGGCTGACCATTCTCCATCTCTCTCCCTCGCTTCAGGCCTCCCTATTCCCTGAGACACAACAATATTGAAATTAGGCCAATTAATAATCCCACAGTGGCCTCTAAGTGTTTAAGTCAAAGGAAGAGTCACACGTCTCTCACTTTAAATGAAAAGCTGGAAATGATTAAGCTTAGCGAGGAAGGCACGCGGAAAGCTGAGATAGGCCAAAAGCTAGGCCTCTTGTGCCAAACAGTTAGCCAAGCTGTGAATGCAAAGAAAAAGTTCTTGAAGGAAATTAAAAGTGCTACTCCAGTGAACACATGGATGACAAGAAAGTGAAACAGCCTTACTGCTGATATGAGAAAGTTTGAGTGTTCTGGATAGAAGACCAAACCAGCCACAACAGTACCTTACCCAAAGCCTAATCCAGAGCAAGGCCCTAACTCTCTTCAATTCTATGAAGGCTCAGAGAGGTGAGAAAGCTGCAGAAGCAAAGTTTGAAGCTAGCAGAGGTTGGTTCATGAGGTTTAAGGAAAGAATCCATCTCTATAAAATAAAAGAGCAAGATGAAGCAGCAAGTGCTGATGTAGAAGCTGCAGCACGTTTTCCAGAAGACCTAGCTAAGATACCTGATGAAGGTGGTCACACTAAACAACGGATTTGCAATGTAGACAAAACAGCCTTTTATTGGAAGAAGACGTCACCTAGTACTTTCATAGCTAGAGAGGAGAAGTCAATGCTTGGCTTCAAAGCTTCAAAGGACAGGCCGATTCTCTTATCAGGGGCTAGTGAGGCTGGTGACCTTAAGCTGAAGTCATGCTCATTGACTATTCTGAAAATCCTAGGGCCCTTAGGAATTATGCTAAATCTACTCTGTCTGTGCTCTATAAATGAAATAACAAAGCCTGGGTGACAGCACATCTGCGTACAGCATGGTTCTCTAAATATTTTAAGCCCACTCTTGAGATCTACTCCACAGAAAAAAAGATTCCTTACAAAATAGTACTTGCTCATTGACAATGCATCTGGTCACCCAAGAGATTTGATGGGGACGTACAGAAGGCTAACGTTGTTTTCGTGCCTGCTAACACCACATCCATCCCGCAGCCCATGGAGTAAAGAATTGTTTTGAGTTTTAAGTCTTATTATTTAAGAAGTACATTTCATAAGGCTGTAGCTGCCATAGATAATGATTCCTCTGATGGATCCTGGCAAAGTAAATTGAAACCCTTCAGGAAAGGATTCACCATCCTAGATGCCATTAAGAACATTTGTGATTCATGGCAGGAGGTCAAAACAGCAGCATTAGCAGGAGTTTGGAAGAAGTTTATTCCAAACCTCATGGATGACTTTGACTTTGAGGACTTCAAGACTTCAGTGGAGGAAGTCACTGCAGATGTGGTGGAAACAGGAAGAAAAATAGAATTAGAAGTGGAGCCCGAAGATGTGACTAAATCGCTGTGATCTCATGATAAAATTTGCTTGGATGAGGAGTTGCTTTTTATGGATCAGCAAAGTGGTTTCTTGAGATGGAGTCTATTTCTGGTAAAGGTGTTATAAACATTGCTGAAATGACGACAAAGGATTTAGAATGTTACATAGACTTAGTTGATAAAGTGGCAGCAGGTTTGAGAGGGTCGACCCCAATTTTGAAAGAAGTTTGAAGTTCTACTGTGGGTCAAATGCTGTCCAACAGCATTGCATGATACAGAGAAATCTTTCATGAAAGAAGGGTCAATCAACGTGGCAAACTTCATGGTTGTCTTATGTTAAGAAATTGCCACAGCCACCCCAGCCTTCGGCCACCACCACTGTGATCAGGCGGCAGCCACCAACATTGGGGCAAGACCCTCCCCCAGCAAAAAGATTACAACTCACTGAAGGCTCAGATAACTGTTGGCATTTTTAAGCTGTAAAGTATTTTTAAATTATGGTATGTACATTTTTTTAGACATAATTCATTTTTTTAGACATAATCCTATTGCACACTTAATAGACCATGGTATGGTATAAACATAGCTTTTATATGCACGGGGAAACAAAAAAATTCATGTGACTCACTTATTGTGATATTTGCTATATTGTGGTGGTCTGGAACCAAATTCGTAATCTCCAAGGCGTGGAGATGTCTCATGGATTTTTACATTTTGTGCTCACACTGTTATTCATCAGAAATAATTTATAATTTCTATTTTGACTTAGTTTAACCCAATAGATAGCTAAAAGAGTGAGTTTTGATATTCATGTCTATAGAGGATTTGGTGGTGGTGAGGTTTTTGTTTGTTTGGCTATTCTTTGGTTGGTGATTTCTAGTTTTATTGGACTGTGGTCTGTGAAAGTATTTCTGCCTTTTGGGTTATAGTGAAATAGCCCCTGAGAATTGAACATATCCTTGCTGCTGCCCTCATCCTTCCATTTAAAACCAGCTTCTGGACCTTTTGTCAACCAGGCAGCTTCTGGAGTTTAGAGACCTAGTGCATCTCTGGGGTCCAGGGACAGAGGTGCAGAGCCCAGGAGTGAGGCTCAGAAGAGAAGTCAAGTCTGGGAACACTTGACCTGTGGAATCCAAGGACCTTTTGAGGGAGAGGCTGCACCTGCCCCCTGGAGTACTCTTTGGACTCATGGCTTCAGCACATGAAAAGCTGTGGGGGAGTAAACAGGTATGCTGAATTCTCTCTTCCCTGGGAAAATGCCAGCCTTTGCAGCTGAGGAGACCTCTGGGACCAGTCACTTGCCGGCCAGTGTGCTGTGGACCCAGCAAAGCAAAGACTGCTGGGCTGTCCATTACTCGGGAGACTGACCCTCCCTAGATCCCCAGCAGCTGAGCCTGTGCCCTGATGAGCCAACAAAGGAAAATACCAATACATCCCAGGGGTCCTAGGAGTGAGAAAGAGAAAGAACCGGCATATTCCAGAGAACAGCAGCTACAAACCTACTGGAGGAGAGAGAGGATACCCTGAACCAGAAACAAGGGTGACAACCACACGTAAGGAGCTACAGATACAGCAAATAGAGTGCATGCATGCATGCATGCACACACATGTTCTGGACCTAAAGAAAAATGTCATTTTCAGACTATAAATTTCAGGAGATGTATCAAAGGAGAGGCTGATCACTCTTGAAACCTGACCTGGAATACCAAATGAAAATAAAACAAACAAACAAAAAAAACCAAAACCCAAATCAAAAAATGCAAAGAGATGGAAATTATGAGGTGAAATAAACAAAGTTTGAGGGAATGGGGCAGGCAACCAAATACTTGTACATTTGTGTTATTCAATATTGGAATTATTATTATTGGAGTAATGAAAACTTATAAAATGGAGCAAATGGAAGATGGGCAATAATTGAACAAATAATGGAGGAAGTCCTTGAAAATTTTCCAATAAAGACTTGATATGTAGATTTGAAGGACCCACTGAATTCCCAACAGAACATAGAAAAAAAATCATACTCCTCTTTAGGCATGTCCTGAAAAAAATTTCTGAGATCCCAAGTGTAAATACAAAAGCTTACTAGTTTCTAGAGAGGAAAAATAAGTAATTTACAAAGAAACAACAAGACTTGCATTTGACTTTTCATCTGCAACCCTGGAGGCAAACGATGGTGTAATTACATCCACAGACTTCTGAGAAACGGGGAATCCTAAGGGAAGCCTAACAGTAACGTGAGACTCTAAGTACTGAAGGACTTCAGCCTGGTATTTGGGGAAATGGCAGAGGGAGATGGAGAATAAAAGTGTTTAAATCTCTGTGGGGGTCAGGGAGACATGAGAGTATTATAAAGGGGTCATCTGGACGTGGGGAAATAGATGGTATTTTTTCATATGATGGAAGATTATATAATTGAAATTATGTATTTTATCCTGAATGTGAAAAAGGAAAGATAACGTTTGTTATGGAATGAAAAAGTATAGAACACCAAAATCTACAAGAAAAAATATCTAATAAGTGGCCATGTTATCCATCCATCAAAAACAAGAAAAAGAAAGAGAGACACAATAAAGTAAAATAAAGAGTGAACCTAAGTTAAAATGGAAGAAATAAAATATATTAAATCCATTTTTACACAAACCGCAAATGGGCTGAATGCTTCTGTTAAAACCCAAAATCCGCTAAATAGGATTGAAGAACAAAACCCAGCCATGTGCTATTGTTAGGAATATTGCATCAGTCAGAATTGCACGTAGCAGAAACCCAACTCACAGTGGTTTAAACGTGTAAGAAATTTGATGACCCTCGAGTAACAAGAGCCCAGGATGGGCAGCGCAGAGCAAGGGCAGCTGCTCAGAAAACGTCTACTCTCCACTGTCTCTTCCAGCTGCCCCACCCTCAGCACCTCTGCCGGCCCCCGGGGCTTACCCGGTGGTATGAGCCAACCTGCATTCCCGAAGGCTCTGAGCCCCCCTGGTCACCATGCCTTTCTCAGTGCAGGCCATGACAGATATATTTGTCCATTCACCATCAAAATGGGACAAGTGACCCATACGCCCAGCTCAGGCTTCTTCCTCCTCTGTTGACTGGTCACAAGGGACTCTCCCCTCCACCTCATGCAGCCATAGGTATGAGCCAAAGGAAAGCAACAGGTGGATGTGATGGGGGTCTGGTCACCTGCTCCTGCAGCTCGCTTGTGCCATCTGGTCCTCCTTCTGCTCAATCCTCCATGTCCCACTTCCATCCTGGCACGCTGGTGGGCCCACCTGATCGTATGACTTGATCTGACAAAGTCTGACTCACCGTGGACAGCGCTGGCTGCGAGGCCATTTGCTCTCCCATGGTCAGGTGTCCACCCCTACCAGGGCCAAGTAGACTTGGGAGCTTGTGATGGTTAATTTCAGGTGTCAACTCGACTGGATTAAGGAATAGCTAGAGGACTGGTAAAGCATGACTTCTGGGTGCACCTGTGAGGGTGTTTCCAGAAGAGATTGGCGTGTGACTTGGTGGCCTGAGAGGGGAAGATCCGCCCTCGCTGTGAGTGGGCACCATCCAATCAGCTCCTCCCACCCCCCACCATAGAAGAGGCAGAGAAAAAAGTGATTTCCTCCCTCTGTCCTGGAGCTGGAATACTCTTTTTCTCCTGTCCTTAGACATCAGAACTCCAGGCTCTCTGGCTTCTGGACTCTAAGACCTACACCAGCAACCCCCAGGGTTCTCGGGCCCTGGGCCTCAGACTGAGAATTACACGGCCGGCTTCCCTGGTTCTGAGGCTTTCAGACTTGGACTGAGCTATGCCACCAGCATCCCAGGGTCTCCAGCTTGCAGGTGGCCTGTCGTGGGACTTTTCAGCTTCCATAATTGCGTGAGCCAATTTCCCCAATAAATCTCCTCTGATATAACTATCTCTCTATGTATCCTATTGGTTCAGTCTCTCTAGGGAATTCTGATACAGAGATATTTATTGAAAGGCGTGTAATTCTCTGCTGCAGGTGACATAGCCTTGCTCTAGAACCTTGGGGGTCTGAGTTGTGCTTTTCCCAGTGAGACTTGCCATAAACTTTACTCATTGTCTTTTCTAAGCATGGATACCTCTACTAACATAAAGCCTGCTAGGTCACGTGACCCCAGCTTCAAGGCCACTTGCATGGCAGTTGGACTCTGGGTCTTTCTCAAAAGCAACTCTTTTATTTCACCTGGTATTTAAATCACAGCAATATTCCCATGTCTGGAACATGCCACCTCTAGAACCCAAAGAAGTCTACAGGCAGGGCACATCCTTCTTTCTGGCAGGAGATGAAAGATGCAGTAGTTTCCCTCTTACTTTGGAGGGAATGTTCCAGTATGTTTCAGAGCACTGGAACCCCCCCTCCCCAATTTTACTTATTTGGCAGGCCCTGCACCTGCATCTCATACCCTCTGGCGTGTCTGTTTCTTACCAAGGCTCTGCATTCTAGCCACGTCACCCAGTCCAATTAGCACATGTCATCAGTAGAGGGGACCAGTGTGATGGTCTCCAGATGTCCAGCCAGTGTCTGACCCTGATTTCTGACAGGGATGGAAAAGAACACATTAGGCAGATCAGAGGCCGCATACCATGCACCCGAGGCTTGCTAAGCTGCTCTAGCAAAGGTGCCACACCTGGCACCGCAGCCACACTGAGGCTACAGTTTGGTCAGGTTTGTGGTAGTCCATTGTCATCAATTAAACAAGATATGAGGGGACTGCAACCTCAGTATCATGTAGGATTTTAAGGGTGGCACTGATCTCTGACATTCCTCCTGGGATGGATATAATATTGCTTTGATTTACACTCTTGGCTGGGCGGAGGGGAAGCTGTTTCAGAGGCTTCCATGGCCTTCCTCGCTCTGATAGCTCTTACCCCATGGGCCACGGAATCAGCACAGGAGCTGTGCCGATGGCCAATGTGTCTGTTCCAGTTGAGAACTGGGGCAATGGCCATGGGGCTGGCTCACGGTCTAGTGCACACACTGAAAGTCAGACTTGGGCCAGGATCCTGTTCACTTCTTGCTCTTCATATGTTCCAATTTAATGGGGAGGCCAGGATGATGCTCTGGGTCCCTGGGTATCAGTGTCAATCTAAGCCATGTGCCAACAGTTCTCAAAATGTTTGAGTATCCTTCCGTCCCCAGCATATGGTCATCTGCCATGGTGTTGCAGGGTCCTCCTGGGGATCCAAAACTAGTTTAAATCCCAAAACTGGTTCAGGTCTGAAAACTGAGTGAAGGATTGTGTGACTATTTTGAAGCATGATCGCCCTCAACCAGCTGACCAAAAACGTGAAATTGTGAAAAATGGGTATCTCGGTGTAGAGGAAATGCAGGGTCATACATTTCCACATATAATGTGCACAAGAAAGAGACTGGAGGGGAATACAGAGGACTGTTAGCCCCCTACCTCTCAGCGGCAGTGTTATGGGCCATTGAATTTTATCCTCTAGACGGAGGGAGTTAGGCATATGCCATTCTGGCACAGTGACTATTCTGAGTTAAACGCACTTGAAAAACAGCAGGTACAAGATCTCTTTGACCTTCCTTCTGTTCCTTAAAAGGAGAAGATCAAATTCCCATGTGAAGATGCCCTCCTTTTCCCAGCGGAAGAGGAACATTCTCATCATCAAAGACAGGATGGTGAGGCCAAGGGAATATTTACAGACAAACAAACTAATCCTCATCTTCCTCGTCACTTCTCCACCCAGCCAGTGGCCCTAGCCCAAGCTGCTTGGCCTTGTCACATTTTCATAACTTACTACCCTGTCTAATTCAGTTTATAAGTGTCCATCTCTAACTGTGTCTTTGAGCCTAAATTTGTATGCCCTTCTCTAGTTGATCTGTCTTATGGCAGTTTAACTCTCATGCCCAGCCAGGAAAAAACTCTAAAAAGGGTAAGGTAAAATTTTACCTTTCCTACAATACTCCAATGTATTTTTCACATTTTTTGTACGATAGCAGAGGCATTGTCATGCCAGAGATGACATGTGTAATGTGTGTCTTCTATCCTCTGGAGAGAGGTTCCAGAAAATCATTCTGGCACAACTGGATGTGGCTGTCATCTCCCTACTCTCTGAAGGATGGATGTGAATCTTTGACATCACTTATGAAGTCTTCCTAGGAAAGAAGCCTTTTGAATTAATGAAGGTGGCTCCCTCCCCCAGAGGAGAGAGAAAGGGGCCCCACTGCCTGGGGAAAGAGACTTGAATCAACCCTTTTGTTAAAAACTTAAAGATACACTTGCTATACAACCCAGTTATTTCACTCCTAGGTATTCATTAAAGAGAAATGAAAACATATGTCCATAGAAAGACTCGTACATCAATAGTCACAGCAGCTTTATGCACGACAGTTCCAAAGTGGACACCACCCAAATATCCACTAAAAAGCAAATGAAAGAACAAATTGTGGTATATCCTTACAATGGAACACTACTCAGCAATGAAAAGGAGTGAAGTATTCATATAGCCAACAACATGGATGAATCTCAAAATAATTATGAGTGAAAGGAACCAGAAAAGAGTCCATAGGGTTTGAAAATGCTAACTAAGCTACACTGGCACAAAGCGGATCAGTGGTTGCTTGGGGCTGGGGGGCTGGGAGGGAGGAGTATTAAGGGACAGGAGGAAACTTTGCAGATGGTTCGAGCAGAACAGTGGAACTTAGATTTTCCAGGTGGGGCCATTCTAAACAATGACAAGATCTCCGGTGACGTACTGTTGGGACAGCATGATGGCATACCCCAAATTCTAGGAGAAAGAATTGGCTTACATATCCCTAAATTTCAAGTGTGGGACACTGATGGTGTCTTCCCTTATTCCAGTGTTGCTCGGTCTTTATTTTTAAAGTTATAGCTCCCCTAAGGAACCTTTTTACATGTTTTTTTTCCTAATGGTCCATCCCATGAATATTTAATACCACCGATATACCGTTTGTCTGTTTATGTACTGTGGTTCTCTGGAGGGCCACAAACCAGTGCAATCGCTAAGATTTGGGGGGATGCCAAGAACCAATTTTAATCCCTTTGGGGGCTATATTGCCCTGTTGATAATGCATGGCTTACTCTTATCAAAAAAAAAAAAAAAATACAGTAGGCAGGGAAAAGGCAGTATTGTACTTAAAATGTGAGGCTGTCTGATTTGATTCTTTAATGGAAGCGCAGCAACACACACTACAAAAACTATTTCGCTAGCACTCTGTGTTGCTGTGGGTTGATGAAAATGGGGGGCTGAGGTGAGGAGCAGGGGGCTTGGACGGAGCTTTCAGCCTCCGCAGGGAAGTGACGAGTCTTTCCTATGCGACCAGAGCCCTCTGCTGGGCGTTTCAGGAACAGCCGCCAGTGAATTCATGCCGCCCATTCATTCAGGGGCTGTTTCTCCAGCTTCCACCACGGGCACGTGCCCGGAGTGAGGCTTGGGTTTGAGGCTCGGCGGGGTTTCATAACTGAGTCGGAACCACGACTCGGCGAGCGGTCAAACTGGCATTCAGAACCAGGTTTCTCTGAACTCAAAGCCCACAGTCTCCTCCTTTGCACAGCTCCTCAGCATAGCTGTGCGAGTGCCCCCACGGGCCCTTAGGTCCCATCATGGGGCGATGCCCTGGGCTCAGATGGATGCCACCCACCCCCTGGGCAGCCGTGAAGCTGAGGAGTTCAAGGCCAAGGGCTCGGTGTACGCTGAGCAAGCAGCAAACACTGTGGCTAGCAGCAAAGAAGCCAGCCCTCCCCTAGACAGAAAGCAGCGACACAGTGACCACACTGAGGTTTCCTCACCTACACAGCCGCCTGTGTGACCAGCTGCTAGTAGTTTATTGCCTAAGAGCAACCAGAGAAGTTATGAGGACTGCCTGCGGTCTCATCCAGAGGCAGGGGAGGAACTAGCCCTGTAGTATAGATTTAAAGGGACAGTGGAAAATAAAAATCAAGCTGCTTTATAATTTCATACCATGTTTGGTCAGGATATGACAGGGACAGCCTCGCTGGTAAGCAGTGGGTGATGTAGTTCCAAAAAGGCACTGAGTCAGTGCCCTGAGTCCATTCAGACACCAACCAGGGGACACCCTGTAACACCTGTGCTGAGGACCAGCTGGCACTGGGCACCTGCAGCCCCAGGAGCTGGAGGCCAGATACAGAAGAGACGGTCTTGATCAAGACTGGACGGAGAAGCTACATCCCCACCACTGCCTCAGCATGTCTGCACCCCCGGGCCAAGTTCAGCATTAATCCGAAAGAGGAAGAGGGGAAAAAAGTCTTGACTGAGTTCTCAATCAGAAAGGACTAGGAAGTCTAAGAATTTGACTCGGTTTGTCTGAACGGGACCAGATTCAGTCTTTTGCATCAGGCAGAATGCAGACTCAGAGTCAGAAATGAAGTTGCTATGGAAAGTCATATTTTGGGGGGCCGGGTGCACACATGATTTTGAAAATCTGTACTCGCTACAAATGGAAGGCGTGTGCCTCAGCGCGGCAGGGGTGCAGTTTCTTTTCTTTTTCTGTTCCCTTCCTGGTCCCAGAAGGAAATGCTAACCCACATTGTGTGTGGATCATGCATGGGTACTGAATTTTGTTAAATTCTTTTCCTGTATTGATTTATAAGATCATGTAAATTTTTTTTATCCTGTTAATACAGTAGGTTTCACTGATTTTTGAATATTGAAACAGACTTGCACTCCTGCAGTAAGCCTCGCTTGATCATGGTGCATAATTTTCTTACATTGTTGAATTCTGTTTGCTAACATTAAAAAAAAAATTGCATCTGTATTCATGCTACTGTTTATATTTGTGCCATCTTTTTGGTTTTGGTACCAGGGTAAATACCAGCTTCATAATATAAATTGGGAAGTTTACCCTCCTCTTCAATTTTCTGGAGGAGATTTTTGTAGAATTAGTGTCAATTCTTCCTGAACTTTTGGTAGAATTCTCCAGTGAAATCACTTTGTTCAGGAGATTTATTTTTTTAGTTTTAAAATTAAATTACAAACTCAATTTCCTTAATTCCATTTCATACTGTGTGAGTCATGGTACTTTGTATTTTTGAGGAATCAGCCTATTTAATCTAAGTTGTCAAATTTATGTATGTACAATTGTTCATAGTATTTGCTGATTATTCTGCCAATGTCTGCAGAATCTGCAGCGACATTCCATGTTTCATTCTCGATATTGGAAATTTGTCTTCTCTCCTTTTTCTTTGTCAGTCTTTCTAGAAGTTTGTCAATTTTATAGATCTTTTTAAAAAGCCAACCCTTTGATTCATTGATAATTCTATTGTTTTCCTGTTTTTGATTTCATCTTCTGTTTTAGATGGCTTCTTTTGACACCTCTCTGGCAGAGGAGAGGTGCCACCTTGTTACTGCCAGGTGCTCCATGTAGCCTCTGTTGACATCCGGGGAGGGGGCAGGTCTGCATTATTGCTTGCTGAATTATCTTTAAAACCCCTTTCTCCTAAACTCTCAGGGAGATGGATTTAAGAAATTCCCCCCATCTCCTCTCACGGCACCTGCAATATCAAACTCTGTCTCTGCCATGACCCCTGCTGTCCCACGTACTCTTGAGCAGTGGGCAATGAACCTGGTTGAGCTGTAACAGTATCAGAGTGACTGGTCACTGGGGATGTTCACTGTATCACTTGGTTAAGGTAGTGTCTGTCAGGTCTCTTTACTATGAAGGTACCATTTTCCCCTTTCCATACTCTATTTACCACAAACAAGTCACCAAGTCCAGCCCACACTCAAGGGGAGGGAATAAAGCTCCACCTCCTTCAATCAGGCTGTGTCAAGGGATGTGTCAAGATCTGTTAGGTTTTAAAAAATTCTTCTTCAATTGCTTCTCCCTTTATTTGTTGAAGAAACCAGGTCCTTTGTCCAACTTTCCCATCATCTAGGCTTGCTGACTGCACCCCTGTGATGCCATCGAGCATGTTCCTCTGTCCCTACCCTCTCATGTCAATTGCTAGGTAGAGGCTTGATCTGGCTTAGATTCCAGTTGTGAATATGATTATATGGTGTTGTGTTCTTTCATTAGAAAGCATGTAATATTGTTGCTTTCTCTTTTTAAAAAAAATGTTGGCAGCTGTTAATGATCATTGCCCAGCTCCACTAGGGCATTCGGGGTTACAAAATGGTAATATGCTTACTTTAACATGATTTCTTCATTTATTAGTGGTAATACTTCAAGAGAGAGAAATGTTCCCTTCACAATTATTTGGTTACCCCGAGGAACAGTTCATATAGGAAAGGCAGAATCAAGGATTGATTTCCCCTTTATTTTCCAGTTTTCAAAGCATCCTCCAAAGGTGACCAATGCTTTTCTTTTGAATGATCGTTTTTGTAGTTTTTTGCGTTCCCAAAAGAAATGCTACTAAGTATGGTTACTATTCTTTCAACGTCTTGTTGGATGCTATTTCCTAGAGTTTTATTTAAGTGTCTCATCTATATTAATAGATGAAATTGATTTATATCTTGTGGTGACTTCCTGATTTAACACACACACGTGCACACGCACACAGGCTGTGTTTAAATCATTTCTAATCATAGTCTCTGTGGGAACTAAAAGAATCATGCATTTATGGGAGATGAAAAATTACCTTTGCAAGCAAGCATTCCACGTACCCAATAAAGCAGAAACCCTAGCATAATCACTAATAAAGGGGCCACAGAAGCTTATGGGAAATGGAGTCTTGCCTTACCCAGAGGACGTCACCAGGGACAGATGCTCAGTAGCTCTTTTGCACATGCGCAGTTCCATTTTGGGGTAACAGGTTGCTCTTGCTCCTGTCTACAGCCTTATGGGGGACACTCCCCATCTTTGTGGTCCAAATACTAGTCCTAGGAACCAAACTGAAAGGAAAGTGGCTTGAAATGGATCTCTGCAGAGCTTGGGGGTGAAAGGGGGAGGGTATTGGGTGGAATTGACTTGTGCTCCTGGGAGGTAGAAACAACACATTGAAGATTCTTAGTGTTTCCCAGGCTGTCCTGGACTTGGTCTCAGAGAAAGGCAGGCAAGAGATAACCTCAGCTCCAAATCTTCTGGTAACAGGGCTGGAGAGTGAGCAAGGATCAAATGGGATAGCTTTGCAGTTGCTCCCTTCTCTGGAGCAGGGTGTTGGATGGGAGACCAGGAATGTGCATCAAAGGGCACAAGAGATGGTTCTAGAAACCACTTCTGCCAAGTGTGGCCTGGCCAGCATGCAGCCTGGTACTCTAAGAGGTAAGTTCCTCAAGAGCAGCTAGGAAGAGAATGAGTATTACGTGCTGACCTGGGAAAGGCAAGGAGAGTGCAAACTCATGTAAGAAAGGGCAACAACATCGGAGCCAGAGAGACCTGGGTGAAACTCAGGGTCTCTATGGAGTCTTGGCTCGCTTATTACTTCAGTAATTTTAGGGAACATCTGTAAGCCTTGTTTTCCTCATCTTTAAGATGCACGTGGAAAGAGAACTTACCTCATAGGCCTTTTTTATTTTTTTGAGATAGGGTCTCACTCTGTCACCCAGGCTGGAGAACAGTGGCCTCATCACAGCTCACTGCAGCCTTGAATTCCCAGGGCTCAAGTGATCCTCCAGCTTCAGCCTCCTGAGTATCAGGGACTACTACAGGTGCACCCCACCATGCCTGGCTAATTTATTTTGTATAGAGATATGGTCTCACTATGTTGCCCAGGCTGGTCTCAGACTCCTGGCCTTAAGCAATCCTCCTGCCTCAGCCTCCCAAAGTGCTGTGATTACAGGCATGAGCCACCATGCCTGGCCCTGTTTTGAAGATTAAATGTGCTATGTATACCTTTGCTTGCTGCATAACAAGATCCTAATAAAAGCCATTACTACTACTACTTCAAGGTACTTGGCTAGGTCCTGTTAATTAAGCAAACCAATGAAACTTCTTATCTACTGTAAGGTTGGTATTGCCTTCTTTATTTTTAATAAGAAATGAATGCTTAGAGAAGTGAAGAGAGTCATTAAACATCAAAAAGTGGCTGGTGGAAGTGCTGGGGTTAAATCCCAGAATTGGAGTTGCTTTATTTCAAATGTCATGCTTCTCCAATATACCACACTGCCTAAAACCCAGATTTGGACTTTAACTATCTTTGAATTCTTCAGAGCACTCAGCCCAATGGCTTTAAGTGACTCCAAGAAATAAATGCTGAATGAAAACTGACTACTGCCTCTTAGTCCCAGGATTTCTTGGTGTTTCTTTTGGTGTTTGGGGACAACCTACATTCCTGCAGCTTCAGGATGCCCACTGGCCTCTCCAGCCTTTTTTGTTCTTAGAAGCCCTGGTTTAAGTTTACCAGAAGCCAACTTGAGATTCCAGGGGCTACTGGGTACCATCAGAGGCAGATCCTGATTACCAGGTGGGACATTCCATCTAAAGTGCCTGGGCCCCAAATACTGACTCCATGTGAATATAATGGCTGGTTTGCATTGGGAGAAGGTTCCAGGAATAGGAATCCAACACCTTCTGGTAGCAACGTCTGGTAGCAAAGTAGTCTAGGAAATGTAGAGTCTAGTTGGATGGCCGCATGCCCTGCTAACATTCTGTTGGGAGTTCGGTTAAAGGAAGAAGGGGACAATGGCTCACAGCTTTTAACATCTATCTTACCCCCAGACTACAACTCCATGGAAGTTGGGTTAAACAACACAATCCCAAGACTTACCCTTATGCAGTCACACTTTAGTGGATGAATGTTTAAAAACTTCAGATATATTTTTGCCATCCCTCAAATGTCAAACTCCCTTTGTCATCTGGTTTTAGATACATTTTTTGCAAACCACATATAGTTGAATTTAGTTTTTTAGCTTATTTTTTAATTTTTTTAGTTTTTTTAGTTTTTTAGCTTATAATTAAGCTATTTCTGTCTTTGATGTAGGAATTCAACTTGTTCATATTGTGATAACTTTTATAATTTTTTTTCATTTTTATTTGTTTACAGTTTACTGTACTTTGATTTTCTTTTCCACTTTTTTTTACTTTTTCTATCTTGGTCAATGTTCATTTTATTATTTAAAATAAGTTAGGGGAAATTTTACTAGGAAACAAATGGAAAAATACAATCAACAAAATCAATGCTACACCCAAATGACTAGTAGGATAGATATCTGAAAAAGTCATTAAGGAGATCTTAATTACAGAAAAACAGATGAAAATAAAAAAAAAATCTTAACTATGTTCTTCATTAATGTTCTAATGCAAATATTTCCAACCTTTTTCTTGAAAATACTCTATTAACATAAATATGTATATAAACGTGCATATACATGATATAAAGAAAAATAACAAAAGGAATACCTGTGTACCCATGACCCATTTAAGAAACACGAAGTTTCTCTCTGTCTCTGCCTACAGGCAAACCCTTCTTTCTCTACAAATATAACTGCTATCCTAGAGTTTGTATTAATCATACACTTGCTTTCCTTTCTAGTTTTACTATTTATATATGTATCCCTAACGATGTACTCTTGATTTGTTTTTGAACTTTATATAAATGAAATAACACAGTATCTATATCTTTCCTTTCTTCATTCAACATTATTAAGATATAACCATGTTGATGTGTTTAATAAAGGTTATTTTCACTGCTGTATTTCCACTATATGACCATACCAACATTTATTTATCTAGTTTATTGTTAATTGACATTTGAGTATTTTGGGTTTGTTTAA